>WNWK01000848.1:0-95000 GCA_009830355.1 Cherax destructor
GTAGAAAAGCCGAGTTCTCTGTAGAAAATCCTAGTTCTCTGTAGAAAATCCTAGTTTTCCTGTAGAAAAGCCGAGTTCTCTGTAGAAAATCCTAGTTCTCTGTAGAAAATCCTAGTTTTCCTGTAGAAAAGCCGAGTTCTCTGTAGAAAATCCTAGTTCTCTGTAGAAAATCCTAGTATTCCTGTAGAAAAGCCGAGTTCTCTGTTGAAAATCCTAGTTCTCTGTAGAAAATCCTAGTTTTCCTGTAGAAAAGCCGAGTTCTCTGTAGAAAATCCTAGTTCTCTGTAGAAAATCCTAGTTTTCCTGTAGAAAAGCCGAGTTCTCTGTAGAAAATATTAGTTCTCTGTAGAAAATCCTAGTTTTCCTGTAGAAAAGCCATGTTCTCGGTAGAAAATCCTAGTTCTCTGTAGAAAATCCTAGTTTTCCTGTAGAAAAGCCGAGTTCTCTGTAGAAAATCCTAGTTCTCTGTAGAAAATCCTAGTTTTCCTGTAGAAAAGCTTTTGGGAGATTCTGAAGAGAAGTTGCAGAGGTTGGTTGATGAGTTTGGTAGGGTATGTAAAAGAAAATTATATGTGAATATAGGAAAGAGTAAGGTGATGATAAAAAAATTAGGTAACGAAAGATTGGATATCAGATTGGAGGGAGAGAGTATGGAGGAGGTGAATGTATTCAGATATTTAGGAGTGGACGTGTCAGCAGATGGGTCTATGAAAGATGAGGTGAATCATAGAATTGATGAGGAGAAAAAGGTGAGTGGTGCACTGAGGAGTCTGCGGAGACAAAGAACTGTATGAGAGTATAGTTATACCAACACTCTTATATGGGTGTGAAGCATGGGTGTTGAATGTTGCAACAAGGAGAAGGCTGGAGGCAGTGGAGATGTCACCTCTGTGGGCAATGTGTGGTGTTAATATAATGTAGAGAATTTGTAGTTTGGTAATTAGGAGGTGTGGGATTACCAAAACTATTATCCAGAGGGTTGAGGAGTGGTTGTTGAGGTGGTTCGGACATGTTGAAAGGAAGGAACAAAATAGATTGACTTCGAGAGTGTATAAATCTGTACCAGAGGGAAGGCGGGGTAGAGGTCGGCCTAGGAAAGGAGGTTTTGCGTGCAAGGGGCTTGGACTTCCAGCAAGCATGCGTGAGTTTGTTACATAAGAGCGAATGGAGACAAATGGTTTTTTGGACTTGAGGTGCTATTGGAATGTGAGGAAGGTAACATTTATGAAGGGATTCAGGAAACCGGCAGACCGGACTTGAGTCCTGGAGATGGGAAGTACAGTGTCTGCACTCTGAAGGAGGGATGTTAATGTTGCAGTTTTATAACTGTAGTGTAATCATGCCTCTGGCAAGACATTGATGGAGTGAATGATGAAAGTTTTTTTTCTTTTTCGGGCCACCCTGCCCTGGTGGGAAACTGCCGATGTGTTAATAAAAAATAAAACCTCAGAGGCAATTTATACTTTTTTTTCAATTTGTTGTATCTCTTATGTTACATCCCCTTCTCCAACAATTTCAATTTCCATTCCTAGTGTTTACGTGGCATTGCTGTAGGTCGAGCTTGTCCTTGCTATGAAAACAAATCCCTAAGTAATGCTCTGGCTTCAGGATAGGATATATAGAACACACACTGTATCGTTCTTTACTTCTCTTTTTCTCCCTGTTTCTGTATTCCTTTCGATTGCTGCCTCTGTTTATTTGATATTTACTTTCCTATCTCTATGTTTAACTTTGTTTTCGTCTGATACGATTTTATAGCTCACTAAGGTGTTTACAAGGTGTTTTGGACCTCATTTCATATGCAAGTCAGGCCCCAGCACCGGGATTTGGCGATTCAAGACTCGCTGTCAAATTACTGGAACAGTACCATGTACAGTTGACGATGGTGGATAACTGAGTTCCTCACTGTAGCAGTTTAACGGTGGTGTTTCGATTTCCAGACAAATGATGAGGTATTATGTTTAGTTATTTATTATTTTAAGTAACTGGTACGTGTAAGAAGTAGCGTCGACAAGGAACATACCTTGGCTTTCAGAGTTTCCCAATCTTAATCAACTTCTCTATGTACAATTGTCATACTTAGTATGAAGTAAACTAACCAGTTCTAATTATGTTATAAAGTATACCCAGTGTTAGGCAACAGCTGCTGTGTAAACACGGAAAAATTAAAAAAAATTCTCATTTTAGCTTTATTTTAATATTTAGAAAATATTTTATAAATCTCACCACCACCTCTTGCTCCACCATCACCTCCACGTAATTCATCACCTATGCAACCACCAACACTTACTGCATCATTTCAACATACCTCACCGCATCCACCAGCTCCACCGCTTCAACATACTCCACCAGTAGAAAAAAAATGGTGTTATACGACAGGACGTTGAGAGAAAAAACGACAGGATGTAAACCACTTCGACATTTTATTGGTAAAGTTTATATACTGGAACCTTGGACACTACAAATGAACATTTGGTGTGACCAAGGTCCCTGGACAGAAGCTTTCCAAAATTTAACGTCCAAGTGTTTACATTGTGTGGATTTATTATCCAACTAATTCACTACCTCCTCTACAAGCTCAAAACACTTTATAACCTACAGTTCTTCCATCTGATAAAAACTAATTCATCTATATTTCAATTTAAGCAATCATTATCATTCATAATAACGAGGATTTTTGTGGAATATTCAACTCTTGAGTGTATCTCAGGTACGAGATCAAGAGTCAAGTTCACAGGAAGCCTCAAGATTTTTATCAGTTCGTAATTACGTATACTTTAAATGACATAGGAGACTCTCAATTAAATTGTTATTACTTATAATTTTATTATTAAATTTGTATCCATGGGAAGCACTAAACCTGTAAGAGTCATGCAAGGCGTAGGAGATTGAACGCAAATCGTGAAGGGTAATCAGATTTGATTTGAGAAAGGGAAGGGTAATTCTCATTACAAGCATAAAGCCACTTTATTGATGGTATCTTGAGTTAAAAATTAGACGTAAGGGCAACCCTCGTATATAACACTCCACTCAAAATTACACAGTTGTCCATCGTATGCATAATAATAATTTTCTATACTTTCTACACTACTAACAACTAGATGCATATCAGACGCTGCGTGATCCAAGGAAGCTGATTCCATATTGCTTAACCCCAGGCCCATGTACCTTAGTGCACGCAAAAGAAATAGTGCAGAGTGAAACAAATTCGTAATGCAGTTAAATATTATTATTGATGATTTGAAGACTAGAAAGAGGCATTCACAAGTCCTCATAAAGAAACAAATATCCAAATTGCAGCAATATAAATACAAATTTGAACATTTGCAACCCGAATCTAATTCAAACATTCCATTACACACCATTTGTTTTGAACTTAGAGTGAAAAGGCATTCTCTTAACTCAGAGAAACCTGTTTCGTAAAATAAAGAGATATGTTAATCTTGGTTGAGCTCAGTTGAATAAGGAAGTTATCAATGTAGAAGGTTTGAATCTAATCGGATGCAGTATTTCTAAGTTATCGCATAAAAACCAGTATTTAGATTTTCCTATTATCTTACAAAAAACAAATATTGTTTTGAAAATACACAGATCAAAAACAATCCAAACTATACTGAAAATAAATAAAATAAGTTTGATTTATGCTTGGAATACATTACATTATATTTTTAACAATGGTTTAATTGCGTGTATTAGCCGAAATATTTCTCATCTAGAACCAGTGTAATAAGTAGCTTGAAGAGAAGCCACGTTCCAGGCACTGAGACTCTCCACTATTTCCGTGTCATATAGAACGGCACCGCTCATCAGCTGGTTCTTGGAGAAGTGTCTCAGCAGCTGCCCACCAGAGAAACAAGTTTCTGGGGCTGTTTCCCATCTACCTGGAGTCTACCTGGAGAGAATTCCAGGGGTCAACGCCCCCGCGGCCCGGTCTGTGACCAGGCCTCCTGTTGGACTAGAGCCTGATGGTTAATGAAAATGACCAACTTGGTTAGTTTGCATGAAATTGGTGTACAATTGCTTTCACATCCTGTCATGATTTGCTCTTCAGCTCTTATCAGTTTATTATTGGTGTATTTGAACCTCTTAGTGTTATTGGGTGTTGTCAAAGTTTCTGTCTTTATCAAATATTGTGCAGAGAACTGCACAAAATGGTTGTATGACAGTGAATGACATGACAATGCCAGATAGTGCATAGCTTCCAATTAGAGAATGTGGAACTTGGTTGGTCACTGTTAACTGCTTGATGCTCCTGGACATGTTTCAACTTTGCTATGTTTAGGTGAAGTGCATCTCCTAGTCATTAGCATCCAGCAATATTAGACTGAAAAGCATCAAAACAATCCACTAGCAAACCAGATACTAATCGGTGAACCTGAAAAAATTATTGTATTATGTCGTGCCGAATAGGTAAATCTTGCGACTTTGACTTAAATAGCAACGCTCTTCTTGCCGAATAAGGTAAGCGAAAATTTGTGTATGCAACAATTTCGCAAAAAATAATTCTGACCCTAACAAAAAAAAGTATATTTCATTGTGTTTATTTATTATTAAATTATTGCAAACTTATCTAAAGTATATTTAGTAGAATTAAGCTAAATTAAATTACGCTTGTTATAATAAGGTTAAGTTTTCTAAGGTTCTTTTCGTACAAAATTATTAATTTTTACATTAACATGAATGAAAAAAAATATTTTCTTTAAATATATAAGAGAAAATTTTAGAAAGGATTTAATTTTAAATGAGTTCTTGCTAATTGACCACCACGCAGAAACAAGCGGGTATATACAGAGAAAGATCACAGTCAGCATTATTCAATACTGCTATTGAGAGACAGGCAAGATTCCCAGGCAGCGCTCTTATCCACTCAGCCACAAATGCCCCAAAAGCTGGGCAGCCTGGTTCACGTGCCCGGGCTGGGAAAGAAACATGGCTTGTGAACCAGGCTGCCCAGCTTTTGAGGCATTTGTGGCTGAGTGGATAAGAGCGAAGCCTGGGAATCTTGCCTGTCTCTCAGTAGCAGTATTGAATAATGCAGAATGCGATCTTTCTCTGTATATAATGTGCAGCGCCAGAATAAGTGGTTATAGAGCCGTATCCCCATTACAGTAGGAACAGTACAGTAAGAGGAAGTCCAGGAGCTAGAGTTTCTCCACAGAAGGTAAAATAAAAAAAGTAAATATCTCGGTCAGAGAGCTGGAGCTCTATATCAGCAGACAAAGTAGAGTAGTTAAATTGTCGGAAACGTGAACAATAGTAGATAAACCACACTGAATCAAGTAAACAGGCAAAGAATTTTGAGTTAAGAAGAGTAGTGCGATAACCTGGGCTCTACGAGAGAAGGCACAACAGTGAATTATTGTGCGGATCCACTAACTAGACCTAAACATAAGCAGGAACAACATACTGAGTTGTGGTGGGAACAGGTAAGAGTACTGTGCCAGCTGGCACAAGAAAGTAGGTTAAAAGGTGGGTACGGAAGTTATTGATCCATACCACTTGACAGAGCACTGTTTGTACCCAAATACTGAAGTGACAGACAGGACACATTACTAACTGAAATCATATGCAGTAATTTACATAATGTAATTTGGATAGTTTTAATTAGAATGCCACTGCTGCAGCTAAATACTTCACCTAATTTTCATAATTTATACGTACAGAGAGAGAGAGAGAGACGCTCAATTATCTTTGAAGAGACAATGGAGAAAGGGAAGCAACAAGAGAGAAGACTGATGCTGCTAAGGAAAAGGGATAACGTTTTCCGAGGTTGAATGGAAATGCATTTGAGGGAGATACAGAATTCTATATAGCAGGTGGGGAGACTGAGGAAAAGGAAGAGGAAGAAGAAAAGACTTTTGCTGAAATATTCTAGAGGTGATGTATATGTGACTTTGCAGTCACATGAATCATATATATAATTACGCGATTAACCCACAAGGCTTATACAGCAATGTGGGTATGCTAAAAGATGTAATATGCCTGATCAGAGGTCAGCGAGGGTGAAGAGTATGCCAGAGGTAGAGTTAGTAAGGGCGGTGAGGAGTGCTAAACGGAAATATAATCGAAGTCGGTATAATAAAGTTGTTGCTGACAAAAAGGCAAAGAGGGAGTGTGTCAAAGGTGGGGCTGTCAGCGAGGTCAGATGAAGTAAGGGGGTTAGAGCGGTGACGACACCTGAGGTAAATTGTACGTGCTTGCTGGTAGACAGGACTGTCTATTAGGATATGGCAAACTGAAAACAGAACTCGACAATTCTCACAGAGTGGCGCTGGTTGCTTCTCCATGAGATAGCCATGACTGAGACGTGTGTCCGATACTAAGGCGGTAGAGCGAAGCCTCCCAAACACAACAGCGATGATAAGACCAGAAACTTTTGATAGAATGTAACTTGTTTTGATTCAACTCAGATAATCGTTGTTGCCAGCAGTTGTGAAGGTGGCGAGAGATTACGACAAAATAGTCTGAAAATAGAACACCTCTATACAGCTCATCTGTGAAAATTCTGAGTCCAACAAATGGCTTCGCACAACACTGTCCGGAAACATTGCTGCAAACCCGATACCGTCAGAGGATTTAGAACCATCAGTGTAGACTGCAACGGCATGAGAATGAGATTAGGTATTAAGGCTTTCGCATTAGAGACAACTGAGTCTAGTAGCAGCAAAATGAAAAACACGGTCGATGGCATTCTGGAGAGAGGCTGCTACGAGATGACAGTCAGCGCCTGCATAAGGTGTATCAAAATCACTGACAAATTGAGGACCAATTATTAGATGGGAGAACCGATGCATGACCATTAATAGCTAGTAGAAAAAGAGTGGTGCTAAGGACACAACCCTGAAGGAAACCTTCATCTTGGACATAGTCTTTACCGTGCCATTGAAGAGGTAAACTTTGTGCATGTGCATGTAGACGCATGCGTGTGATTAGTAGTTACTATGTGTCAAAGGAACTTGTCAGTGTGTGTGATTGTGTGTGTGTGTGATTGCGTGTGTGTGTGATTGCGCGCGTGTGTGTGTGTGTGTGTGTGTGTGTGTGTGTGTGTGTGTGTGTTGGCAAGTGTTAGTGAGTTAGAGTTTTGCAAGTAGTGAAGTATGTGTGTGTGTGAAGGTATAATAGCCCTTTGAGACCCCTCAAAGAGTATTTGAAAGGACCATTCCTCCTCACGAAAAGAAAATGTAGAATAATAAATAACATAACTAAAAAAAAATTTGGATATACAAGAATATTATATAAAATGTAAAACAATTAAATATTAAATTGTCCTAACTGAAGCAAATATTGAAAAGAATACATAAATAAATTTCGTGAACTGAAGCTAATGTATACACGGACAGATGGAATTCCGATGTGTCGATGGACGTGGCAAGTAGCTTTCAGGATTCACGACGTGTGGACGAGAAGTCTGAGAGACGAGGTAGTCACTGGTGGACCTCACTGGTACAAACTTCAGCCCGAGACTGAGAATACAGACTGAGAATACAGTCACCAATAGTTGTTTCGCAGATGTAAAATGCTGGTGGCATAATCTATGGAGGTTTGCTGCAGGGATTTGAAGACAGATGATCAATTACTAAGGTGAAGCGACACACTGCTGTGTTCCTTTAAAGATGAGGTTAAGTTTTTGATCTATTGCCTAGATCAAACTGCCCGCCTTGTCTGGCCAGTGTCCAGTGACCTAGTCTCATCAGCAAGGTTTAAAAAGTGACAATAACAAAAAGTTAAAAACCAGGACCAGTAGTCAATCACAAGATAGGCAGAAGACCTAAGAAAAATTACGTTAAAATACAAAAACCCAATACACATATTATAACAATACAGTGGAACTCTACTTTTACAGACTTGACGGGATCAGAAAATTAAGTAACGTCAATTCACCAGGAGGGCCCATATTAACTCCCCTTCGGGTGGAGAAAGGGAATGGAGGTAGAGGTAACAATACACGCCCAAAACCTATCAAGCATTCAACCATTTATACTATCACCAACACTCATTCATTCCTCCACTCTCATCTAATAAACTTTTCCCCTGGTTGCAGGGGTCAAGTCATAGCTCCTGGCCCCGCCTCTTCACTGGCCGCTACTGGGTCACTCTCCCTGCGCCATGAGCTTTATCATACCTCTTCTTAAAGCTATGAATGGAACCTGCCTCCACTACATCACTTCCCAAACTATTCCACTTCCCGACCACTCTGTGACTGAAGAAATACTTCCTAGCATCCCTGTGATTCATCTGAGTCTTCAACTTCCAACTGTGTCCAGTTGTTGCTGTGTCCCATCTCTGGAACATTCTGTCTCTGTCCACCTTGTCAATTCTCTCAGTATTTTATATGTCGTTATCATGTCCTCCCTATCTCTCCTGTCCTCCAGTGTCGTCAGGTCGATTTCCCTTAACCTCTACTCGTAGGACATACCCCTTATCTCCGGGACTAGTCTTGTTGCAAACCTTTGCACATTCTCTAGTTTCTTCACCTGCTTGGCTAAGTGTGTGTCTGTTAGTTACCATTTTTTTTTGTCCTAGGCACACGTCGATTAGACACTAGGCCTGTTGCATGTGTGTGTGTGTAAGGAAACACATCGAAATGTTTCCGCCCCGCCGGGAATTGAACTCGGACCCTCCGTGCGTGAAGCGAGAGCTTTAGCCACCAGGCCACCGGGGCTGTGTGTGTGTGTGTGTGTGTTAGTTACCATTTTGTCCTAGGCACATGTCGATTAGACACTAGGCCTGTTGTATGTATGTATGTGTGTGTGTGTGTGTAACGAAACACTTCGAAATGTTTCGGCCCCGCCGGGAATGTGTGTGTGTGTGTGTGTGTGTGTCAGTCTGTCTGTGAACATGTCTAAAACATATTTAGTTGGATTAGGCTAAATTAAATTGCGCTTGTTATAATAAGGTTAGGTAAGTTTTCTAATTTTTTTTTGGTACAAAATTATTAATTTTTACATTAATATAAATGAAAAATATATATTTTTGAACATGTATAAAAAGCTCTTGCTAATTGACCAGTGTGACAAAATATATTTAAATATATATATATATATATATATATATATATATATATATATATATATATATATATATATATATATATATATATATATATATATATATATATATATATATATATATATATATATAGCAACAATAGGAATTGGAGTAACGGTAGGAACAACAGTAACCTTAACAGTAACTGAAACATTTCAGCGCTGTAAATGCAATAGCAACACTAACAGAAGGAGCAACAGTAGCAGCATCAGTAGGAGCGGTAATAACGTAGAGATCAATAACAAAAACATCGTTCATGCACACAGCAATTGCAAGGGAACACGCAACAACGCCCAGACGAAATCAATAGCATGGGCCCCTGTAATGAATTCACTTGAAGGAACAATATAGCACACAGACAAAAAAAGAAAGCAATGGGGTTAAAGATGAGCAGAAAAGGTCAGATTAAACAACGTAGAATAAAGAAATGAAGAATGATAATCAAATCCAGTGGATAGATCAAATCACAACAAACCCACAAATATAAAACGAAAGTTTTGCAACATTTTCAATCATTATTTCGATGCGAGAGATTAGAAAGCAAAGTGAAAGCCATTAGAAAATCCGAGATGATTAGGAAGCAAGAGATTAGAAAGCAAAGTGAAAGCCAGTAGAAAATCCAAATAGAAAGACGAGTAGATAGATCAAATTAAATAACAGCTTCTTATAATTGCCTCAGAAGTACCTTGCTGTCTCATGGTCCGGCTATCAGAGAGATCCCACATGGTCCAGGAGGAACCAAAACGTCGTCCAGTTTTTATTTCCAATTGGACCAAAACGTCTAGCGTCATCTGGGCGCCAAGGTATTGGACCAGTGTGGTACGGTGGTAGAGCACTGCGTACCCTGTTCCAAGGTTCGTAGGTTCGAATCTCCTTCGACCTGAGATTAGTGTTTGTGAATATTTCGCCTGTTCTGCTAATTCTAAACACACACACACACATACATATATATATATATATATATATATATATATATATATATATATATATATATATATATATATTTTTTAAAAATATCAACAATTAGGTTAAATATTTGGAAACAGTTTTAGTTTGACGAGTAAGATATATCCAGAGGAGGAGTTTTGAAAATAAAACCATCTGGTTTTTTTTTTCAAAATACGCATATGACCATTTTCAAAAATGGATTCCAAAGAGTTAAATAGAGATTGAGATGACCTGCATTCAGTTTCATCTGCGATAATGTTCACATGTTTATCTTAGCTTTATGTATAATTAAGGCAAATAATATGTGCTTCCTAAAATGGTATTGCATTCGCTATGGAAATAACATTTTCATGTTATGGTTTTGGAATCATATGAAAATACAGTAATATTCCAAAAAAAATTTGCTAAAACATATCATTATATTACAAGGACTGCCATACTGCAGATTACCTTACCATCATATCTTTTTTATGGGCGCATAATAAAAATATACATTTTTTTTTATTCTTTTTTTGCAAACTACGATGTACATTGCATGTAGTCAAAGGTTTGTGTGAATTACTGATTTATTATATATGTATATATATATTTTTTTTCATTTCAGTGAAGCAATAAATACAATGTTATGGATCCTAAACTGACGAGCATCTTCCAGTTGTTGTTCTACTTCGTTTTCTTCTCTTCCTCTGCTTCGTAATCCTCTTTCTCCTCCGACTTCTTTTTTATTCTCTTTCTGTTTGTAATTATTGTTGCTGCTGCTGTTGTTGTTCATGTTGTTGTTGATCTTCTTGTTGTTGTTCATGTTGTTGTTGTTGCTCTTCTTGTTGTTGTTCATGTTGTTGTTGCTCTTGTTGTTGTTGTTCATGTTGTTGTTGCTCTTCTTCTTGTTGTTCATGTTGTTGTTGTTGCTCTTCTGTTGTTGTTCATGTTGTTGTTGTTGCTCTTCTGTTGTTGTTCATGTTGTTGTTGCTCTTCTTGTTGTTTTCGCTTTTGCTGTTTTTTCCTGCTCTTCTTCTTGTTCTTTTTATTTTATTTTTTATTTTTCTTCTTGTTCTTCTTCATCCTTTCCTCCTCCTTCTCTTCTTCTTTCCATTCTTCCTCTTCTTCTTCCTCTTCCTCTTCCTCCTCCTCCTCCTACTACTACTACTACTACTACTACTACTACTACTACTACTACTACTACTACTACTACTACTACTAACAATAATAATGTTAAAAATAATAAAATAAGTATTGTAGTGACAAGTAGATTAAAAAGACACTTTAAACAGTAGGATATCATTATTACCCAAGGACCTCTCCTGCACAGCCAAGGACCTCTCCTGCACAGCCAAGGACCTCTCCTGCACAGCCAAGGACCTCTCCTGCACAGCCAAGGACCTCTCCTGCACAGCCAGGACCTTCTCTGCACAGCCAGACCTCTCCTGCACAGCCAGGACCTCTCCTGCACTGCAAGGACCTCTCCTGCACAGCCAGGACCTCTCCTGCCGCCAAGGACCTCTCCTGCACAGCCAAGGACTCTCTGCCAGCAGGACCCCTCTGCACAGCCAGGACCTCTCTGCACAGCCAAGGACCTCTCCTGCACAGCCAGGACCTCTCCTGCACAGCCAAGGACCTCTCCTGCACAGCCAGGACCTCTCCTGCACAGCCAAGGACCTCTCCTGCACAGCCAAGGACCTTCTGCACAGCCAGGACCTCTCCTGCACAGCCAAGGACCTCTCCTGCACAGCCAAGGACCTCTCCTGCACAGCCAAGGACCTCTCCTGCACAGCCAAGGACCTCTCCTGCACAGCCAAGGACCTCTCCTGCACAGCCAAGGACCTCTCCTGCACAGCCAAGGACCTCTCCTGCACAGCCAAGGACCTCTCCTGCACAGCCAAGGACCTCTCCTGCACAGCCAAGGACCTCTCCTGCACAGCCAAGGACCTCTCCTGCACAGCCGTCACCACTTGGGAGGGTGGTGTCACCACTTGGGAGGGTGGTGTCACCACTTGGGAGGGTGGTGTCACCACTTGGGAGGGTGGTGTCACCACTTGGGAGGGTGGTGTCGCCACTTGGGAGGGTGGTGTCACCACTTGGGAGGGTGGTGTCACCACTTGGGAGGGTGGTGTCACCACTTGGGAGGGTGGTGTCACCACTTGGGAGGGTGGTGTCGCCACTTGGGAGGGTGGTGTCACCACTTGGGAGGGTGGTGTCACCACTTGGGAGGGTGGTGTCACCACTTGGGAGGGTGGTGTCGCCACTTGGGAGGGTGGTGTCACCACTTGGGAGGGTGGTGTCACCACTTGGGAGGGTGGTGTCACCACTTGGGAGAGTGGTGTCACCACTTGGGAGGGTGGTGTCGCCACTTGGGAGGGTGGTGTCACCACTTGGGAGGGTTGTGTCGCCACTTGGGAAGGTGGTGTCACCACTTGGGAGGGTGGTGTCACCACTTGGGAGGGTGGTGTCACCACTTGGGAGAGTGGTGTCACCACTTGGGAGGGTGGTTTCGCCACTTGGGAGGGTGGTGTCACCACTTGGGAGGGTTGTGTCGCCACTTGGGAAGGTGGTGTCACCACTTGGGAGGGTGGTGTCACCACTTGGGAGGGTGGTGTCGCCACTTGAAAAGGTGGTGTCACCACTTGGGAGGGTGGTGTCACCACTTGGGAGGGTGGTGTCGCCACTTGGGAGGGTGGTGTCACCACTTGGGAGGGTTGTGTCGCCACTTGGGAAGGTGGTGTCACCACTTGGGAGGGTGGTGTCACCACTTGGGAGGGTGGTGTCGCCACTTGGGAGGGTGGTGTCACCACTTGGGAGGGTGGTGTCACCACTTGGGAGGGTGGTGTCACCACTTGGGAGGGTGGTGTCACCACTTGGGAGGGTGGTGTCACCACTTGGGAGGGTGATGACACCACCCTTCCACACACTCGTTCAGACCTACCAGATAAATCCCTGGAGCTTGTTCAGGTATGGTGTCGTTCAGCTAAATACTAGGTACGGCGCCCGCTGGTGGAGAACCTAATACATGGCTGGCAGATAGAGCATTGATGCCAGGTGTACTGATAGATGTTGGCGAGGAGATAACAGATCCAAGGCTTGCTTCGTTGTTGGGTAACCAAAGATATTGTAATATATTTTTTTTTATTATGAAGTACTGAGCCAGTTTTTTCTGTAGAGTTCTGAGGAAACCAGATTCATATATTTTTTTCTGTTAGTCTGAATGTGAGAATTCAATGTCTGGTCAAGAGTGTCATCATAAGATGCCAATGCAGATTAATGAGACATGCGCCTTTTCTGGTTATCTACAATGATCGGAAGTTCATCTAATCACTCTACGAGATCATTAAACAGTCGAGCATTATTGATTAAAAAAAATTTCTGAGATATGATAAATATGTTATTTTTTAATACCAAGTTGTTTTTTTGGTCCTATTCGTCATGTTGTATTTTAGTAGCCAAGATGTTATCATAGGGCACCGAAATATTTTTATGGAATATTTCATAAAGTTTTAAAAAACTCGTGAAACATTAAAATATTATTTTACTGCTTAATTCGACGATTAAAAGGGGTTTGAAGCATTTTTTTTTTTTTTGACAAATCTCATTTTTTAGCAAAAAATACGTAAATTTATAAGAATTTAGCTGTGATGGTAACATTGGGGATGGAGGCTCTCGTTGGCCGGCCCTGGATGGAGGCTCTCGGTGGCCGTCCCTGGGTGGAGGCTCTCGGTGGCCGGCTCTGGATGGAGGCTCTCGTTGGCCGGCCCTGGATGGAGGCTCTCGTTGGCCGGCCCTGGATGGAGGTTCTCGGTGGCTGGCCCTGGATGGAGGCTCTAGTTGGCCGTCCCAGGATGGAATCTCTCGTTGGCCGGCCCTGGATAGAGGCTCTCGTTGACCGACCCTGGATGGAGGCTCTCGTTGGCCGGCCCTAACATTCCTTAGAGATAGCACATGTTCAACATAATACGCTTAAATATCACAGATTTTGCTAATACTGTATAATATCAATGTCTCTAAGGAGTATTTTTTTTTTGACCAGCCTTCGTAGTTAAATAATCATTAATTTCGTTGTGCAGCATTTTCACTCATGTCCTCCCATAAACACCACCCACCTTTCTCTCTCTCTATCTCTCTCTCTCTCTCTCTCTCTCTCTCTCTCTCTCTCTCCTCTCTCTCTTTCTCTTTTCCTTTCTCTTTTGCCGGACGTAAACGTTCTACGTTCTTTCTATACAAAATATGCCTCTTGCGTTGATGGCAGAAGCGGGTGTGGGGGTGATGTTTATAGACTCTCAGATACTTTGCGTTAACGATATAACGCAGGATAATGACTATATTGTCAGGAACAACTTGGCTTCATTGTTATTTAGGAGTAGTAAATGTCTGCAGCATGAAGATTAGCTTCAAAATTCCTCCATTTCAGTTCAGATTTCCTAATCATTTTTTTCAGTATTGCAACTGTTTGTTTATTCATCTTTACTCCAGCCGACAGTGTGAAGTAAAGAGTATAGCAAGAGCGCCTTCTGCTTATCAATTATGATAAATATTTAGTTATTTTGGTCCCCAACATGAAAACACACGAACGCCATCCCCCTCCCCCACACTTCATACACACACATAAGTGGCAGTTTACGTAGTGGAGGCAGGAACCATACATAGTTTTAAGACTAGGTATGATAAAGCTGATGGAGTATGGAGAGAGAGGACCTAGTAGCGATCAGTGAAAAGGCAGAGCCAGGGGCTGTGACTCGACCCCTGCAACCACAAATAGGTGAGTACACACACACAATAAAGAAATGTTCCATCACCCAAAATATCAAAGAAGCCACCAGAGTGAGGGAAGGGAACAAATCGACTCTAATTATCTTGGTTTTCACCATAATTTAATCTGACTTATATGAAATTGAATGTCGGGTAATGACTACATGGTGTATGTCCTTGAATACTTAGATTAAGGAAGAGGGAACTGTGCAAGAAATTCCTAACAGAGGGTGATGGCAGGTCAGAAGGGAAAGTGTAACAAATGGTAATCCCAATGGCGCAGGAGGCGAGATACAAATTCGATAACTCAATCTAACACTCAAATCTGCACAGTGAAGGGTGGGAAAACATAAATAAACATGAATGTTTACTAACAGAGCCTATCGACACACACTCACACACACACACACACACAGGAAGCGGAATAGTCTAGAGAAAGATATAGTGGAGGCAGGAACCATACATAGTTTTAAGACGAGGTATGATAAAGCTCATGGAGCAGGGTGAGCAGAGACCCAGTAGCGGACAGCGAAGAGGCGGGGCCAGGAGCTGAGTCTCGACCCCTGCAACTACAATTAGGTGACTACACACACACACACACACACACATACACACATACACACACTCACACACACACACACACACACCCATACTGGAGTACGCAGCACCAGTTTGGAACCCACACCTGGTCAAGCACGTCAAGAAATTAGAGAAAGTACAAAGGTTTGCAACAAGACTAGTTCCAGAACTAAGGGAAATGTCCTACGAAGAAAGATTAAGGGAAATCAGCCTGACGACACTGGAGGACAGGAGGGTCAGGGGAGACATGATAACGACATACAAAATACTGCGTGGAATACGTAAGGTGGACAGAGACAGTATGTTCCAGAGATGGGACACAGAAACAAGGGGTCACAATTGGAAGTTGAAGACTCAGATGAGTCAAAGGGATGTTAGGAAGTATTTCTTCAGCCACAGAGTTGTTAGGAAGTGGAATAGTCTGGGAAGTGATGTAGTGGAGGCAGGAAGCATATATAGTTTTAAGACGAGATATGATAAAGCTCATGGAGCTGGAAGAGGGAGTTCCCAGTAGCGGTCAGTGAAGAGGAGGGGCCAGGAGCTGAGTCTCGACCCCTGCATGCACAGAGACAAGATGTTTCAGAGAGGGGACACAGAAACAAGGGGTCACAATTGGAAGTTGAAAACTCCTATGAGTCAAAGGGATGTTAGGAAGTATTTCTTCAGCCATAGAGTTGTCAGGAAGTGGAATAGCCTAGAAAGTGACGTAGTGGAGGCAGGAACCATACATAGTATTAAGACGAGGTTTGATAAAGCTCATGGAACAGGGAGAGAGAGGACCTAGTAGCAATCAGTGAAGAGGCGGGCCAGGAGCTATGACCCGACCCCTGCAACCACAAATAGGTGAGTACAAATATGTGAGTACACACACACACATACATACACACACACACACACACACACACACACACACACACGCACACACACACGCACACACCTCATGTATCAACATGTAAGGGACACTACCAGAGAGAGAGGAGAGGATGAACCAGCAAGAATGGACCTAGTGTTCACCTTTGTACCCAAGTGTAACAAAAATAAAGAGAAGGCCAGGATGAACCCTTGGTTCACCCAAAGGTGTAGAGAGGCAAAAACCAAGTGTGCTAGAGAATGAAAGAAGTATAGAATGCAAAGGACCCAGGAGAATAAGGAGAAAAGTTGTAGAAAATGACATACCAGCGGAAGCCAAATCTAACCCGAAGCTATTGTACAGCCACATCAGGACGAAAACAACAGTCAAGGACCAGGTAATCAGGCTGAAGAAGGAAGAAGGGAAAATCACAAGAAACGACTGCAAAGTATGTGAGGAACTCAACACGAGATTCAAAAAAGTGATCACAGAGGAGACAAAAGGGACTTCAGAATGACGGAGAGGTGGGGTACACCATCAAGTGTTGGACACAATACATACAACCAAGGAAGAAGTGAAGAGGCTGTTAAGTGAGCTAAATACGTCAAAAGCGATGGGGCCAGATAACATCTCTAACGACAATCTTCATAACATCTATCGAAACAGGGCGACTATCTGAGATATGGAAGACATCAAATGTAGTCACATTTTTTAAAAACAAGAGACAGACACGAGGCATTAAACTACAGACCAGTGACATTGACATGTATAGTATGCAAAGTCATGGAGAAGATTAACCGGGGAAGAGTGGTGGAGCACCTAGAAAGGAATGAGCTTATCAACGACGGCCAACACGGTTTCAGGGACGCGAAATCCTGTGTCACAAACGTACTGGAGTTCTATGACAGGGTGACAGCAGTAAGACAAGAGAAAGGGGTGGGTAGAGTGCATTTTCTTGGACTCTAAGAAGGCGTTTGACACAGTTACGCACAAGAGATTAGTGCAAAAGCTGGAGAACCAGGTAGGAATAACAGGGAAGGCACTGCAATGAATCATGGAATACCTGTCAGAAAGACAAAAGCGAGTCATAGTACTTGACGAGGTATCAGAGTGGGCGCCTGTAACGAGTGGGGTTCCACAGGGTTCAGTCCTAGGACCGGTGCTGCAATATCCAGTATTGGGCCCCTACCTAAACGAAATGGGTCCTACACAGATGACAGCAAAAAAATGATTGAGCTACTCAAGTCCCAATATGACTCGGTTTTTAGCGAGCCGCTAACCAGACTGAAAGTCAGTGACCTAAATTATTTTTTTATGAGAGACACACAGAATTTGGTAGACTCGAACCTATCTGATATTATCCTGACGCCAAATGACTTCGAAAAGGCGATAAATGACCTGCCCATGCACTCTGCCCCAGGCCCAGACTCATGGAACTCCGTGTTCATCAAGAACTGTAAGAAGCCCCTATCATTGCATTTACCATCCTATGGAGAGGGAGCATGGACACAGGGGGTCGTCCCACAGCTGCTAAAAACAACAGACATAGCCCCACTCCATAAAGGGGGCAGTAAAGCAATAACAAAGAACTACAGACCGATAGCGCTAACGTCCCATATAAAAATCTTTGAAAGGGTTTTAAGAAGCAAGATCGCCACCCATCTAGATACCCATCAATTACACAACCCAAGACAACACGGATTCAGAGCAGGTCGCTCTTGTCTGTCCCAACTACTGGACCACTATGAAAAGGTCCTGGATGCTCTAGAAGACAAACAAAACGCTGATGTAGTATACACAGACTATGCAAAAGCCTTTGACAAGTGTGACCATGGTGTAATAGTGCACAAAATGCGTGATAAAGGAATAACAGGAAAAGTTGGTAAATGGATCTATAATTTCCTAACAAATAGAACTCAAAGAGTAGTAATAAACAGAGTAAAGTCTGAGGCGGCTACGGTGAAAAGCTCTGTTCCACAAGGCACAGTACTCGCTCCCATCCTGTTCCTCATCCTCATATCTGACATAGACAGGGATGTAAGCCACAGCACCGTGTCTTCCTTTGCAGATGACACCGAATTTCCATGAGTGTCCACCATTGAAGACACTGCAAGACTCCAGGTAGACATCAACCAAATCTTTAAATGGGCTGCAGAAAACAATATGAAGTTCAATGATGAGAAATTTCAATTACTCCGATATGGAAAACGTGACAAAATTAAAACTACATAGGAGTTTAAAACAAATTCCAACCACACAATAGAGCGAAAAACTAACGTAAAAGACCTGGGAGTGATCATGTCAGATGATCTCACCTTCAAAGACCATAACAGTGTATCAATCGCATCTGCTAGAAAAATGACAGGATGAATAATGAGAACCTTCAAAACTAAGGATGCCAAGCCCATGATGACACTCTACAGGTCGCTTGTTCTATCTAGGTTGGAATATTGCTGCACACTAACAGCACCTTTCAAGGCAGTTGAAATTGCTGACCTATAAAATGTACAGAGAACCTACACAGCACGCGATAAACCACCTCAATTACTGGGAACGCTTGAAGTTCCTAAACCTGTACTCCCTAGAATGCAGGCGAGAGAGATACATTATTATATACACTTGGAAAATTCTAGAGGGATTAGTACCAAACTTGCACACGAAAATCACTCCCTATGAAAGCAAAAGACTCGGCAGACGATGCAACATCCGCCCTAGCACGATAAGAGACAACACAATAAGTGTGAGGGGCCCAAGACTGTTCTACTGCCACCCAGCATACATAAGGGGGATTACCAATAGACCTCTGGCTGTCTTCAAGAAGGCGCTGGACAGGCACCTAAAGTCAGTACCTAACAAGCCGGGCTGTGGTTCGTACGTTGGGATGCGTGCAGCCAACAGTAACATCTCCTGGTTGATCAGGCCCTGATCCAACATGATACCTGGTCACAGACCGGGCCGCGGGGGCGTTGACCCCTGGAACCCTCTCCAGGTATACTCCAGGTATTCTACTCAGATGATGTTTGGTACTGGAGTGTGAAGATGCCATTTATCCACTTATAATCTGAAAATGTTATGGTATTAGATATCCCCAGTGGGGGGACCATTAAGCTGTTGTCAGAACGTTTCATTTTTCTTCCAACTTCTCCTTATTTCTTTTGGTCGAAACGAAAGAAAGCCACATGCAATAAACTTCAAAATTTTAATGCTTGCATAAATTAACCTGGGTTAGATTCTTGGAACAGCTGTCAAGCGTAGGCGTCTTATTACCAAAGTTATTTAGTCTTTGTTCAGCATCCTCGAATATCTCAAATTTCTTACACAACGTTTTAATCTACGCTCTCCAGGAGCTTTGTCAAGCTTGATAAAGATCCTGGAGAGCGAAACGTTGCCACAATAAAATGTTACATTAATTGCACTTGTGTCCTTTTACCTAACGTATTGTCGGTAATTCTACGAACATACTGGAAGGTTCATGTTGTTATTTTGTGGCATAAGTCATAAGTTGCAAAGTTTTTGAGAAAATTGTGATATTCATTTATATATAATAATTAATGCCTCTACTGATCGGCTTCAAATTATTAATACTACTGTATCCTATAAGAAAGATGATAACTCAAAAAATTTAGTCTGAGTAGGTAGAAATTTTAAATTTTAATGTAATATTTAAAAAACTTTGAATCCGGGGAATCCGATCAATTACTGGAGAACATGACTCACGAAATCGTAATGACACGATTGCAAACAAACCATACCACGGGTGGGGTTCGAACCCGTGGTCAGAGAGTCTCAAAACATCTTTTGTGATCGGCTTCGATCTTTTAGCGCTGGCGGGATTTATTTGAGGAAAACATTGCGCTAAACTTAATCTATGCAAGTTTCAGTTTTCCAATTTTATTAGTGTCTCAAGTAATAACTAAGGAATGCTTCTGTTCATAAAAAAATCCATTTTAAATTTAAGGAGAGCAGACATTTTGTGAAGGTGTAAGGGCCCTTCAAACCCTCAAAGAGATTTTCAAGGAGCTTCCTTCTCCTTATAAAAAGAAAACATAGAAAAATAAATTATAACAAAATAAGATAAGCAACTTTTTATTGCATATAAACAAATATCTTAATATATAAAACAATTAAATATAAAATCGTCTTAACTGAAACAAATTATAGAAAAATTAAATGAATAAATAAATCAAATGAACAAGCCTAATATATACAGAAAGATCTTCTGAGTGTGGCGATGTTATGGCAAGGCACACAGGAATAGCTTGGGTGTAACGGGACGCTGGACATAGAGTAAGGTCACAGGTGTTCGTGACTGTTGTGAAGTCCTGCTCCAGACGGATACAATGCTTATGAAGGTGCGCAGCTGGCAGCTTAGGTAACCGAGTTAGCCTCCGGCAGTAGTGGTCAACTGAAACTCAGCAACAGAGTATAAAGGACCACAGAGTTTCTCGTGATGAGGCGGGAGTATAGATCCAAAGCAAAGCTGAAGGAACAACAGTGTTCCCAAGATGAGGCCTTTGAAGAGATCGTGGACCTGAACAGCACAGTTCTCATAAAGTATTAGACGGGTAGACCAAAGGTGAACGAACAACAGAGTTCCCCAAGATTACAAATTCTTCTGCTTCTGATCTATTATTAGATCAATGCCTCTCATCTCGCCTCGCATCTGGTGGGTGACCCAAACCATCAGGCAACACTGAGAAGAAAATAAAAGGTAATTACGAACCGGACAAGGTAGTCATTCGCATGATAGGCTGAAGGTCTTTAAAACAAAGAGGCATGACTAATATTACCTTATAAACGTAATTTTACCTAAGTCCGGACAAAAGTTAAACATTTTAACATAGTCATTTTCTTGTGAAATCAAGAAAAAACTCAAAATAATCAAGAGTGGAGATCCATACTTACAGACTTGCTAATGATAACACATAACTTTAAACGATAACATTGCACAAGAACCTCACTTGTGTCCTAAGCCAACAGTTATATGCCTACTCCTCTATATCTTTGTTCTGATACAGTTTATTACTCAAGCCTTCATTAACACATCTTACTACTGAATCTGAATGTTTTTTAACATTAAACCCGTGTGAGTCATTCAACATATGTTTTGATTAAAGCTTTACCATCCGTCCACTAAATGCTGAACGGACATACCAGGCGAGGAATCAGGTTTGGGAGCCTAAAAAACAAACATTTTCATGGCAATTTCATCATTTTCCTGGCAAAAAAATATGGGGCAGATTCTTTGATAGTTCACTGGTTATTTTTGTTTAAGATTCCTTACTACTTTTCCTTCAATTGTAAATTGTTTTACATGACTTATCCTAAGCTCAATGATAATCAAATCACTGTAATAAATTCTGTTGAAATTTCTTCCAATCCACCTCAGCCTCCCCAGTAAATATCTAACTGGTGAGCTTAAGTACCGGCAATACTAACAGTGGTTGTTAAATAATGGATGTTAGTTGTGGTGGATATGGTAGTGGATAGTAGTAGTAGTAGTAGTAGTGGTAGGAATATTAGTTGAAAATGTAGTAGTAGAAGCAGTAGTAGGAGGTTTAGTGTTTGAAGTAGTAATACTTGGTTGCTACATCAGAAACAGGGAAAACTAGAAGCAGCAGAATGTGTAGCTACGTTAAATGTTCAGCAGAATGAGTGTAGTTACGTTAAATGTTCAGCAGAATGAGTGTAGCTACGTTAAATGTTCAGCAGAATGAGTGTAGCTACGTTAAATGGTCAGCAGAATGAGTGTAGCTACGTTAAATGCTCCTACTTTATCATGTTTATTTTATGAAATCTTATATTTCATTATCAGTATTAAAGAAGCTTTTAAACTAATTTTATAAGTTTGACACTGTAGATAAGGGAACCTGGTACTCATACAGCCAAGCCCTAAAGATAATTTATGATATATTTTTGCTATCTGTATAGATTTGCCAGTAATCTCTGCCTACTTCTTTACTCTTCATTAGCTTTTTTATCCCTCTCTCTATTCTCCGTCCCTGACTCCCAATGCTAAATCTGATAATCCACCATTGCATCCTCTTTATTGATACATTGGAACAGTATTGATTTTCAATCGTAAATGCAAGAACGGATTTGTAGTTGATGGGTCCGCAGGTGTGATCGTGTTGTGAGTTGGGGGCCATTGTCTTGGAGAAAAGGAGGAAGGAGAGAAGGCAGAGATATAGAGGAAGCAAAGGAGGACTGGATGACCAGAAGGAAGGAAGGATGGAGGAAGAGAAGGAGGAACGGAATGAGTGGAGGAGATGAAAGAGTGAAGAAAGAGAGAGCAAAATAAAATGAGGGAAGGAGTTAGGAGAGAACGAAGGAGGGAGAGAATTAGATGGGACACAAGAAAGAAAAGTGTAAAAGAGGTCAAGGAGGAGGGGGGGGGGGAATAGACAAAATGAAGCTGAATAAAAACAGGCGAGTGGAAAAAGAGTGAGGAAGAGAGGAGGGAGAGAGAGAGAGAGAGAGAGAGAGAGAGAGAGAGAGAGAGAGAGAGAGAGAGAGGACAGACAGACAGACAGACAGACAGACAGACAGACAGAGAGAGAGAGAGAGAGAGAGAGAGAGAGAGAGAGAGAAGACAGACAGACAGACAGACAGACAGACAGAGCAGAGACAGGAGACAGAGAGAGAGAGAGAGAGAGAGAGAGAGAGAGGAGAGAGAGAGAAGCGTTAGTGGGGAGGCAAATTTTATGAGGACTGAAGAGAGACAAAGAGAGGGAGGTGATAGTAGAAGGTGAAATTGGAGAAAAATAGAATTAATAAAAAGTAAAAGGGAGAAAAGAACGAAGAGAGATAGAGGGACGATAGAGGCAAGTTAAGTTAAAAGGAAAAGAGGTCGGAGACAGGAAATGTGTTCTTGTCTTCTGACAATGATTTACCAATAAATTATATATCCTGGGAAACAAATATGAAGCATAGCATAATATTTCCCAGAATTCTTACACCAGAATAACGTGTATGACAAGTGTCATGGCAAGTGTACATGTAGTGACCTGTTTGAGTCTTGTCCATTTTCATGTTTGCTCCTTTTTTAAAGGATAACAAAAATGCTCATCTTCTTAGATTAGTGAATAAAATAATGATTACAGATGGTTATCATTACGTTATTCGTTAATCTGAGAAGACTCACTAAGTCTTTCATGTATATGGATTATAAGGGAGCTCTATTTTTCATTTCATTTCAATTCTTATTCATCAAAATTCAGAGCATCACTTTGTAATATATATTGAAAGTTATACATATTTTAGAAAGATAGATATGAGAAATATTCCTGACCATTTAGGAACTCTACAGAAGAGATTATGCATCTGTTCTTGCCTAGGGCAGAAAAGAGGGAGAGAAAGAGATTTGGTAGCGGACCAGGTTATGAGAGGCTGGATGCTAACCTAGTCAGAGGGATGCAAAATAGTGTCGCAGTATCATGTTCAGTATTTGTAATTCCAAGGACGAATTCCAATGACGGGAGGCACATTTGCTCTGCGTATAATTCGCGATTATTATGCTGTCCGAAAAGAATCGTGATCTACGAAACTGGAAGCCAGATTTTGTGTAGATACGTCAGTAATGCGAGGTAGTGTTCGCTGAGGAATCCTCGTACTGAATTCTTCAGATCACTGAGACTACGCTGAAGACAGAGTCGGTATAATATGGATCCCAATTTCCCAAATGGTCTATAAAAGTGAGCAGAGGGCACCAGCACTTGTAAATTGTTCTTTGTCATAGCGAACCTTGGAGCAAGTTAGTGCCAGATTATAAAGAATATTATAGATAAAAGAGAATATTATATGCGCTATAAACACGAGTTTTCGGTATTTTTTTCATCTCTCTTCTATTTAAAATTCTCTACAATCTCCAATAAAAAAAATTTATTAGATTTTTTAATCACGAAACTCAAAGTGAAAGCGAAGGTGTCATTTAATGGAGCCTATTAACACGGAAAATGTGAAGCCTATCAGAAAAAAAACTATTCTTCAGTAATTGATCTGTATCCTAGGATTCAAAGGTTTTAATGAGCAGTTTCATTAACAAATCTTGTCTTATTTTAGGGTGTCTTCCTTTTATTGGAATGCATCAGTATTATTATTTCCAAATTAATAAGACGAGGAATTCCTGAGTTACTGAATCGAAAACCATATCATTACTTGTTTAATAATATTGGCAAATTTGGATTTATGCGTCCAAATAATAACAAGCAACTTGCTTTCTGGAAAACACATAAGGAATGAAAATTTTAAGGTGACCAGACGACACATTCTCGTATTCTGATTACAGTATTTATATATAAAAAAAACACAGTTCTTTGACAAGTATCCCCACACACAAATTAAACTAAAGAACTTGGAACTTCCTCTGAACGTGTTCATCTCTCCTCATTAATGTTATTTCTGACTGAAATTACCACTATTTTATCATCTACCTCTACATCATACATTTTAAACATTTCAGTGGCTGCTACCGCTAAAATTTCCTTGTTTTTTTAAGACATGCACCATCGTCACTTGCAGTATATTTCGTTTTGTGATACTCCTGATTCCACCAGTCACTTTTGGAACCTTGTTATTGTGTTCCAGTACTTGATAAGTGGATACCTGAGTATTTCATATAAGTAGTTTTCATAGTAAATTTTCCTGACCACCTAGTAGTTGATTAATGTGAGGGGCTGATGTTGGCAGTTGACGCATTTCTTTACAAAAATAAAAATTAAAAAAGAAACAATAAGTCGTTAGTGAAGTAATAATTATAATGAAGAAAAAAAATTTATGGCCATCTCACCCATCGGATAAAATTGTGGAAACGAAATGTCTTGAGGAGATACCTGGGATCTTATTGAAAAACTGTGAAACTTAACTCTGCTAGATAAAGATGGTAATGGTGGAACATATGGGTAGACAGAGGGAGGTGAATTATCTAATAGTAGTAGTCAGTGGAGACTTGAGTATTTCGATCCAACAGCTTGTATTGGCGTGTAGTCGGGGCACTGAAGACAGACTCACTTGATGACACGATCAGACAATACCAGTGTCACGTAAAGGTAATATATGAGTGACTACTTCAAGTGGCACTTGCCATAGTCAACAACACTTTTTGTTCCTCAAACTATCATGACCTTATGCTAGTCCTATAGACAAAGAAGAAATACAGAAACTGCGAGATAGACACTCACAGGCTAGGAAATGACAGAGAAAAGGTTGACACTTAATGTAACCCAGAAATAAACGCAGTAACCTTGATAAAATAAAAAAAAATCGGAATCCAACAGGAATACAAAGCAGCTCAACTTGAGCAGCTTGCGCTACAGGCAATGATGACGTTAGCGAGCCTACCCTTAGTAAAGGCTCGACAAGCCAAACTACTGTCCCCAATACTTATTGCCGGCGACAAGAAATACAACTATATTGAAATACAGAGTTTTTCTTGTTACGTTGTTTGTTATTAGTATCCGTTGCTTGTCAATATTATCCGTTGCTTGTCATTATTATCAGCCAATATATTGTTGGTCTTGTAATAAATCCAACACAACATTTACCACTATCATTACACGCCCCTTCACAATATCCCTCCCACCATCACCACCACCGGCAATGCCCCCTTCACAATTATCCCCTCCAACATCAGCACAGATTTTCCCAGGGCGCAGCGGCACAAACTTACCCTCCCTTAACTTTAGAACATTGATCTGAATCCCTTAAAGTTTGTATACAAAGTGTGGGGGAGATCTGATCACCGAGAGACAACTCAGAATAATTCTACGAACTTCCCTGAAGGATTCAGATTTAGACTCAAATTCCAATGGAGAGATATTTGTGATATTGTGATGTAGAATTATTAATTATTTCAGCTATACTGTCAGTGTGATTAGTATTATTATCATTACCAATATTATCATTATTGTTATTTTTGTTTTATTATTATTATTCGTAGTAGTAGTAGTATTTGTAGCAGTAGTAGAAGTAGTAGTAGTAGTAGTAGAAATATTTTTGTATGACTTGACGTCCTGGAGGTGGGAAGTACAGTGCCTGCACTCTGGAAGGAAGGGTGGGGATACAGAAATTTGGATCTATAGTATGGACATGATCTATCATTACAGTGATGGAGTGAGTGATAGTGAGGGTGTTTCCTCTTTTTCGGGTCACCCTACCTTGGTTGGAGACGGCTGGTGTTAGATTTTTTCTATTTTTAATCAATACTAAGGAATGCTTCTAATTAGGTTTAAGAAATTAATGACGATGTATTTTAAAAGAATAATGATGTTCCATAAACTTGGTTCGTTGAAATCAAACCGACTAATGGAGACTATTTTTTCCAATCGGCTTCATCCTTTTTCTATTGGTGGGTTTTAGTAAAATAGTTTGTCACTCATTCCTGAGGAAGTTTCAATTTGTCAACTCAATTAATGAAATTGTTTCCAAAGTAATAATTAAGAGAAGGAACTTTATGTTCAGCTGTAAACAATGAATACTGGTGTATCCTAAAAGAAAGTATTTTTTTGGTATAAATGTTGGATTGTTTGGGCGCCATTTTGCCATTTTCTGCCAATTTTATCATTATGGGTATTTGAATTAATTTAAATCAAATTATTTTACTTACTTATAGAGAATTTTCACATGTATGTAAACGAGAAAAATAATTATGAAAAGAGTAAACTCCTTGGTTTTATAGTGCAAAACTTTCCTAAATTTTGGAACGTTGTCAGCAACATTTCCGTTCGCATTCTCACAAAATTATGTTTATTATTTGAGAACGCTATATTTGACTGGCTTCAAATATTCAATATTCGTGTAATATCAGAGGTGGACTGGCCATATGGGCATTAGGGCAAAGGCCGGTGGGCCACTGGGCTGGGTAATAAAAAAAACGCTGAAAAAATGTCACGAAAAATTGAAGTCACAGCCGTTGCACAAACATTGAAACGAAAATGGAACTCGCCTTAGCTGGGCAGTGAAAACAGTTAATGAGCCTAACTGATAGGTGACGGATGCCCGCTTCTATGTAATGTATCTCTGGCAAGATTCATGGCACTACTTGAGTGCCTGGCTGACCTCTGCACATTGTTACGTAGGATACTCCCAAATTTTGTTTCTGTGTGATAGGTGGGGACAGGCTCCTCTTATAGGCTTTACAATATCACCATTCGTTTAACCTACTTAGATGCTATTTCGACACTTTATTTTTATTGTATTATTTTGCCTTGATGGTCGGGACGGGTTCTTGATCCACGAAACTGGACTTAATGCATCGATTGAATGTGACTGCCACTCATTCCACAGGCACAGTATCACCCGAACGGTTTTAGCGCTCTGCTGTGATTGAGGTGAACAGCACAAATCTTGAATAGCTAATGTATGATATGAAATGGAGGGAATGGTTCATGGGTTAATGAACAAATTTTGTCGCAATAACTATAAAATTCATCTTTTGTGAAATAATTATAAAATTCATCTTTTGTGAAATAATTATAAAATGCATCTTTTCGTCAACTAAACTTTTTGTATTTATGTGTTTTCCTCAAAGGAAACAATTATATACCAATATTATTAAAGTTATTTTATGTGTCTATGACACTAATATGCCCTCAAGACCATAGGTAAAAAATTGTATGTTCTGTTCACTAAGCCTACATAAAAGTTACTTACTGTACTTACTTTCTGAAAAGGGGAAAAGTTTCTATTTATTTTGGCTTGTGTTGGTTCCAGTTTGTTTAATTTCTCAGTGTCGCATCTGATGAGGTTCAGCCCTACCAAACTGGTAATGGAACTTGAGCAGCTTTTAACTAAATGTTCTTGCGTATTTGATGATAATGGTATATTTGGTGTAGTTGAAAGTTTTTATTATTATTTGGGCTGTGTAGTATAACAATTTACATGTTTTATTGATAAAACTCATATATAAGTTTCATTACTAGCATGATGACTTGTAAATCCCTCTTCTGCAAATCTTCAAAGTTACTATTTAACTACATTATCAACTTTGGCCGCACTCTGCAAAATATATCATATACATAGCAGAGTCAAAGAGAAATGTGCACCAAAAAAAATTTAAAGTAGAACAATTTCGAAGTATATTATATATAAAGCTTAACAAGAGCAGAGAATAAAGAGCTCATTAATACACCGAAGCTTTGAAAATAAGTTTCATACTCTTTATATGAGGGTTAATTGTATTTTGTTCCAGTCATGCAATTGTGCCTTTAAATTCTTGTTAGAAACAAATATGTTTAAAAAACTAAAGACTAAGCCGATCTCCTTAAAATAACCAACATATAATCACAAGAACAAGAATAACAACACCACTGATACTTGAGGTGCAGTAGAATAAATTTAATAAAGTCGCCAGCATGTGCCACTAGTGGGAAAGGAGACCCCTACAACGTAACCCCCACCTTCACTAGCTACTTCTATATCATCTGTGTTTATTAATTACTTCCCTGAGACATGGAAAAAGAGTGGACGAGAGAAATAAAGTTAGATGTGAAAGAGACTAATGGAGAAAGAATATGGAAGATATAGATGCATTTAAAAAAATTAATATTTATAGAAAAAATTTGCTTACTACTAGTGCCAGGCAATACACCATGGTATATACACTCAAGTCTTCCTTGTCGGAGTTCATTGGTTTGAATATAAAGCATTAATGCATATTTTTTTGCTGTGATATAGCATAATTGTGTAGATATTTAGCTGTTGACGTTTTATGTAAATTAAACTAAGGCTTACATCTAGTCAGATTTTATTACAACGCATAGCTTGAGTGTATGTGTAGCAGTATGGAATAAATGACACTCTGCTTGGTGAGTGTGCAGTGTATGAGATGAGAGCTTTATTAGCTTTCATGCTGGAGTAGGTAAAGCTTGTTTAAGTCATTCACAACTATTATCAAGGTGTGTGATTTTATAATTACAGCCAAAGCTGCTGCTGCTGCCGTGTTGCAATTGTCTCAATATGCTGCAATTAAAAGTGTTTTTCATTGTAAAATAAGTTGACTTTGACAAGGGGACATTCATTTCCTCGGATCAAGAGCTCTTCTTCACCATTAAGGCAAGTACCAAGACTGCAGAGAAGAGTAATGCCTCTAAATTAAGTAATTATCTGTTTAAAGGAAAGGAATAAGAGACTGAGGAGTAGGCCTAGTAATCCATGCTGACTGGTCCATACAACAATGACTCACACAGATATAGACATGGCCATTTTCTTAAACGTATTTGAGAGGACAAGATGAACAGGAAATGGAATAGATTCCGTCCCTGCCCACTCTCGTATATATATACTTGCTCCCTTTTCTTTGTATTTCTGTAACTAATTAGTGGTCTAAGTCGGACCGAAACGTCGTCATAAGTTCGGTCTCATATGTACGAATTATTTGTGTATCACTCTATACATCTTTTCAAACACCAAAATAATGATATTTCTTTTATAGTCACATTTCTTCTCATTTATTTCTAACAAACACCTTACCATTCACTTGTATTTACCTCTAAAGATACAAAAATTAACACTTCTTGTAAAACAATTATTTTAAGTCTTGGTGATTCATTATCCACATTTATTGAATTCACAAAACCCAATTTCAGGCACAACCTCTTAACATTGCTGAAGTTTTTTCTTCTTGCTGATACCGAAATATGAGGAGCGATTCCATGGTGCACTGCTAGGCACCATATACTATAAGGCTTTCAAACATGTGTAAAATGCTTGATTAAAATGGATTATCCAAGGTTAAACTGCATAATGTGCCTATGTCTTGTATGTGTTGTCAAGACCAAAATTGAATGATATAAACCCGACACCTAAATCAAAAAATAAATTTAATTAAATAAACTCATGAGGAAAGTGTCTGACACAGTTACTGTGCATACCATATAAAAGGCACGCAATCCTTCCAGAGAAAATGGATATAACTAATTCAGCCCTGAGGCTATACTTAACTAATTCAGCCCTGAGGCTATACTTAACTAATTCAGCCCTGAGGCTATACTTAACTAATTCAGCCCTGAGGCTATACTTAACTAATTCAGCCCTGAGGCCATAACTTCTTCACACAGTTGTAAAGAGGAGGTGTTGATTCGCCGGGAATTCTCCCGGCCCGGGTCTTTACCAGATGGCGACCCGGCTCCGGCTCCCTGTCGTGGGAGTATCAGAGACCAATGTCTCCCATGGGAGGGGGTACCCCTCAGCGGCTGGACCAAATGGCCCCAGGCCTAGCCACATTCCCCATCAGCATGAGGCAGGTGGTAGATAGATGCTAGGCCTCTCTGGTCTGCCACCTTTCCCGCCCCAAGGAGGCTGACGGGAAGGGCAGGCTTGCGAGCCGCAGATGGTAGCAAGCTCCAGCCTTGGCACCTACCCTGCCCTAGAAGGGCTGGGCATGGTGATCGACCACACAGTTATAAGTTAGTTTATTCAGGTATACACAAATACAGTTACATAGATTATCATACATAGCAGCATATGTGTAGAAAACCTAGGATAACCCATAAAAGTCAGACAGAGTGACTTATTTCCATTGGGGTCCAATGTATCACCTCAAGATTTCCTTTTTTATGCCATGGATAATATCTAGAGAGAAGATATGGTAATAAAAAACATAGTGAAGACAAAGAGTAGATGTATGGAGAGTGAGGCGGTCTCTATATATAGTGATCATATATAATTGATGAATGCTTTTAGTTAAAAACTAACGGAAGATAAAATAATGTTAATAATTCAGACCCGCGTCAGGAAACACTTGTCCTGTTTCCTGACAAACCTAGTACCTACCTACCAACTACAACAAGAATGAAACTTTATAATCTAGGGTTCTTTACCAACCTCTACCACATATATGTGACCTCTCGATAGATGCATAAAATGAGCATACACAAAGTATACATGCATTTTATAAAAATTAACAGAGAACCCCAAAAAAATATTTTCATGATAGGTATTAAACCTTCACAGCGAATGGTGGAAATACATATAAAAAATGAATCACGATTAAGCGGAAACACAGTAAATGGAGGCGAAGATGTTGGTGCTCTCCTGTATACACAACATGAATTTCAACATCATTTTTCATTAGCATCTACAGAACGTTAATTTTGTCATTATTATCTTCATTAACAACATATACAAAATAAATTTCCACATCATTAATAACATCTAAAAAAAACTCGATTACTACAAAACTGTTATCATCATTATCAATACCAAAACATGTCAGTGAAACTCCATAAACGAAGCCTAAATACATCAATTTTTATCATATCAATAATTTCACAATATATCATAACATCACGAAAATTACAAGATACAGATATATACATGCACTACAACTACATGATAACCATAATGTAGAATATTAAGACACATGCAACAATCTAATCAATACTTTGCATTTTATTTACATTGTTTATATGAGGATCATGTAAAAAACTTTATTGTTTATACAGGGAAACTACGTTTAAGTAATTTGTTCATTGTTTTCGCAGAATTCTGTGGCATACTAGGTTTTCTCACCTGACATCTCGAAAACGTGATGAAATACAACATTTTAATCACCAGACTCTTAAGCTTAAATAATTTTTCAGAATTGCTGAAAAAAATGGTTACCAAATTATCAGTCAGTTTATAAAGCATTAAAGGAAATCTCTATCATAAACAGTGGGGAAAGTTTGATTTTATTCTGAAGGAAATGGTGACCCCCTTCAGTGATACAGTATCTTAATTTTCATTAACTATACTTATTTAACCCAACTTATTTCATCAGCCCTTATTTCACTTTGCCTAACCTTAACTCACCCAACCTTATTTCACTTAACTTTATTGCACATTTCTGTCATTACCTTTCCTTTACTCTCTCTGTCTTGTTTGTCATTACTTAACTTTATCTTATCAAATAATTTGATTCTTCCTTACTGTTATCTCACCCATCCTTGATACACATATATTTGATTCTTTCTTACTGCTATCTCACCCATCCTTGCTATACATATCCTTATTCCAGCTATCATACATTATTTATCTTTAAAAGATCCTCCTAAACACATTATATACTTTAAGACATGATTCTATATTTTATGATATTTAACCCATTTTAAACATATTCATATTTCTTATATCATATTTTTCCATTTACGATGTTTTTCCTTTTTTAAGATATTTCCTGTTTATAAGATACTTTTCAATTATTATCTCATTTTAAAATAAATCTGAATAAAATTTTCATTTAATCTCATATTATCATAGTTCTTAAAATCTCCCTACAAGAATTATGTGGGAAGGAAGAAAGTAAGAGAAACATGAAAGGGGAAGAGAAAGAAAGAAGAGAAGGAGGAGGAGAGGGAGAGAGAAATGAATGAAAGAAAGAAAGAAGAAAATGAAGAGATGTGAAGTGAAAAGCGCTGTTTATCATTAAAACTTCTGAAAATAATTTAGTTTACCATAGGATCCATGTAGGAAAATATAACTCATCACGACACCCCTTTTGAAGACATAGTTTTTCGCTGGAAGTCAATATAAAGAATTAGTTTTTTCAGGATGTTTTCAAAGAAATGTGTGTGTTTTGATAATGGCGTATGTTTTAATAATCCTCATAATATTGTTCATGTATATGCATGTAGTTGTATGTTGCAATTTTTTTTTATGTGTGATATACTGTAAAATTATTGATGTTATGATTGTACTTGTCAAAGAAATGTTTTTCTGTTGATAATGATGATTGTAGTTTTGCAGTTATAGAGTTGTGGTAATGTTAATGATTAAAATAATGAAGAAATTTAAGTTGAGAAGAATTTGATAATGAATATAACGGTAAAATGAGGATAAAACGAATGTTGTGTAGAGGTTGTTAACGATGTTAAGAGGATCTAAAGTGTGAGAAATTATCTGCATGAGGTTTACAGTGTATTACCTTAATTATTACGTGCAAGTAATTTGGGTAAGGTAAGTGGGACTTGGTCACAGTAGGTCACAGGACTGTCACTCCTTCGATGCCCACTCCTTCACCACTCTCACAAAAAAAGCTTGACCTGACTGGTAAATTATAAAACAGTGTGGACTGTTTATTATTTGGCTTGCTGGATACACAGAATGTAATTATTGTACTATACATATAACACAATAGTGTTATATGTATTGTAACGTATGTGATAATTTCACATTTTTTTATTGAAGAAACTGGGATAATAATTTGCGTTTGATATCTTGTGAATATCTCTTCTAACTTAACATATTGAACGTTAATACTTACATGCATCAGACACTTGAGTTGAACTCTGCACTACTAATTTCGCGTGCATTTGAAATGCAGTGAACCGGAGTTATGCAATATGGGGATACCTTTGTCAGATCACACAGCAATCGTAATTTATCTAGATAGAAGTAGTTTAAGCATTTTAGTTAGCACGTAAAATAGATGAATCCTCTTTTGTAACGAATGAAACCTAAATTCCTCAATTTTAGAAATGCACTGTATGATCCCAAGAGGCTTAAGAAATGTTCTAAAAAATAATAAACAATTTGAAGATAATCAGGAAAACATGTTAGGCAAACTCAGATTCTGGTAGTAGGAAGAACAGCGCCTGCATTGTGAGGCACGGAAGGGAAGGTTACCATAGACAGGTTTATTTGATTAAAGATGTGGTAATTTCTCTAAAGACATCCATGGAGGGAGCTACGGTAAGTGTGTTTTTTTCTTTAGGTCACGCAAGTGATGGAAACTAGCTAAAGTGCTCAATAACAAAAACCACGACTGTCAGAACAATGTACTTTCAATAAGTATTTAAATATAAGTTGATAAATTAGACACATATGCAACATTTGAGTATCTTTATTGAGGAAACGTTTCGCCACACAGTGGCTTCATCAGTCCATACAAAGGAGAATCGTGAAGATCAGAAGGAGTTTGAGGTAATCAGTCCCTCAACCTTGAGTCGATGTAGTCAGTCCATCAATCTTGAAAAGAATACAGCATATGTGCGAAGAAGAAGCTTATATACCGTAGGCAGGAGAGGTGCAGCAGTCGTAGGTGGTGTCACATTTGTCCAATGTGGAAGTAGGTCGTGCCCAAGGGTTAGGCACAGCGACATCTTGGTATCTTAATAAAGGGAATTCTTCACTTGCCTAACCCTTGGGCACGACCTACTTCCACATTGGACAAATGTGACACCACCTACGACTGCTGCACCTCTCCTGCCTACGGTATATAAGCTTCTCCTTCGCACATATGCTGTATTCTGTTCAAGATTGATGGAATGACTACATCGATTCAAGGTTGAGGGACTGATTACCTCAAACTCCTCCTGATCTTCATGATTCTTCTTTGTATTGGACTGATGAAGCCACTGTGTAGCGAAACGTTTCCTCAATAAAGATACCCAAGTGTTGCATATGTGTCTAATTTATCAACTTGTCGGTTCTCTGAACCATTCATTTATATATATAAGTTACTTCCGTGCATGGAAGCACTACACCTGGAAGATTCTGGAGGGACTGGTCCCTAATATGCACACAGAAATCACTCCATACGAAAGCAAAAGACTTGGCAGACGGTGCAACGTACCCCCAGTGAAAAGTAGGGGCGCCACTGGTACACTGAGAGAAAACACAATAAGTGTCCGGTGCCCAAGACTGTTCAACAGCCTCCCACCAGACAAAAGGGGCATTACCAGTAGACCTTTGGTTGCCTTCAAGAGGGAGCTGGACAGATACCTAAAGTCAGTGCCAGATCAGCCGGGCTGTGGTTCGTACGTTGGACTACGCGCGGCCAGCAGTAACAGCCTCGTTGATCAGGCCCTGATCCACCGGGAGACCTGGTCATAGACCGGGCCGCGGGGACGTCGATCCCCGGAATGCCCTCCAGGTAGACTCCAGGATACTACGTTCAACACACGAGCAAGAAACTTGCATATAATTCTTCATTTTACTCCTGATGTTCTAAAAAAGTAAATTGAACATCAAAACAAATTATACCTGCACACCGTGCTTGGTCTCAATAAAAGGTTGAAAAAAATATAATAAAGCGTTTTCGAGGTGCGTGCCTGTGAGGTTGACAAAGAAAATGTTTTCATGCTTATAGTTAGTTGTGTGGATAAGGATATATATATATATATTTTTTTTTTCAACAAGTCGGCCGTCTCCCACTGAGGCAGGGTGACCCAAAAAGAAAGAAAATTCCCCCCAAAAAATACTGTCATCATCATTCAACACTTTCACCTCACTCATACACATTAACGAATGTGTTTAATACGTCCAAAATAACTGGTGTTGTGCCAGAGATGTGGAAGATAGCTAATGTAGTTCCTATATTCAAATCAGGGGATAAGTCCATTGCATCAAATTACCGTCCAATAAGCCTCACGTCTATAGTAGGCAAATTATTAGAATCAATTATAGCTGATATTATTAGAAGTCACCTTGAACATAATTTGATTAATGAATCTCAGCATGGGTTCACGAGAGGTCGTTCCTGCCTGACAAATTTACTGACTTTTTCAATAAAACATTTGAGGCAGTAGACAGTGATAAAGAATATGATATAGTTTACTTGGATTTCAGTAAGGCCTTCGATAGAGTACCTCACGAGAGACTTAAGAAAGGTGGCAGCTCATGGTATAGGAGGTAAAGTTCTAGCATGGATAGAGGCATGGCTTACCAATAGAAAGCAGAGAGTTTCCATTAATGGGGTCAAATCTGAATGGGGATTAGTCACTAGAGGCGTTCCACAAGGATCAGTTTTAGGCCCATTGTTGTTCATAATTTACATAAATGACCTTGATGAAGGAATTGCAAGTGACATGAGTAAATTTGTTGATGACACAAAAATAGGCCGTATGATTCATTCTGAGGAGGATACCAGTGAACTACAGGAGGATTTGGACAAATTAATATCTTGGTATGAAAAGTGGCAGATGAAGTTCAATGTGGACAAGTGTAAGGTACTAGTCCATGGTAATGAAAATATCCCTCGAATTTATAAACTAGGTGAAGTAGAGCTTGATCATACAGAATGTGAAAAAGACTTGGGAGTCATGGTAAGCAGAAATCTAAAGCCAAGACAACAGTGCCTAAGTGTGCGCAATAAGGCTAACAGATTACTAGGATTTATTTCAAGAAGTATAAGCAACAGAAGTCCAAAAGTTATTTTACAGCTCTATACATCACTAGTGAGACCTCATTTGGATTATGCAGCTCAGTTTTGGTCTCCTTACTACAGGATGGATATAGATTCATTGCAGAACATACAGAGAAGAATGACTAAAATGATTTACAGTATAAGAAATCTCCCGTATGAAGATAGACTTAGAGCGTTGAATCTCCACTCTCTGGAGAGACGTAGAATGAGGGGAGATATCATCGAGGTGTACAAGTGGATGATGGGCATAAACAAAGAAGATATTAATATAATATTGAGGATATCGAACCAAGTAAGAACCAGAAATAACGGATTTAAATTGGATAAATTTAGATTTAGAAAGGACATAGGCAAGTACGTACTGGTTTTCGAACAGAGTTATAGATGTAGATGAATGGTTCAGAGAACCGACAAGTTATAAATTAGACACATATGCAACACTTGGGTATCTTTATTGAGGAAACGTTTCGCCACACAATGGCTTCATCAGTCCAATACAAAGTAGAAAGGTGTAAGGAGAGGAGGAGTTTGAGGTTATCAGTCCCTCGGCCTGGAGTCGATGTGTTCAGTCCATCAATCTTGTAGGAAGTACAGCATAGGGCGCAGAAGTGGCTTATATACTGTAGTCAGGTGAGGTGAAGCAGCAGGAGGCGGGGTCATAGTGTTACCATCCACTAGTCGAAGTAGGTCTTCGTCCAAAGGTTGGACAAGTGTTGAAGAATTCCTTGTATCAAGATCCCAAGATGTTGTTGTCTGACACAGCTCCTGTCTCTGCTTGTTTTCTCGTCATTCAGACTCTGTTTGGTAGAGCATGTATTCGGTGGTGAGACAAAACATACTTCTCAGGACTCTGTGTAACTCTGTTCACAGAGAATAGTCTAGACAGTGATTTTCGAAGTTTCACTGGGTTGTGTGTCACATTGACACTCTGAGATAACTCAGGTATCTAGCTATAGCTCTTGACCTAATTCGATAAGGCATCTGTGCACCATCACAGTCTGGGATTTTTATGCTGAACCTAGATTCAGTAGTAAGGGAGTTTTGTGTCTACTTTGGAGGATCTATTGATGGTCCCCAGTTAGTTAAATAACGTAGAACTTAGCCATACAGATTGCGAGAAGGACTTGGGGGTGATGGTAAGCAGCAACCTTAAACCAAGACAGCAATGCCTAAGCGTACGTAATAAGGCAAATAGATTACTGGGATTTATATCAAGAAGTGTTAGCAACAGAAGTCCAGAGGTTATATTACAGCTTTATACATCATTAGTAAGGCCTCACCTAGATTACGCAGCTCAGTTTTGGTCTCCATATTACAGAATGGACATAAATTCGTTAGAAAACATTCAGCGTAGAATGACTAAATTAATACATAGCATTAGAAATCTTCCTTACGAAGAAAGATTGAAGACCCTAAAATTACATTCACTTGTAAGACGTAGAATGAGGGGAGACATGATCGAGGTATACAAGTGGAAAATGGGTATTAACAAAGGGGATATAAATAAGGTCTTGAGGATATCTCTCCAAGAGAGAACCCGCAATAATGGATTCAAGTTAGATAAGTTTAGATTTAGAAAGGATATAGGAAAGTATTGGTTTGGAAATAGGGTAGTTGATGAGTGGAACAGTCTGCCTAGTAGGGTTATTGAAGCTAGGACCTTGGGTAGTTTCAAATTTAGGTTGGATAAATTCATGAGTGAGAGGGGTTGGATTTGAGTGGGACTCGCGCATGAGTGGGTAGAATTGTCAAAGCTTATTTCTTGGGTAGCATTGAAAATTTGGTTGAGCAAATATTCTGTTAGTGGGACGGATTGTGAAGGACCTGCCTAGTATGGGCCAACAGGCCTGCTGCAGTGCTCCTCCTTTCTTATGTTCTTATGTTCTTATGAAATTAAAGTTGCTAGGGATTCAAAAACTAACCCAAAAAGTTTTTTCCAGGTTTATAGAACAAAAGTTAGGGATAAGATAGGTCCCCTAAAAATAACTTTGGGCATCTTAGTGACAAGGAGAATGATATGTGCTCTATTTTTAATAATTATTTTCTCTCGGTTTTCACACAGGAAGACATTAATAATATCCCAGTAATTAATTTTTACAGAGGCCCAGAAGAAGATAAATTATGTAATATCACAGTCACTAGCGAAATGATTATGAAACAGCTGGACCGACTGAAACAAAATAAATCGCCGGGTCCTGATGAGCTTTTTGCAAGGGTACTTAAGGAATGCAAAATGGAACTCTGTGAACCAATATCTAACATTTTTAATTTATCTCTTCAAACAGGTGTAGTGTCTGATATGTGGAAGATGGCTAATGTAATTCCTATTTTTAAAGCAGGGGACAAGTCACTACCGTCAAACTACCACCCAATAAGCCTGACCTCAATTGTAGGCAAATTACTAGAGTCAATTATAGCTAATATTATTAGAAGCCATCTAGATAACCATAATTTGATTAATGATACCCAGCATGGATTCACGAGGGGCCGTTCCTGCCTATCTAAGAACATAAGAACATAAGAAAGGAGGAACACTGCAGCAGGCCTGTTGGCCCATACTAGGCAAGTCCTTCACAATCCGTCCCACTAACAGAATATTTGCTCAACCCAATTTTCAATGCTACCCAAGAAATAAGCTTTGACAATTCTACCCACTCATGCGCGAATCCCACTCAAATCCAACCCCTCTCACTCATGAATTTATCCAACCTAAATTTGAAACTACCCAAGGTCCTAGCTTCAATAACCCTACTAGGCAGACTGTTCCACTCATCAACTACCCTATTTCCAAACCAATACTTTCCTATATCCTTTCTAAATCTAAACTTATCTAACTTGAATCCATTATTGCGGGTTCTCTCTTGGAGAGATATCCTCAAGACCTTATTTATATCCCCTTTGTTAATACCCATTTTCCACTTGTATACCTCGATCATGTCTCCCTCATTCTACGTCTTACAAGTGAATGTAATTTTAGGGTCTTCAATCTTTCTTCGTAAGGAAGATTTCTAATGCTATGTATTAATTTAGTCATTCTACGCTGAATGTTTTCTAACGAATTTATGTCCATTCTGTAATATGGAGACCAGAACTGAGCTGCGTAATCTAGGTGAGGCCTTACTAATGATGTATAAAGCTGTAATATAACCTCTGGACTTCTGTTGCTAACACTTCTTGATATAAATCCCAGTAATCTATTTGCCTTATTACGTACGCTTAGGCATTGCTGTCTTGGTTTAAGGTTGCTGCTTACCATCACCCCAAGTCCTTCTCGCAATCTGTATGGCTAAGTTCTACGTTATTTAACTTATAAGTGCTTGGGTTATGGACACTCCCGAGCTTCAGAACCTTGCATTTATCTACATTGAACTGCATCTGCCACTTTTCTGACCACGAATTAAGTTTGTCTAAATCTTCCTGAAGTTCTATGACATCTATGTTTGAATCAATTATCCTACCTATCTTCGTGTCGTCGGCGAATTTGCTCATATCACTAGTAATTCCTCATCAAGGTCATTGATATATATTATAAATAACAATGGGCCTAAGACTGATCCCTGTGGAACACCACTTGTTACAAGTCCCCATTCGGATTTAACCCCATTTATGCACACTCTCTGCTTCCTATTGGTGAGCCATGACTCGATCCATGACAGCACTTTTCCCCCAATGCCATGAGCTGCCACTTTCTTTAACAGTCTCTGGTGCGGTACTCTATCAAAAGCCTTACTAAAGTCTAAATATACAATATCGAATTCTTTATCGTGATCAACAGCCTCAAAAGCTTTACTGAAGAAGGTTAATAAATTAGATAGGCAGGAACGGCCCCTCGTGAATCCATGCTGGGTATCATTAATCAAATTATGGTTATCTAGATGGCTTCTAATAATATCAGCTATAATTGACTCTAGTAATTTGCCTACAATTGAGGTCAGGCTTATTGGGCGGTAGTTTGACGGTAGTGACTTGTCCCCTGCTTTAAAAATAGGAATTACATTAGCTATCTTCCACATATCAGACACTACACCTGTTTGAAGAGATAAATTAAAAATGTTAGATATTGGTTCACAGAGTTCCATTTTGCATTCCTTAAGAACCCTTGCAAAAAGCTCATCAGGACCCGGCGATTTATTTTGTTTCAGTCGGTCCAGCTGTTTCATAATCATTTCGCTAGTGACTGTGATATTACATAATTTATCTTCTTCTGGGCCTCTGTAAAAATTAATTACTGGGATATTATTAATGTCTTCCTGTGTGAAAACCGAGAGAAAATAATTATTAAAAATAGAGCACATATCATTCTCCTTGTCAGTAAGATGCCCAAAGTTATTTTTAAGGGGACCTATCTTATCCCTAACTTTTGTTCTATAAACCTGGAAAAAACTTTTGGGTTAGTTTTTGAATCCCTAGCAACTTTAATTTCATAGTCCCGTTTAGCTTTTCTTATTCCCTTTTAACGTCCCTCTTAATGTCAGTATACTGATTTATAAGATGACCCTCACCTCTTTTTAGGCGCCTATAAATTCCTTTCTTCTGCCCTAAAAGATATTTGAGCCTATTATTCATCCATTTTGGGTCATTTCTACTTGATCTAATTTCTTTATACGGGATAAATGTTCTTTGGGCAGCCTGTATAGTGTTAAGAAAACTGTCATATTGATACCTCTCTTCTTCACCCCAGTCCACAGTTGATAAGTGTTCTCTAAGTCCATTATAATCTGCTAAGCGAAAATCTGGGACCATTACTGAATTATCCCTACTATCATACATCCATTCAATGCTAAAGGTAATTGACTTGTGGTCGCTTGAGCCGAGTTCCTCTGTAATTTCTAAATTATTAACAAGGGTTTCCTTGCTTGCCAGAACCAAGTCAAGTAGGTTATTTCCCTTGTAGGTTCTGTTACAAACTGCTTCAAAAGCAATCATGAACTACTTCTAAAAAGTCGTTAGATTCTAAATTCCCTGTCATGAAATTCCAATCAATCTGACTAAAGTTAAAGTCCCCTAGAATTACTACGTTATCGTGTCTTGTGGCCTTAACAATTTCCTCCCAAAGTAGTCTCCTTGTTCCCTATCTAAGTTTGGAGGTCGGTAAATCACGCCTAAAATCAATTTTTCACACCCTCTGAAAATTCTATCCAGACAGACTCTGTATGTGTTAATTCAGACTTTATACCCGTTTTTATGCAACAATTTAAATGATCTCGGACATAGAGTGCCACCCCACCCCTTTCCCGATACTTCTGTCTACTTGGAACAATTTAAAACCCTGAATGTGACATTCGGCAGGCAAGTCCCGATTTTTCATATTAAACCATGTCTCAGTTATTGCAAAAACATCAATATTACCCGTACTTGCAACTAATCTCAACTCGTCCATCTTATTCCTAGCACTACGACTATTGGTGTAATATATATTTAGAGACCCTCCTTTCTCTTTACCCTTCCTGCTCATCTCTGTTTTTCCACTATACCTATTACTGTCCTTGTCATCTAGTGTCACTAGCTTTCCACTATCCACCTTATTCTGCCTATTACTAGTTCTCCTACAACTTATAATATTACTACACTGGGACTTCTCTGTTTCCCCAAAACCCATACCACTAACTATTTCTAGTTTAAAGCCCTAACAGCTCCCTCCACTGCAGTTGCCAGTGCCCCCACCCCAGACCTGGATAAGTGAACCCCATCCCTGGCATACATGTCATTTCTGCCATAGAAGAGGTCCCAGTTGTCAATGAATGTTACTGAATTTTCCTTACAGTATTTGTCCAGCCAGCAATTGACACCAATTGCCCAATTTATTAACCTTCTTCAGTAAAGCTTTTGAGGCTGTTGATCACGATAAAGAATTCGATATTGTTTATTTAGACTTTAGTAAGGCTTTTGATAGAGTACCGCACCAGAGACTGTTAAAGAAAGTGGCAGCTCATGGCATTGGGGGAAAAGTGCTGTCATGGATCGAGTCATGGCTCACCAATAGGAAGCAGAGAGTGTGCATAAATGGGGTTAAATCCGAATGGGGACTTGTAACAAGTGGTGTTCCACAGGGATCAGTCTTAGGCCCATTGTTATTTATAATATATATCAATGACCTTGATGAGGGAATTACTAGTGATATGAGCAAATTCGCCGACGACACGAAGATAGGTAGGATAATTGATTCAAACATAGATGTCATAGAACTTCAGGAAGATTTAGACAAACTTAATTCGTGGTCAGAAAAGTGGCAGATGCAGTTCAATGTAGATAAATGCAAGGTTCTGAAGCTCGGGAGTGTCCATAACCCAAGCACTTATAAGTTAAATAACGTAGAACTTAGCCATACAGATTGCGAGAAGGACTTGGGGGTGATGGTAAGCAGCAACCTTAAACCAAGACAGCAATGCCTAAGCGTACGTAATAAGGCAAATAGATTACTGGGATTTATATCAAGAAGTGTTAGCAACAGAAGTCCAGAGGTTATATTACAGCTTTATACATCATTAGTAAGGCCTCACCTAGATTACGCAGCTCAGTTCTGGTCTCCATATTACAGAATGGACATAAATTCGTTAGAAAACATTCAGCGTAGAATGACTAAATTAATACATAGCATTAGAAATCTTCCTTACGAAGAAAGATTGAAGACCCTAAAATTACATTCACTTGTAAGACGTAGAATGAGGGAGACATGATCGAGGTATACAAGTGGAAAATGGGTAATAACAAAGGGGATATAAATAAGGTCTTGAGGATATCTCTCCAAGAGAGAACCCGCAATAATGGATTCAAGTTAGATAAGTTTAGATTTAGAAAGGATATAGGAAAGTATTGGTTTGGAAATAGGGTAGTTGATGAGTGGAACAGTCTGCCTAGTAGGGTTATTGAAGCTAGGACCTTGGGTAGTTTCAAATTTAGGTTGGATAAATTCATGAGTGAGAGGGGTTGGATTTGAGTGGGACTCGTGCATGAGTGGGTAGAATTGTCAAAGCTTATTTCTTGGGTAGCATTGAAAATTGGGTTGAGCAAATATTCTGTTAGTGGGACGGATTGTGAAGGACCTGCCTAGTATGGGCCAACAGGCCTGCTGCAGTGTTCCTCCTTTCTTATGTTCTTATGAGTGAGAGGGGTTGGATTTGAGTGGGACTCGCGCATGAGTGGGTAGAATTGTCAAAGCTTATTTCTTGGGTAGCATTGAAAATTTGGTTAAGCAAATATTCTGTTAGTGGGACGGATTGTGAAGGACCTGCCTAGTATGGGCCAACAGGCCTGCTGCAGTGCTCCTCCTTTCTTATGTTCTTATGTTCTTATGTGTCGATTTTCTATCTCCTTGTTCCTGACGCTGTGTTGCTGTTGCTTGTTATATTGCTGTTCTGCGAATTGGTCATTTTACTGTTCAATCAAGCTGTTCTGATTGTCAGTTTGTTAGAGAAGCTAGCTTATGAGAAGACGTTCAGTCTGACACTGGTTGAGTCGAGTCTTAACGAGTTATCTGGAGCACACTCATACACTCATACACACATTTGTATATATCTGCATATTCTTGTATTGCTGACATTGTACCTGATGGTACTTCAGAGTCATTTAAATAAGAACATAAGAACATAAGAAAGGAGGAGCACTGCAGCAGGCCTGTTGGCCCATACTAGGCAAGTCCTTCACAATCCGTCCCACTAACAGAATATTTGCTCAACCAAATTTTCAATGCTACCCAAGAAATAAGCTTTGACAATTCTACCCACTCATGCGCGAGTCCCACTCAAATCCAACCCCTCTCACTCATGAATTTATCCAACCTAAATTTGAAACTACCCAAGGTCCTAGCTTCAATAACCCTACTGTGCCTTCAGCACAGTCTTATTGTATATGAGAGAAGTGTAGGAGCTAACCTCCTAATTCATAACTTAATGAACATCCTGATCATATGTACATTTATTTACTTTGAAACCCTAGACATTCTAACTTTGTTAATAAATCTATTAAATATTATGCTTTGGTTAGTACCCTATCAGTTGTAATCCTCTTGATGACTATTAAATATGTTGGATAACTGGACCAGGATACTGACTTTGTTGCAAAAGCCCAGTAACAGGCTGGATGCTAGAAGGGCTATCTTTTCTAGTGTTCACTGGAGATGTCTATTACTAATAGATATCGTGTCATTTTGTAACACCAATAAAGTCAGACACAGTGACTTATTTTCTCAAAAATTTTCTTTTCGGTGCGTGTTCGTTTTCGTCGGTTATCTGGGAAGTAAGTTATTCATAAATTACAGTAATTACGAAGGGGATAAATTCGGATTAGCAATGTTTTATCAGCAGGTAGTGCCGAAACAGCTTCTCGCAGTGCCAGTACCAGGCTAGTGCTTGCCATATATGATTTTTGATAAATATATTTTTCTCACTTGTTTGTTTGGCTATCTTATTGAAACTTGGGCATTTTATGATGGAAAGATGATTCTTAACGTACACAAAAAATGAAAGAAATCGGACGATAAATAACCGAGTTGGGTGGAAAATAAAAATAACTGGCCAGTACAAAAGGCACATATTGTATCTACCGTAATTACTGTGACAACTACTCCAATAATTTGTCTCGCAATAACCATTGAAATTAACAGACATTCTTCCTTACCTAACCTTATCAATGTGACTTTTTTGTGTTTAAATTTATTAAATAAAATAAATTTTTAATACAATTTTCCTCATGTTCTAAAATACTGGATTAAGAGAGTCCAAGAGGAAATGTATGGAGAGGAAATTAAATTCTTGGTTAAAGGAAGAAATGTAAAAAGTTCAATAATAGATAACGTAGGGCTATTTTTTAGATGAAAGCTGCAATCTATAGATGTAGATGCAAAACATCCTATCTTACTGTCCAACCTTAATCAATTTAAATGCCCATAAAATTGTATTGCATGGAGGGTTACAGGACACTTTAAATTGCATTACAGAAACTTACTGCATTCTGACGTCGAGTTGACACCAGAACCTATATGTATCCAGGACCTCCACTATTACCTAGGGAACTTCTACATTTGTTAAGGCTACTTGATGTAATGGAACACATAAATGTAGTCACAATTTTTAAAAAAGCGGGCACACATTTAGCATTAATAATAATAATACTAATAATATATAATATCTTTATTTACTACAAGTACATGTACATGGTATTCAGGCCTAGCTGACATCAGTGACATACTACTATATAGAAAGCCGCTTGTTGTGAAGAGCATTTCGGGCAAATTAGGTCAGTTTTAGCCCAGGATGCGACCCACACCAGTCGACTAACTCCCAGGTATCCATTTTACTGATGGGCGAACATAGACAACCAGTGTAAAGAAACACGCCCAATGTTTCTACCCTCGCTGGGAACAGAATCTAGATCCTCACCGTGTGAAGCGAGGGTCTACAGGCCACGGTGGCTACAGTGTCACTGACATGTATTGTATATAAAGTCATGGAGAAGATTATTAGGAGAGGAGTGTTGGACCACCTGGAAAGGAATGAGCTTATAAACGACAACCAGCAGGGATTCAGTAACGGGAAGTCCTATGTCACAAACCTAATAGAGTTCTATGATAAGGTGACAGCAGTAAGACAAGAGACGGAGAGGGGTGGATAGATCGTATTTTCTTGGACTGTAAGGAGGCTTTTGACAGTTCCACACAAGAGACTAGTGCAAAAGCTAGAGGACCAGGCAGGTATAACAGGAAAAGCGCTGCAATGGATCAGCGAATGGAAATAAATGGTATAAAATACCGACACAATGGAAAAATAAACACATAAGCAGTATAATGTGATCCTTTATTGACAACGTTTCGCCCACGCAGTGGGCTTTATCGAGTCACAGACAGATCTACCTGGAAAATGAGCAACATAGAGATATATATAGGGTACAGTCAGGTGGAGAATGCTGGGTCAGGTGGAGAAAGCTGCATGTGAGTCTTAAAAGTAGTGTGAAAACATAGTGTGACTTAAAGGACCTGCAGTGTACCATTCTTGAGTTCTAGGTGGGATAGCGTTGAAGAAGTTTCTTGGCAATAGGTTCAGCTATGTTGTAGAAGCCGTTGTTCTGGTTGAAGTTGTTGGACATACAGATGAGTGATGATTCTAGGATTCTTCGGTATTGCGTGTTGTCTTCTCTGGCGATGAGTCTTGCGTTTCTGTAGTTGATTAAATGGTTGTGTAAATTTCCGAGTATCCACCTCCACATCCACCACCATTAAGGACATTACCAGTAACAGACAGGAAAAGCTTCAGTCCACGGCAGGGGTATACACAATCCCTTGTAATGGCTGCAGCAAATTATACGTTGGCGAAACATCCAGAGACCTACAAACACGCATATCAGAACACCAGTACGCAGGCAGATCTGACGACTCAAGAAATGCCTGTGTTCAACACCGAAATTTACACAACCATTTAATCAACTACAGAAACGCAAGACTCATCGCCAGAGAAGACAACACGCAATACCGAAGAATCCTAGAATCATCACTCATCTGTATGTCCAACAACTTCAACCAGAACAACGGCTTCTACAACATAGCTGAACCTATTGCCAAGAAACTTCTTCAACGCTATCCCACCTAGAACTCAAGAATGGTACACTGCAGGTCCTTTAAGTCACACTATGTTTTCACACTACTTTTAAGACTCACATGCAGCTTTCTCCACCTGACCCAGCATTCTCCACCTGACTGTACCCTATATATATCTCTATGTTGCTCATTTTCCAGGTAGATCTGTCTGTGACTCGATAAAGCCCACTGCGTGGGCGAAACGTTGTCAATAAAGGATCACATTATACTGCTTATGTGTTTATTTTTCCATCGGATCAGCGAATAACTGACGGGAAGGCAGCAGCGAGTCATGGTATGTGATGAGGTGTCAGAGTGGGCGCCTGTGACGAGCAGGGTTCCATAGGAGTCAGTCCTAAGACCAGTGCTGTTCCTGGTATATGGGAATGACATGACGGGAGGAATAGACTCAGAATTGTCCCTGTTTGCAGACTATGTTACGTTAATGAGGATAATTCAGTCGAAGGTGGATAAGGCAAGACTACAGACGGATCTGGACAGGCTGCAGGCCTGGTAAAGCAACTGGCTTCTGGAATTCAACCCCACCAAGTGCAAAATCATGAAGATCGGGAAAGTGCAAAGAAGATCGCAAACAGAGTACAGTCTAGGGGAGAGGATGCAAAGACTACAAACTTCACTCAAGGAAAAGGATATGTGAGTGTGTATAATACCGAGCACATCTCCTGAGGCGCACATCAACCAAATAACTGCTGTAGCATATGGACGACTAAAGAACCAAAGAATAGCATTTCCGACATCTCGGTAAGAAGTCGTTCCTGACCCTGTTCACCGTCTACGTCAGGCCAATATTGGAGTATGCAGCACCAGTTTGGAACCCACACCTGGCTAAGCACGTCAGGAAACTAGAGAAAGTGCAAAGGTTTGCAACGAGACTAGTCCCGGAGCTAAGGGGGCATGTCCTACTAGGAGAGGTTAAGAGAACTCGACCTAACGACAAGGTGCACAAGGTGGACAGAGATATGATGTTCCAGAGATGGGACAAGACTCAGATGAGTCACAGTGATATTAGGAAGTATTTCTTCAGCCATAGAGTTGGCATGATAAAGCACATGGAGCAGAGAGTGGACTTAATGGCTACCAGTGAAGAGGCGGGGCCAAGAGCTGTAACTCGACAACAATTAGGTAAGTGCACACATACACATATATAATATAGGGAGGTACCACCTCTAGAACTGTGCTGGGGACCCTCATCCTTAGAAAAGGGAATATACTTACTTCAGGGAAAACTTTAGGTTCTTCCCAGAGCTGTTTGAATATAATGTATATATATATATATATATATATATATATATATATATATATATATATATATATATATATATATATATCACTTCATAAATGTTACCTTGCTCACACTCCAACACCATTTGTCTCCATTCACTCCTATCTAACACTCACGCATGCTTGCTGAAAGTCCAAACCCCTCGCACACAAAACCTCCTTTACCCCCTCCTTCCAACCTTTCCTAGACCGACCCCTACCCCGCCTTCCCTCCACTACAGATTTATAAACTCTCGAAGTCATTCTATTTCGTTCCAACCTCTCTACATGTCCGAACCACCTCAACAACCCCTCCTCAGCCCTCTGTATAATAGTTTTGGTAATCCCGCACCTCCTCCTAATTTCCAAACTACGAATTCTCTGCATTATATTCACACAACACATTGCCTTCAGACATGACATCTCCACTGCCTCCAGCTTTCTCCTTGTTGCAACATTCATGCTTCACACCCATTTAAGAGTGTTGATATAACTATACTCTCATACATTCACCTTTTTGCATCCCCGGACAAAGTCCTTTGTCTCCACAGACTCCTATGTGCATCACTCACCCTTTTTTCCTCATCAATTCTATGATTCACCTCATCTTTCATAGACCCATCTGCTGACACGTCCACTCCTAAATATCTGAATACATTCACCTCCTCCATATATATATATACACGTTTACTGAGTATACCAGGTATAGTGTACGGTACGGTTATTATGGAAAGAATTAGAGGTAAGACAGAGTAGGATTGCAGATGAGCAAGGAGGCATTAGAGTGGGTAGGGGATGTGTAGATCAAATGTTTACATTGAAGCATATATGTGAACAGTATTTAGATAACGGTAGGGAAGTTTTCATTGCATTTATTGATTAGGAAAAGGAATACGATAGAGTGAATATGAGAGGAATGTGGCAGATGTTGAAAGTGTATGGAATAGGTAATGAGCAACTAAATGCTGTAAAGAGTTTTTATGAGGATAGTGAGGCTCAGGTTAGGGTGTGCAGGAGAGAGGGATATTACTTCCCGGTAAAAGTAGGTCTTAGACAGGGATGTGTAATGTCACCATGGTTGTTTAATATATTTATAGATGGGGTTGTAAAAAAAGTAAATGCAAGTGTATTGGGGTGAGGGGTGGGATTAAATTACTGGGAATCAAATACAAAAAGGGAGTTGACACAGTTACTTTTTGCTGATGATACTGTGCTTTTGGGAGATTCTAAAGAAAAGTTGCAAAGGTTAGTGGACGAGTTTGTGATGGTGTGTAAAGGTACAAAGTTGAAAGTGAACATATATAAGAGTAAGGTGATGAGGGTATCAAATTATTTAAATAAAGAAAAATTAGATATCACATTGGAGAGAGGGATTATGGAAGAAGTGAATGTTTTCAGGTATTTGGGAGTTGATGTGTCAGCGGATGGGTTTATGAAGGATGAGGTTAACCATAGAATTAATGAAGGAAAAATGGTGAGTGGTGCGTTGGGGTATCTATGGAGACAAAAAACGTTATCCATGGAGGCAAAGAAGGGAATGTACGAAAGTATAGTGGTACCAACACTCTTATATGGGTGTGAAGCATGGGTTGTAAATGCTGCAGCGAGGAGGAGGCTGGAGGCAGTGGAGATGTCCTGTCTAAGGGCAATGTGTGGTGTAAATATTATGCAGAGAATTCGGAGTGTGGTAATTAGGAGAAGGTGTGGAGTTACTAAAAGTATTTGTCAGAGGGCTGAAGAGGGGTTGTTGAGGTGGTTTACTTCCAGCAAACATGCCTGAGCGTGTTAGATAGGAGTGAATGGAGACGAATGGTTTTTGGGACCTGACGAGCTGTTGGAGTGTGAGCAGGGTAATATTTTGTGAAGGGATTCAGGGAAACCGGTTTGCCGGACTTGAGTCCTGGAAATGGGAAGGATATTGGCAGTTTGGAGGGACTTCTAAACTGTCGTATCTGAGCGCTTCTGCAAAGACAGTGATTATATGTGTTTTCGCTCACCATGAGGCGGGCCAATGCAGCATTGGTTCGACCCCTGGCTAGTGCAGTGTTGTTACTGATCAATACCACTTGTTCATGGTTACAATAATATATATATATATATATATATATAATAGAGAGAGAGAGAGAGAGAGAGAGAGAGAGAGAGAGAGAGAGAGAGAGAGAGAGAGAGAGAGAGAGAGAGAGAGAGAGAGAGAGAGAGTTTTTTCTCTAAGAACCACACAAATATGCACCTCGAAAAAACTTGATTGTCCTCTGCAGAAGCTTTTAATTGAGATCACGCAGTGTTAAGGTATAAGAATGGAAGCATTTTCTTTTCTTGCACACTGACACGCACCTCAAAAACACTTTGTTTATCGTCTTCACAAGCGTTTATTGAGGCCACGCACAGTGTGTAGATATGTGTTTTTAAGTTCAATTTACTTTTTAGAACATCAGGTATAAAATGCATAATTATGTTGAAGAATTTCTTGGCCACTTGTGAAATGTTGCATACGTTTTTTTCCTTTTAAACTACACACTGAAGAAACTATTTGAAAGTATATTGTCGTGGTATCTGTTGCTGACTACTTCAGCTGGTATTTATCAATATTAAGTGACCTAAAGAAAAAAAAGCAGTTATCCTAGCTCCCTCTTTTGCTGTCTTTCCAGAAATTGTTACATTTGTATTGTAATAACCCTCTCTACCGTAACCCTTCCTTCCATGCTTCACAGTGCAGACGCTCTTTATTTTACATACATTAATAAAACCTATTTGGATCATACAACGCAACTGAAGAATGGGGTAATTAGTTTTGATAATTAGATGAGAGGATACCTCTATCTTAGTTGCTAATTAAAATGTAAAAAATTCCTCCATCTAGATATATTACGATTGCTGTGACATCCCACAGATGTATCTCCGTATTGCATAACCCCAGTTCGAACCCCACCCGTGGTATGGTTTCATTAGCATTGAAGATATGAGGTCAGAAGAGATATTCTCAAGACATCACATGCAAATTAATACCCCAGTTTCTTCAATAAAAAAAATGCCAAATTTTCACAAACATAACCTAAATTTAATTCAAACCTTCCGTAAAGAAACACCAACTATAAAGCCATACTGAAGAGGCATTCAATTTATATCAGTGTACGACTAATATTCTGAAATATACGAGAGAACACAGTGTTACCACCAACGACCAGGTTGTAACTCTTTTTGTACGTTAAAAAAATATGGTTAGTAGAATTTTGCCTTTGACAGGACAGTTAACAGCGTTTGCTGGACTTAATTCTTCTCACCCAGGGGGGCGTTGAGGAAAAAGGGGGCAGTAGGGGGGCGACAGGGAGGCATCAGAACCAAGGGAGAGTTTGTTTTACAAAATGTATATGACAAAATCTAAGTCATGAACACTTAAGTAACACAAATGCTTTAGAAAGCATAAAACTGAAAATTACTGAACGTGGGGATCTAAGACGTCTTAGTTCCTTCGAGCCTGGAGTTGAGAAACTAATGTCCCTACATCAAGTATATCCATCTCATTTAAATTGTGAAGACAATATAGTTACATATGAGATGTAAATTTACCCTTTCATATTGTTAAATAAATTGTTTAACTACGTTCATATTTAATTGGTAAAATAAATATACGCTTGCTTGTAGTAGGTGAGTTGTTTTGAATTTGCAGAAAACCTAATACCAAGAAAGAGGTGTGTTCGTATATGTGGGAGGTAAAGGGGGAGGGAACTGGGAACGTAGCCTGGTTGCCAAGGAGGCGACAGCCTGGTATACAGGAATAGACCCTAGAGGGCCGGAATTTTCGATGACATGTTACTTAATTGAGTCTTGTGAATTGTCTATTAAGAGAATTGTCTATCAAGATAACTGTCTTTAATTTGGATGTCATCATAGTTCCTTCAACAGTTATGATTGCCATGTGTATCTGAATTCTTTTATTATGGACGTCCAGATAGGCATTGGTGCATCTTTAATAGAATATTTTATATCTTCTAAGTTTCTAGAAAGTTTATGGGTGGACGACAATGGATAAGGGAGAATAAGAACAAAATAAGAAAGAAAAGTTAGCTGGTGAAGAATAAAAGGTGAAGAGAGAGAACTGAGAGAGAAGATAGGAACAAGTAGGAAAATTTAGAATAGTGATGAGAGATGAACAGAGAGTAAGGCAGAGAGCAAAATAAGATTCAGGAACAAACCGAACAGAGAGTGTTAGAGAAAAAGAATTTAAGTTTGGGTAGCAGGCTTCCTGATTCTCTTCAAGTTATTATTATATTTTTTTGTACATTCCTTAAACCTCTTGGGATCATATAACATATATGAAGAATAAGAAACTAGGTTTGATTCATTAGAGGAGAGGATATATTTATTTGTCTTGCTAACTAAAATGCTTAAAATTCTTCTATCTAGATATATAACGATCGCAAAATTAGTAGTGCAGAGTTCAACTCAAGTTTCTGATATCACATGAAAATTTATATCCCTGTTTCTTGTATAATTTTTTTAAATTATTATGAAGAGGCCTTCAATTTTTATCAGAGTACAACTAATATCCTGAAATATACGAGTACATAAATTTTAAAGCCGATCAGAAATTACTTTATCCAGTTATTAGCTTTTATGAGTTGAAGCCCATTGGAAGAGGACCCGGAAATTACTGCACGAAAATTGGGACCTACATAGTTAAAAATCAATCTTTGACGATAAAGTTTTTCCTGCTGTATGTATGTATGAGTGTATATGTATGACGGTAGTGTGAGTCGTTTGGAAATGTGAATTGATACTTACTGGGTGGGTGGGGGTTTAAGAGGGTAGGTGATGTGTTATACTGTGATGTAAATGGTGTACTGTACCTCATCAGGAAATCATTTAGTTGCCCAGTTCTCTAGCGATCCCCGTGTGTGTTGATAGGATCAGCGGGACTACGGGGAATGACGTGTGCTATAGACTTTAAAAAATCTGCATCCCGTGGGCCCCGGTAATTCTGGATGTCACTGTACTCACTAGTCACCGAGACTCCCGTCACCTTGATTCACTGCGTCATACCACGGTTCACTCCAGCCTGTGTGTACAATTATTATTCACCGAAGCCATTACCGGGTACCTCTGTTTATGGGCTCTTGCCTTTTCATACCACTGGTGTTTGTGGCGTGTCTGGTAGTGACCGTCTTCTGCTACACCTACGACAGAGTTATTTACATAACCTATGGATCAGAGCCTATTTCTCATCCAGAGTGATCACATAGCACTCTACATATTGCAACTCTATACGTATTTGACAATCTTAGATGTAATTCACTTTCTTAATTTGTGTTACTTTGTCATTGTTTTGATTTACTTAGGACTCCATGTTTGTATGTTCATTATTAAAATAAAAGATATGAATTTTGTGTCATCTTTAATTCTCTACATTGTTGATGACTGACGAAATCGTAATGACCTTAGATACCTCAAAGGCGGTGGGATCGGACATCTCTCCGTGGGTCCTGAGAGAGAGAGCAGAGGCGCTCTGTGTCATAGAAAGGAACGAGCTTATACACGACAACCAGCACAGTTTCAGGGATGGGAAATCCTGTCACACACCTACTAGTTTTATAACAAGGTGACGGAAGTAAGACAATAGAGAGAGAGGGTGGATAGACTGCATTTTCTTGGACTGCAAGGAGGCTTTCGACACAGTTCCACACAAGAGATTAGTGCGAAAGCTAGAGGATCAGGCAGGTATAACAGAAAAGGCACTACAGTGGATCAGAGAATATCTGACAGGAAGACAACGAGTCATGGCACGTAACGAGAGGTCAGTCCCAGGACCGGTGCTGTTTATGGTATATGTGAATGACTTGATGGAAGGGATAGACTCAAAAGTGTCCTTGTTTCCAGACAGTGTAAAGATAATGAGAATTCAGTCGGATTAGTATTATGCAGGAGTACAAAGGGATCTGGATCCTCCTTAATTTTTGTTTATTCTTTCACATCTGATTTAGAGGCTGGAAAAATTAATTCTCCCATAATATTTCTTGAAAAATTCAATATGCCGGACCTTTCATAGGACTTGGATGAACAACACTAGAGCTAAATGATTGCTGCTGCTAATCTTTAATTAATTTAAGAGTGAAACTCGTCCTCTTAAACAGAATATGACGAAGGGGAAAATAACTGGCTCATCTTTGCCGATGAGCTTCTCATATTGTACAGTATGAAGGCCAGAAGAAGTGCCAACATTTTGTCTAAATGTTTAAATTTTAGGAGAAAGATATTATAAGTGTGACTTTATTCTCTTTTTCAGTAACGCGGCAGCAGACAACTTCCTGGGCTAATTATCAAAATATTCTACATTTGTCAGCTTTAAGAATCAACCAATCAGTGTGGCTGCTTGTGGCTCAACTGGTAGGGGGCAGTAGCGAGACTCCCCGAGCAGCAGACTCACTCGCGCCATGGTGTGAGGAACAACCCCTTGAACCAGTATTCTTGCCCCATCAGCAGTTACTAAGACTCCTTGCACCATGAAGTGGAGACTCTTGTTGCATTTTCTCCTCGTGTTGCAGTGTATCGTGGAGAACACTGAAGGATTGGGCACATACGTCGCACCCTCGACCACTGGTATGAACTTAACGCTAACAACTTCCAGGTTAATAAAATGCTTATGGTAGTCATTTTACAGAGGCAGCATCTAGCAGTAAACAGGATTTTTCTACACAGACCCATTTCTATAATAAGAATTAGAATTCTATTTCATTATTGCAATTACATAACACATTTTTACAGTAAAAAAATTCATAACTGTCTCCAGTTCCACAACTCTTGGCTGTACAATAACTACCACCTAGAACTACAGTAGGGAATTTCATTCTTGTTTAGCAAGAATTACTGTGGCCTTTCTGGTGTCTTCCTCCATTGCTCTGACGAATGATGGGTTACCGTAAGCAATGTTGCATAACTTGTGTCCTCAAGTAACCATATAAAATATAATGGCTTTCTGAAAATTAAGAATCTATGCATTTACAGGCTGAAATTAATAGCATATTCGAGTATCGAACTAGTGGTCTGGCGGTCTAAATATTGAGAATCAAAGGAACGCTAGACTAACAGTTTGAGCCGGGATCATTTCAATTAATTAGGTATTCCAGAAGCTTGTCTTTAAATGGTTGCCTGACATTTTTACGATTTTCAATGATTGTGTACGGTAACTAGGGCCAAATTCGTAATAAAATTGTCATATGCAGGTGATGTATGACCAGAGTTGTTGAACTACTGACCAGCATCTAGGAATGGCGACGATAACTTTAGTAATGGCATCCCCTAAACTGATGATAGGAGGAGCTGATACGCCAATTTTACGAGTAAAATACTACGAAATTTTTATCCCTCGTTAAATTAAGTAAAATAAATCTTAGTACATATCTTCTAAACGTCTTCAGTATTTAGTAGCTGATTCATCTTATAGCCAGGATAATGCCTATTAAGTTGTGTTTGGGTGCGAGCAACTTTATCAGTATAGTGAAACACATGATACCCGATAAGCTGGGTATGAACTGGGACAGATATAAAATTTTACTGAAATTGTTTAAAATTTGGAATCGTTGGAATCACTTCAATTTCTGGATAATTTTTTATTGTCTTCAGATTTTTTTTGTTGGTGGTCTTCATTAAAAGTAGACTTTTATATTCAATTTAGTTATATAAATTTTCTTTTATTAAGCTTATTAATAAATTGTTTCCTATGTAATATCTAGAGAAAACTCAACTTTTTTCTTCATTGCCTAAATATTCGTGTATCTTAAGTATCCTCGATGGGGGATCTTTAAGTATCCTCGATGGGGGATCTTTAAGTATCCTCGATGGGGGAGCTTTAAGTATCCTCGATGGAGGATCTTTAAGTATCCTCGATGGGGGAGCTTTAAGTATCCTTTAAGTACCTTTCTTTATTTAACCAAGTTTTAGTTTTTATTTTGCTTATAACTCGAAAAGGCCTCTTCGAATCGGCTTCAAAACTTTAACACTTGTGCTCGGAGACTCGGGCCAGATATTTAAAAAAAATTGGCAAGTGAAGGTCCTCTCTGACCAAGAGTGTTGAATCAATTCCCGACATCCTGGAATGGCTCGAACAACTTTCAAAATCCTCTGTGCCATAATTTCAAACGTTCAGAAAAGTGCGTCATAATTAAAAGAATTTCATTCCCGGTAAATCACGTCAAATAAATTTCAGTTTACTTCTGAACGATTTTAATGGCTGATGCATCTTACGGCTGATGCATCTTACGGCTGATGCATCTTACGGCTGATGCATCTTACGGCTGATGCGTCTTACGGCTGATGCGTCTTACGGCTGATGCGTCTTACGGCTGATGCGTCTTACGGCTGATGCGTCTTACGGCTGATGCGTCTTACGGCTGATGCGTCTTACGGCTGATACACCTTACGGCTTAAATATCACACATTAAGATTTTTTTGCGAGCAGCCAAATTTATTGATAAAATAAAATAGTTAAAATAAATTGTAAGTGCTGTAATCCGAACCATAACTGGAGAATTACTCATCTGATTGCTATTAAATTTCCATCATTGGTTTGGTTCACTGAACGAGAAGTTCATGTTGAAATAGGGAGGCAAATATCTCAATATACCAGTTTTATGAATTGTGATAATCAATTATATTCAGTAACTAAGGAATGCTTCTTCTGATAGGCTTCAAAATATTAATGATGATGCCCCATTGGTTAAGTCTCATAAAATACAAATTTCAAATTTTACCAAAATTGTTAAAAACTTGTAATCATTGCTAATTAATTGAGAATACATTTTCAGATCGGCTTCAAACTTTCTCCCTTGGGGGGAGGGGTGAAACCCTAATCACTAGTGTATCATAATTGGAAGTATTACTGTCCTGATTTTGGTATGTGCGGCGACCAATTTGTCATTTTCATAAACACACTTTTTGAAAATAAATTTAAAAAAAAGTATTATTCAAATAATTTTTCTTATAGGAGGACAGGTAATTTGAAACAAGAGTAGAAATGATCATCGCGTTTTTTAGGCCGGTTTTTAAATTTAGCGAAGAAAGATTTTCCTTTTTCCTATTTCTCAACAAAAATTTTCTAATCTTTTACCAAATTTTTCAAGTTTTTAAAGCTAGTATACTGAACCTTGAGCAAGAGTCACAAGACTATTTCCTTGACTAGGTGTCCTGTGGACTTTGTTACGTAGGCCATTCCCAAAAAAGTCTTCTCTGATTAGCATATATATATATATATATATATATATATATATATATATATATATATATATATATATATATATATATATATATATATTATTTTTATTATTTTTTTTATTAACACGTCGGCCGTTTCCCGCCGAGGCAGGATGACCCAACAAGAAAGAAAAACCCAAAAAGAAAGAAACAACTTTTATCATCATTCAACACTTTCACCTCACTCATACATAATCACTGTCTTTGCAGAGGCTCTCAGATACGACAATTTAGAAGTCCCTTCAAACTGCCAATATCCCAAACCCCTCCTTTAAAGTGCAGACATTGTACTTCCCATTTCCAGGACTCAAGTCCGGCTAAACGATTTCCCTGAATCCCTTCACAAAATATTACCCTGCTCACACTCCAACAGCTCGTCCATTCACTCCTATCTAACTCACTCATGCATGCTTCCTGGAAGTCCAAGCCCCTCGCCCACAAAACCTCCTTTACCCCCTCCCTCCAACCTTTTCGAGGACGACCCCTGCACCTCCTTCCTTCCCCTACAGATTTATACGCTCTCCAAGTCATTCTACTCTGTTAGATTCTCTGTAAATGATCAAACCACCTCAACAACTTCTCTTCAGCCCTCTGACTAATACTTTTAGTAACTCCACACCTCCCCCTAATTACCACACCCCGAATTCTCTGCATAATATTTACACTACACATTGCCCTTAAACAGGACATCTCCACTGCCTTCTCGCTGCAGCATTTACAACCCAAGCTTCACACCCATATAAGAGTGTAAGAGTGTTGGTACCACTCACCTTTTTTCCTTCACTTCTTCTATCTATATCTATATCTATCTATCTATCTATCTATATATATATATATATATATATATATATATATATATATATATATATATATATATATATATATATATATATATATATATATATATATATATATAGGATGGGGTCCACCTCTAGTGCAAATTGTGGGACCCATAGCCTCGGAGAAGTGGATAAAAGGCTTCAAGGAAGAATATTTGGATTTCTTTCTGAAGCCATTTGAATATTCCACTTCTCCTACCACCCCATCCTATATACACACATACATGCATATAAATGCTTTATTAATAGACAGAATACATTTATAGAAAACACAAACATGAATACAATGGTACAAAATGTCAAAGATTATGAATCTTCTCCAGTTCCTCCGAAGCCGGACGCGAGCCAAGTATGCAGCATGCGTTTCCCCTCTGGATGGCCACGCTGAGACGCTGGAACATGAACGTGGCTGCCCTTGGGTCCCTGGTGGTGTCGATGAGTCTGGAACCCAGTTCTTTAAGGAAACGTGTTGCATTTTTTCCCCACGCTTCCAAGGTCTCTGATCCCACTGGGACAAATTTATACTGTTGGCTTATGTCCCTGTACTTGCCGATCTTGTACTCCTCTCTGTGGTCAGCAGCTCCTCCCTGTCGCCCAACACTGTGATGGATGTAGGTGTCAGCCAGTGTCGACACACAGGTATAATCCCATGCTAAGAGCTTGCCATTCTTCCAAGGATAGATGGTGATCCCGTCGGGGCGGTTTGCTGGGTTGTGGGCGTTGTTGGCTGCTATTGATCGAGGCTCTCTCTCGGCTGGGCATCCAGCTGTAGCAAGGGTTCTCTTTATGATGTCGTTGACTTCATTGTGTCTTGCATGCCAACCCTTGGTTTTAGAACAGTTAAGACCATGTAGACCATATTGGTCGGCTTGCGCATCGCTGCAAATACACGTATATTCCGTGTGAATAGGGGCAGCAAGGCGCAGAGCCACTGCAATACGAAGGGTCTTAGGGTCCAGGCGTGTTCCCATGGCCGAAATGGGAACTGTTTGGAGGAAGTCCCCAGAGTGATGTGCACTCACAGCTAGGAGACGGGCAGTCTCCCTGTCTGATGTTACGGCCCTGAGCATATTGGCAAGTATCTTTTCAGCGATGGGGCCGTCCCAGCTTGACTGTTTGTAGGCCAGTTCTTCACTAGGTTTTGGTGTTGGAGCAGCAAGAGTCTCCCATTCAGTGATGGCACTGGTGTAGCTAGGGTCCTGTATTCCTGCTGAATCACTGAGGTTGTCTGGAAGAATTTGTTTTATTAGCTCATATATATATATATATATATATATATATATATATATATATATATATATATATATATATATATATATATATAATGTGTGTGTGTCTGCAATAAGATCGCAGTAAAGAGGAGATATCACAATATGCAGAACAAGCACAGTGAAAAAAATAGTGAAATTCCAATGTATCCTTAAATTCTTCCCAAATTTATATGAACCAAAAGAAATATTCATATTATTTTCAAAACTGCTTTTTAAGAAACGTGATTCTATTACATTCCTGTCGACCATGGACTTGATACAACTTTCTCAGCCTTTTTAAAAATCAAATGGATGGTTAAAATCTCTCACATGAATAAACAGAGCATTAGAATCTTGTCCACTTCTAAAGTTATATTTATGTTGTTTTAATCTTAGTTCAAGATTTTTACCAGTTGGACCATAATAAACTTTATGACATAAAATATGTTGGTTCTACCTTACCACGAAAATTCTGAAGACTTTTAACATCAAAGTTGTATTTAAAAATCTTGATATAGTAAAAAAACTTTTGATAAAAAATTCCCCCCAAAATGCTGACGGATGTGTCTATAAGATTCCTTGTCAAATATGTGATAAAGTTTATTACGGTCAAACTGGTAAAAGTCTTGAACTAAGATTAAAACAACATAAATATAGCATTAGAACTGGACAAGATTCTAATGCTCTGTTTATTCTTTTGGTTTATATTAATTGGATTTATATTATATATATATATATATATATATATATATATATATATATATATATATATATATATATATATATATATATATATATATATATATATATACATGTTACGTGCCGAATAGGTAAAACTGGCTATTTTGGCTTAAATAGCAACGCTCTTCTTGCCATATAAGACAAGCGAAAATTTGTGTATGCAATAATTTCGCAAAAATCATTCTGAACATACCGAAAAAAATATATTTCATTGTGTTTGTTTATTATTAAATTATTGTAAACGCATCTTAAATATATTTAGTTGGGTTAGGCTAAATTAAATTGTGCTTGTTATAATAAGGTTAGGTACGTTTTCTAAAGTGCTTTTGGTAAAAAATTATTAATGGAAAAATCGCGAACAAGCGATACCAGATGTAAAACAACCTCAGGGAGAGTTAAATGATAGCTCTAGGCCATTCATGTTGCAATCAACATCATCAGTAGCCTATAGTGTTGCAGAAATGAGTAAGAGGTCCAGATAGATCCGTTCAAGGGTATGACTGAAGCAAGAATGCGATAGCATCAAGCCAACCCGAGCCCGGAGCTAGTAAAGTGAAGGCTGGATGCTAACGACAGTTGCAGTAGAAACACATATAAGCCCAATCAACATTAAATATACAATAATGACCTAGTGATGAAAACATTAGTGACACGATAACTATAACCAACATGCCATCAGACTTCATATTGTATCGTTATAAAAGACTTTAAAATTTTGATCTCAAAAGTATCTGGCATCTATCAGTAGGGAAAATTCCATTTCATACAAAGAAAATGGGTAACAAAAAAAGGCACAATAGTACCTTGACTAGAACAATATACTAATAACCCGCACATAGAAGAGAGGAGATTACGACGACGTTTCGGTCCGACTTGGTCCATTTACAAAGTCACTTTGTAATTGGTCCAAGTCGGACCGAAACGTCGTCGTAATCTCCTCTCTTCTATGTGCGGGTTATTTGTGTAAAGAAAATGGGACTAGGGAAAGAAGCAAAAAGAAAAAAAAAATCTATTTCAAGAGGCTCTCCCACGTCCATGTTAGGTAAACACTGGTTCATCCATAAGGGTCAGAGGGAGCAGCAGAACGTGAATGATACTCAATTCGTCAGTGTAGAGCTGCATTTACGACAATCCAACAAATTCAGGTAGGAATCCGGCTTCAGATTGAACATAAGAAAGAAAGAACACTGCAGCAGGCCTTCTGGCCCATGGAAAAATATACACATAAGCAGTATAATGTGATCCTTTATTGACAACGTTTCGCCCACACAGTGGACTTTATCAAGTCGCAAGCATATTTACCTGGGTGAAAGGTACGTGAGTATTTATAGGATGGAGTCAGGTGAAGAATGTTTGGTAGGTTATGGACCAACAGGCCTAATGCAGTGTTCCCCCTTTCTTATGGTCTTAGTTCGGATCTGATAAGAACCTGCACGGGACTGGCGGGTGCGTATGTAGCTATGTGGGATAACAATGAAGAAGTTTCTTGGCAAGGGGTTCAGCTATGTTATAGAAGCCTTTGTTTTGGTTGAAGTTGTTGGATATACAGATAAGTGATGATTCCAGGATTCTTCGGTATTGAGTGTTGTCTTCTCTTGCGATAAGTCTTGCGTTTCTGTAGTTGATTAAATGGTTGTGTGAATTTCGGTGTTGAACACAGGCATTCCTTGAATCGTCAGATCTGCCTGCGTACTGGTGTTCTATAATACGTGTTTGGAGGTCTCTGGATGTTTCGCCGACGTATAATTTGCTACAGTCATTACAAGGGATTATGTATACCCCTGCAGTGGATTGAAGCTTGTCCTGTCTATTACTGGTAATGTCCTTGATGGTGGTGGATGTGGAGGTAGATATTTGGAATGAGGTATTGGAAAAGATGTTGGAAACGTATTTGGCAATGGAGTTGGTGGGGAGAACTATGTATCTCCTCTCAGCAGTGTCTTCTCTGGGTGTGTTAAAGATGATTAATGCCCGTCGTCTGCAGTCTCTAATGAAATGACGAGAATAGTGAAGTTTAGAAAATACTTGTTGAATTAGAGAGCATTCTTCCTCAAAGAACTCATTGCTACAGATTCTGAGTGCGCGCAGGAAAAAGCCTATAATTACACCACGTTTAGTTTTATATCAAGAACTCTCTACCAGCATCAGTTCCGCCCTCCCCCCTCCCGCCCATCTTTAAAGGGCATAATATAGGATTACGTACAGAACCCCTTACCTAGAGTTATATTTTGAATTATTAAATATGTCTATGTTCTTGCTACAGTAGCTGCGGCTGGACTCGTATGTACCACTGCAGGCGCCCTCGCCGCTGATTTGACAAGTACTCTCAAGTACCTAGTGTGCACCAACGGCACATGGGTGTCCATGCTATGTGCTACGGGTACCGTGTGGAGGGCCGACCTGGGGACTTGCGGTGAGTAGTTACCGAGACGCTGGTTGCGATAAAAGTGATTCTCTTAATGCGTCATTATGTACTGGAGTGCGATAAAATTAATGAATTCAGAGACTACTCATTCAGAAATGTTCAAGATATGTCAAAGTATTTTATCCACAGTGGTATATTACAGACCATTCTGGAAAAATACCCTGACTTTGCTCCCTGTAAATAAAGCATTGACACGTGTGTGTGTGTGTGTGTGTGTGTGTATGTACATGTGTGTATGTGTATGTGTACTCACCTATTTGTACTCACCTATTTGTGGTTGCAGGGGTCGAGTCATAGCTCCTGGCCCCGCCTCTTCACTGATTGCTACTAGGTCCTCTCTCTCCCTGCTCCATGAGCTTTATCAAACCTAGTCTTAAAACTATGTATGGTTCCTGCCTCCACTATGTCGCTTTCCAAGCTATTCCACTTCCTGACAACTCTATGACTGAAGAAATACTTCCTAACATCCCTTTGACTCATAGGAGTCTTCAACTTCCAATTGTGACCCCTTGTTTCTGTGTCCCCTCTCTGGAACATCTTGTCTCTGTCCACCTTATCTATTCCTCGCAGTATTTTATATGTCGTTATCATGTCTCCCCTAACCCTCCTGTCCTCTAGTGTCGTCAGGCCGATTTCCCTTAACCTTTCTTCGTAGGACAATCCCCTTAGCTCTGGGACTAGTCTTGTTGCAAACCTTTGCACTTTCTCTAATTTCTTGACGTGCTTGACCAGGTGTGGGTTCCAAACTGGTGCTGCATACTCCAGTATGGGCCTGACGTATATGGTATACAGAGTCTTGAATGATTCCTTGGTGAGGTATTGGAACGCTATTCTTAGGTTTGCCAGCCGCCCGTATGCTGCAGTGTATGTATATACATGTATGCGTGTGTATGTGTATATGTATATGTGTGTGTGTGTGACCCAACAATTAAAATTTGCACAAATAACTCATTACAGTTGTGGCTGGGTGTAGACTAATAGATTGCTCATTGCTTTATAATTTGTTCATGAGTGCAACCATGTACAGACGTAAGTAAATTTACTTACATGATTCATTACCTTGTAACTAGTGAATTAATTACCATTGTACCTTGTTCAGCTATCAAAACTTTGGGGCCCAGTCTCTGGACCCTATATATACCTCTGTAATCTGCAAATACCTTTGTAACTTGTCATGATTGTGACCATCTGAGTTCATTACCTTTGTAACTTGCTCAGCTATCAAACTTTGAGGTCCAGTCCCTGGACCCATTATGTACCTCTGTAATCTTTTGACTACCGCCCACAGGATGGGTATGGGGTGCATAATAAAGATATCAAACTAACTAAAAACTAACTCTTAATTTGATAGTCGATTCCTATGTAATCTTCCTTTTTGTTTCCTCAGGAATTCCACTAACTGTGGCCGCAACGACAGTAGCAGCAGGTGTTGCTACAAGCACCACCACCACCACCACCACCACCACCACCACCACTAAACCTACTACCACAACCACCACCACCACCGCTAAACCTACTACCACCACCACCACCACCACTACCACCACAAAACCTACTACCACCACCACCACAAAATCTACTACCACCACCACAAAATCCACTACCACAACAACACCTACTACCACTACTACTACCACAACAAAACCTACTACTACTACTACCACTACCACTAAGCCTACTACCACCACCACTACCACTAAGCCTACTACCACCACCACCACTACCACTAATCCTACTACCACCACCACTACCACTAAGCCTACTACCACCACCACTACCACTAAGCCTACTACCGCCACCACTACCACAGCAACCACTGCCGCAGCCACCACGACTGTGGCACCTGTTGTCCTTCCTACTGTGACAGGAGCAACGTTGATTCAGGTTGGGGCTGCAGCGTGGGTGTGGGCGTGCAATGACTCCACCCAAACTTGGGCACCTAATGTATATCTCATTCTCACCTACCCTGGCAGTCCTTCGTGGAACACCACCAACTCCTGCACTGGTAAGACTCAGGTTTATGCATATTAACATTACTTCGACCCCCCCTTATGGGATCCTCTTCAGCAGATACACAAGAAAAATAAGAACGTAAATTTATAGGAAAGGTTGCAGGTCTCACCGTGCAAGGGAAAGATGTAACCTTTCCTATAAATTCACGTTTTCTTTTCACATGTGTATCTGCTGAAGAGGATCCCAGAAGTGGTTCGAAATATACAGATTAATTAATCTCCTTAGTTTTTGTCTTCAAGTGGGTTACTGTTGAGCATTGCAAGTCTTCATTACACTTTAGTTATTCATATTTACATTATTTTGCAAATCTCTGAGAATTAGGTACAACAAACGATTATTATTACTACGTTTATGAGGAATCACTAAACCCGTTGTGGTCATATAGTAACTTGGTTATTGGAGGTAATCAAATATAGTTCAAGAAAAAGAAGGTAGCATTAAATCTCCTGAAAAGAGACGTGGTATTAGCAGCTGTACAAGAATATTTCCCTGGTCTCTTCCCTTTTGTTTCAGCTGGATATAACAAGGAATCAATGCTCCTGTTTGGAGAGCATGAAATCACATCATCAGAGGGTGTCCAGCAAGGGGATCCTCTCGCATCATTTCTCTTCTGTATAGCAGTTAGGGAAATCACAGTCAGACTGATCAGTGAGCTAAACATCTGGTTCCTGGATGATGGCACACTAGCAGGTACAAAGGAGTCCCTTCTAGATGATCTTACATAGATGATGACACGGGAACAGGAAATGGGTCTCATCCTGAATCCATCCAAATGTGAAATCATCTCAGTCAATCAACAAGTGATAGATACAGTGATGTCAAAACTACCAGCAGCAACAGTCATTGCCCCTACAAATAGCGTCTTGCTTGGAGCACCTCTGGGAAGCGATGCCATTGACACAATATATATATATATATATATATATATATATATATATATATATATATATATATATATATATATATATATATCGTGCCAAAGGAGGAGATTCATAATCTTTGATATATTTTACCATTGTACTCATGTTTGTACCTTTTTTGTCAATGTATTCTGTCTGTAAATGAAGTTCACATGCAAAATACATTGACAAAAAAGATACAAACATGAGTGCAATGGTAAAATATATCAAAGATTATGAATCTCCTCCAGCTCCACCAAAGACGGACGTGAGCCTAGTATGCAGCACGCATTTTCCCTCTGTATGACCACGCTGAGGCGCTGGAACATGAAAGTGGCGTCCCTCGGGTCCCTGGTGGCATCGATGAGTCTGGAACCCAGTTCTTTAAGGAAGCATGTGGCGTTTTTTTCCCATGATCCCAAGGTCTCTGATCCCTCTGGTACAAATTGATACTGCTGGTTTATGTCTCTTTTCTTGCCGATCTTGTACTCCTCCCTGTGGTCAGCAGCTCCTCCCTGTCGCCCGACACTGTGAAGGATGCAGGTATCAGCCAGTGTTGACACACATGTATAGTCCCATGCTAAGAGCTTGCCATTCTTCCAAGGATAGATGGTGATCCCGTCGAGGCGGTTTGCTGGGTTGTGAGTATTGTTGGCTGCTAGTGATCGAGGCTCTCTCTGCTGGGCATCCAGCTTTAGCAAGGGTTCTCTTTATGATGTCGTTGACTTCATTGTGTCTTGTGTGGCAGCCCTTGGTTTTGGAAGAGTTAGCACCATGCAGACTAGAGATGTATCAGATGTGAAAATTTAGATATCCGCGGATGTAGATGTGTATGAGGATGTTTCACTTATTTTGCAGATGTGGATGCATATGCGGATATCTGTTTACAGTAAAATGCGGATGCAGATGCGGATGCGGATATCACATCTTGTCATCCTTGCAGATGCAGATGCGGATGCGGATTTTGCAGGATAGTCATAAAACACCAGATTTTTTTTTTTTTTTACAATATGGCAGATATGTTTATTACATAATACTGTTTGTTATTTTTTAGGTTTTATGACGAGTTTGAGCCACACAACGTGTGTTACCAGGATGTGGGACGGGGACCCAACTCTTCATGCATCCCACCAACCACTTTCCCCAACCTCAACCCTTTGCAAAGTGGTTTACTGCTATTACATGTGTTACTTATCAGTTGGCAGTTGTTCCACCTTATAGGAGTATCATGGATGACACTAAGCTTGGGTACTTGAAGCCTCTCCTGAATCTTTTTTAGTTCATCTTGGGTCATAGTTGAATGATGGAAGTGAGGAGAAATGCTGTGACATTTCTGAATCATCTTGTCTATATCATCATGTAATGTTATTCCAGTTTTAACAACTAGCTGTATTTTGTGCACAACACAGTCAACATTATTTACACCTGATCTAAATAGAGTTTTTTTCATATTTGCTCCAGCATCACGTAGAACAGTGCACATTTTTACAAGATAGGTCCCACTTTGCCAACATGTTATCAAACATTGCAGAAATATATTCTCCTGTGTGCCGGTCTTGCAGTGGTTCAACCCTGAGCACAAAGCTCAATCTTTCAAATTCCTTACTAATGGTATGTGCTGTGAAGGATATTTTGTTGTCCTGCTTCACTGCATATCAATGAGGAATAAAAGTTTGGCTGCTTTATCCTGTGTTGTAGACCAGCTTCAGCCATCAGTCTCATGAATCCAATGTCCTCAACATGGCTGAAGGGTAGATCATCCATAACTAGCATTTCTGCCACACATTTATCCAGTTTCTTTGATTTAGGGTTAGAAGCATCCAACAGTTTTGCACTCTGGAAATATTCTCCCACATTCCTTTGCTTTAAGTCTGCCTTTACTTTTCGCAAACGAGTTTTTCCGTCTTTGGTTTCTCTTTCAACTGCTTTTTTTCTTCTGCTTCTAACTCTTCAAACTGATCTTTATGCATTGATTTTGAATGGTTCTTCAAAGATGTAGTTCTGCGTCCCTTTCGTGAATAATCTTTTTGACACAAAAGACACTGCGCCAACGTCATTAAATTGTTCCAGGAAATACTTCGACACTTCACTAGTTTTTGACGCCATTGTTTATTATTTATGGCAATAAGGCTAGAAGCTCTTATTAATAAGGTCAATTCAGAACATGGACACACTGTCTGTTAGGGAGAAACAGCGATTTCCTTCTTCCTGCTCTGAACCTCGAGATTAGCTGACTTTCCTCACCACAGTCGTATGGCCAGTCAGGGTGTCGTGAATAACACTTAATTATATTATTATATTCTTCCCTTGTTCCTATAGGCCTACACCATCACCATTATCAGACACGTGTGCGATAAGACAACCAAGAGCTCAATTCAAGCCTTAGAGGAACCGGTTTGTTATTTTTTTCAGTCTTATTATTGTTTTATTAAATACTTTAAGTTATAAGATTTAAAGCCAGCAATGTAAATTTGTAAAGTATAAGAACAAGTACGTGGGAAATAAACATGCAAGCTCTGTAATTTAGGTTATAATATCCACCACATCCTCTTTGTTTGGCGCGGATGCAGATGCAGATGCGGATATTTATTTAATCGCGAATGCGGATGCGGATGTCTCTTTTAGAAAAAAATGCGGATGTAAGAAATTGTGCGGATGTTCTGCGGATGCAGATATCCGATACATCTCTAATGTAGACCATATTGGTCGACTTGTGCACCGCCGCAAATACACGTATATTCCGTGTGAATTGGGATAGCGAGGTGGAGAGCCACTGCACTACGGATACTGCTTCTGAGACGGACAAGATTCCCAGGCAGCTTTCTAGACCACTCGGTCACACAAATGCCAAATAGACTGGGCAGCCTGGTACACAAGCCATGTTTCTTCCACGCCCGGGCACACTATATTATTCTCTTTTTCCATGTTCTGATGTCACAACTGATTTGTATATCAGAAACAGGCGGGTATATACAGAGAAGGATCGCAGTCAGCAGGATTCGAACCTACTACAGGGAGACTGGCAAGGCTCCCCAGTTGACGGTAAAATATGGTATATGTATGTACAAAATCTGTACATATACCATTACTGCACCTATACAAAATTTGCACCTGTGCCAAGTCTGTATTTGTACCAGAAGGGTACCAGTGCAAGTACGTACTTGTACCAAATATTTATCATGCTTTCATTTGTCCCAAGTCTGTATTAATTTTACTCCAGGTCTTCACCTTTCCCAATCTAAATCTGAATCAATTCTAAAGGAATAATTCAACGTGCTTTTCTAACACCAATTTTGTACGACGTCTCTTTATTCATCAAGTCTGTACTCGCGCTCAGTGCCTGTATGAAGTTTATTCCTCTATCAGTCTGTGTCTGCACCAGTTTTGTACCTGTACTATGTCTGTATGCACAAATTCTGTACCAAGACTGTATCTGCACGATATCTGTACCTGTACAAAATCTCTTCCTTTTCCAAATATTTAGCTTTGTCAAGATGGCTCAAAGTCTTTGACTCGAAAAGTTCTGTACCATGTCTATATTTACCCTTCAACAGCCATTATTTGACTCGTGCAGTTTAAGCTATTCCATTACGAATTTAATTATAATCGATCATTTATATGGTCCTCCAGCCAGCAGCACCAGCATCAAGACTTGCCTCAACCCTGCCTCATCACAGCCAAACATGAATATCATGAAGAATATAACGGATATATATGGTAGGATCTATGGTGTGTATTACGAGTGTATAAATGGGTGGGTGACGGCGTCTGGAATGCCTGGAGGACTGAGCCAGTGTGTAAACGGCGTCTGGTCCTCCGTGAATGACACCTGTGTTCAAAGTAAGACATGTCTAGTTCCTTGTGACTGGCATACTGTTATAATTACATAAGCGTGAAAAATATGAACATTTGACTTAGATGATGTAAACAATGTAAGTTCGAGTAACATTTTGCTTAATTTGGTTGGATGTAATTATAAATAATTACTGATGACGCAGTATACGCGGCTTTTTCCTAGGTTAATTAAGGACTGGAAGTTTGAGATTTGTTTAATCTTCAATATTGAAAGAGAAAGGATATTTATTCCTAGCTAACTGTAGTGTTTTCGTCATTTCATTATTCTATGTCTGCCTGGTGTCCCTGGCGACTGTGAACAGTACCGAAGGACTGTTCCGAGGTGGCTGCCAAGAACCTCACTAATGCGAGTGGTCAGCTATATACCATCAGACCCAATACCATTACCTTCACTGTGAGTACCAAGAAAGCATATATTTATATAATTGTCTGACATAACTTACTATGTATAAAAGTTTTTCAGAATCAACTGGAGTGTCAGAATTAAGGTGTAATATAATAAGAAGCTCAACGCTGATATCTCCAAATATGTCTGCTTTTGCACAAAATACATAATTAAAAACAAATGATGTAAATGATCAAGTGGCGGTGCTTTAATTTGCTTGCCGTGTTCTTGTCTGATGGAGTGTCCTGGAACACGGAGTGTCATGGAACACTTAGAGTTGTACTTTGGAGTGTGAATGAGAGAAGAGCCAAAAATTATAACTTTTAAATGTTATATAATCAGAACTGCAATGCTCACAATGTTAACATGCCTAGAGATTCACCCAAAAAAAACAGGTAATACAATGTCTATTATCTAATGTTACTGGAACTGTTACAGACAGTTTCTTGCATAAATGATTAAGTTAGTTAAGGAAAACACTATTTACCCTTCACTACTTTTTTCTATTGTTATTACTGTTCTAGTGATCGGTCGTTCTCTGTTACTGCATTCATTTTCTGGTGCACTAACATAAAAGGCACAAAGAAACAATATTATTATGCAGGTTGATACACATCACTGTTAACTGGTGATAGGATGGTACATCCCTATCAATTTAATTTGTGATTACTGTAAATCATGGAAGCTATTGGGAGTTTGTAAATAATACGTATTTTTAAAAAAACATACAAATATTTATGTGTCCGTTTCATGAATGTTATAGTGTTTGTGCCTAAAACGTAATGCATTCCAGTATTTTATAATCATAAGTGAGAAAGCGTTTTTACTACGTTTGAGTTTTTCATGATTGTCATAAACTTCACACATTTATATATTCAACTAGCAACACACACAGCCAGAAGTGTTTGTATAACAGATTCTTCTTTATCTTCAAGGTCTGCTATTAGGAATCTTTGTTCTGTAAATTTCCTTAGAATTTTTATATTAAATGGGAATTACTACTAATTGACGGTGTTTAATTGCTCTGTACTTCCTGGAAAGCATCGATTTTTTTTATGATTTTGGGAACGGAGCTGAAGGCTACAGTATAATTCACTGAGTTATCCGATAACACTACTACGCTCTAGGCAATGTACTAACCATAGTCTCTGTAGTCACTATTATTTACTAGTTTATATTGCGTGTTATATAAGAGTAGCGCTGAATGGCCATATGGCTAGATTTTTGTGAATATAATATTTACTCAGTCCTTCTGTATAGTAATACAAATGCTTTTGTAAGCAGCATCTGTTATGCTTCATCTGAGGTACTTTAAGAAATGATTTCAACATCAATTTATGTTTATTTTATAAAAAAAATGACCTAGATACAAGACAAATGTGTGTACCTCTCTCGCAATGATTTTTTTAGTACCCAACTGTTTCCCAAATCACACTTAGGAGGAAGACCAATCTTACACGAGCAAAGAGAACTCAGAATATGTATTTATTCATTTCTCCTCAACATTAAATATTTTATACTATCATGAAAATTGACATATGTGTAAGTGTAGGAGACGTAAATGGAATACCCATTACCCCTTTGTTTTAACCTTTAAATTCAACGCAGCAAGACAAATAATGCAGGACTGGGATTGATCCGGGAATCAGTCTGAAATTTATCACCTTATCACCGAAATTACTGTAAAGCAGCCAGGGTTGTATCGTAATTCTATTGGTGTAGCAACACGATAGCATAATTACCATAGGTTTGATAAACTGCTATACAGAAAGAAAAACTTACTAATTCTATATTATTTTTTCCATTATTCCTGCTTATGAGAGAGCTGTATCGAAAAAATTGTATGAATTCATGTTAACGTTGTGTTCATATCATATTCATTGTACTGTGAGAAAATTATGCTAAATTACATGCGGTTTTTGTGTTTGGCATATTGATGTAGGAGCACCAGCACGAAGTGGAAGACTTTTTATGATCGCTGTTGGCATGGCAGACGTGTTGTCATTAATTTAAGTTTTTCTTTTTAATAGGTGAGTAGGAGTAGAGGTGTATTCGGGGTTTACAAGGTGCGTGAATATCATAGTTTGTGGATTGTGCAGAATGATGATAAAATTCTCATAACAACAGAACCTTACGCTCATTTCCATAGATGCTATGTATAATTGTTCCAAAATATCGTAGAATAAATAATGCATATTTCTTATGCATTAATATCACCATAGATAAAATAAGAGTTATAAAGTGTGAGATCAATATACCTCGTGTTGTTTTGGTCAGGAAAACACACTTTCTGTTTATCCTCGTGTTCATGGAGACCATAAAAAATATACAGATATGATCAGTCTCTCTTCAGTATGCTGTAAGTGCTCCACATGAAAACTGCATTTTCTTAAACTACACACTCAGTCTATTAGCGCATATATATATATATATATATATATATATATATATATATATATATATATATATATATATATATATATATATATATATATATATATATATATATATATATATATATATATATATATATATATATATATATATATATATATATATATATATATATATATATATATATGGGGAAGTGGAACAGAATTCTCCTCCGTAAGCCATGCGTGTCGTAAGAGGCGACTAAAATGCCGGGAGCAAAGGGCTAGTAACCCCTTCTCCTGTATATATTACTAAATGTAAAAGAAGAAACTTTCGTTTTTCATTTTGGGCCACCCCCTTCGTTGGGAAACGGCCGACGTGTTGAAAGAAGAAAGATAAAGATATATATATATATATATATATATATATATATATATATATATATATATATATATATATATATATATATATATATATATATATACTATATATATATATATATATATATATATATATATATATATATATATATATATATATATATATATATATATATAATGTCCCAGTTATTTCTCCCCACAAACTCCCCAACCTCCTTCAGTTTTGTTTATATATATATATATATATATATATATATATATATATATATATATATAATGTCCTAGTTATTTCTCCCCACAAACTCCCCAACCCCTTCAGTTTTGTTTCGCTTAGGGCTAGGACATCCAACTTCTTTTCATTCATAACCTTTGCAATCACTTCGTTCTTATCATCCGCACTACATCCACGCACATTCAAACATCCCAATTTTATAAATTTCTTTTCCTTTTTTTTAGTAATTTATACAAGAGAAGGGGTTACTAGCCCATTGCTCCCGGCATTTAGTCTCCTCTTACGACACGCATAGCTTACGGAGGAAGAAATTCTGTTCCACTTCCCCATGAACATAAGCAGAAATAAACAAGAACAATAACTAGGAAGAAAATAGAAGAATTCCCAGAGGGGTTAGTATATATATATATATGCTTGTACATGCATGTGTAGTGTGACCTAAGTGTAAGTAGAAGTAGCAAGACATACCTGCAACTTTGCATGTTTATGAGACAGAAAAAAAACACCAGCAATCTCACCATCATGCAAAACAATTTCAGGCTTCTGTTTCATACTCATTTGGAAGGACGGTGGTACCTCCTTGGATCAGTTATGGAGAGAGAAGAGGGAATATAAATGTATAAATTCAAGGATTATGTGGATTAAAATAAGGGTCGGATGTGAAAAGTGGGTTATAATAAGTGTGTATGCACCTGGAGAAGAGAGGAGTGTAGAGGAGAGAGAGAGAGAGGTTTTGGAAGATGTTAAGCGAGTGTGTAGGAGCGTTTGAGCCAAGTGAGAGAGTAATTGTGGTAGGGGACCTAAATGCCAAAGTAGGAGAAGCGTTTAGGGAGGGTGTGGTAAGTAAGTTTATGGTGCCAGGTGTAAAGGATAATGGGGAGCATTTGATTGAACTTTGTACAGAAAGGGGTTTAGTTATAGGTAACACATATTTTAAGAAAAAGAGCATAAATAAGTATACAAGATATGGTATAGGGCGTAATGACAGTAGTTTGTTGGACTACGTATTGGTAGATAAAAGACTGGTGGGTAGACTTCAGGATGTACATATTTATAGAGGGGCCACAGATATATCAGATCACTTTTTAGTTGTAGCTACAGTGAGAGCAAAAGTTAGATGGGATAAAAGGAAAATGGAAACTGCAACTTAAGAGAGAGGTGAAGGTTTATAAACTAAAGGAGGAGGCAGTTAGGGTAAGATATAAACAACTGTTAGAGGACAGATGGGATAGTGTGAGTATAGACAATGGGGTAGAAGATGTATGGGGTAAGTTTAAGAATATAGTGTTAGAGTGTTCAACAGAAGTTTGTGGTTACAGGAAAGTGGGTGTGGGAGGGAAGAAGAGCGATTGGTGGACTGATGATGAGAAAAAGTTAGAATATGAGAGGTTTTTACAAAGTAGAAGTGATGCAAGGAGGGAGGAGTATATGGAGAGAAAAAGAGATGTTAAGAGAGTGGTGAAGCAATGTAAAAAGAGAGCAAATGAAAGAGTGGGTGAGATGTTATCAACAAATTTTGTTGAAAATAAGAAAAAGTTTTGGAGTGAGATTAATAAGTTGAGAAAGCCTAGGGAACAAATGGATTTGACAGTTAAAAATAGGAGAGGAGAGTTATTAAATGGAGAGTTACAGGTATCGGGAAGATGAGGAAATATTTTGAGGAATTGTTAAATGTTGATGAAGACAGGGAAGCTGTGATTTCGTGTATAGGGCAAGGAGGAATAACATCTTGTAGGAGTGTGGAAGAGCCAGTTGTGAGTGTGGGGAAGTTCATGAGGCAGGGGGTAGAATGAAAGGGGGTAAGGCAGCTGGGATTGATGGGATAAAGATAGTTTGGAATGGTTAGTGTTTTTATTTAATAAATGTATGGAAGAAGGTAAGGTACCTAGGGATTGGCAGAGAGCATGCATAGTTCCTTTGTATAAAGACAAAGGGGACAAAAGAGAGTGTAAAAATTATAGGAGAATAAGCCTGTTGAATATACCTGGTAAAGTGTATGGTAGAGTTATTATTGAAAGAATTAAGAGTAAGACGGAGAGCAGGATAGCAGATGAACAAGGAGGCTTTAGGAAGGATAGGGGGTGTGTAGACCAAGTGTTTGCAGTGAAACATATAAGTGGCAATTATGGATTTGGAAAAGGCGTATGATAGGGTGGATAGGGGGGCAATGTGGCAAATGTTACAAATGTATGGAATAAGAGGCAGGTTATTGAAAGCAGTGAAGAGTCTTTACGAGGATAATGAGGCTCAGGTTAGAGTATGTAGGCGAGAGGGATATTATTTCTCAGTAAAAGTAGGCCTTAGACAGGGATGTGTGATGTCACCATGGTTGTTCAACATATTTATAGATGGGGTTGTAAGATAAGTGAATGCTCGGGTGTTGGCAAGAGGTGCGGGGTTAAAAGATAAAAAATCTAACACAAAGTGGAAGTTGTCACAGTTGCTCTTTGCTGATGACACTGTGCTTTTGGGAGATTCTGAAGAGAAGTTGCAGAGGTTGGTGGATGATTTTGGTAGGGTATGTAAAAGAAGGAAATTAAAAGTGAATATAATAAAGAGTAAGGTGATGAGGATAACAAAAAAAATTAGGTAACGTAAGACTGGATATCAGAATGGAGGGAGAGAGTATGGAGGAGGTGAATGTATTTAGATATTTGGGAGTGTATGTGCCAGCGGATGGGTTTATGAAAGATGAGGTAAATCATAGAATTAACGAGGGGAAAAAGGTGAGTGGTACACTGAGGAGCTTGTGGAGACAAAGAACTTCAACCATGAAAGCAAAGAGGGGAATGTATGAGAGTATAGTTATACCAACGCTTACTGCATGCTGTTGCTTTACCTAGCAAAGAAGAATGTCTTATTACACGTTTTCTGTGAACTGATCGTGAATTTTAGGAGAGTTCCTACAAGTGTTCTTTGACCTTGTGAAGAAGGTTGATTCTATTACTGCAGGTGTGGAGTGACCTGATAATGAAGGTTTTGGTGTTACTGCACGTGTTTTACTGTATGACTTGGTCATGACCTTTTGTGGAATAATATCCTTTTTATTAAGGACGGTAAATTCTGTGTAGCACGTTATCTGTTGGTGATGACTAGAGAATTAAGTTTTTTTTGTGAATCTGTCCTGAAGAGGAGAGGGAAAATACTACTCTTACTGCATGACATAATAGTGAAAGTCAGGAAATATTTTTTTCAGGCATTTTGTGACCTTGGTGTGATAGCTGCAGACCCTAATGGTGGATGGACATTAATCTTGCGACAAGAGAGCAACTCCATGGACCTCTACCTAAGCCTACAACAGTATATGACAGTACAGGGAGTGCCTGGAGGTAGCGGTGCGACCCCTTCCTATTTTATAGGTCAGTTACTCTTTGCTTCCAAGCAATTATTTACTTCAATTTAACATTAAATGAATTAACAAGAGTTAAATGAATAGATATAATGCTTAAAATTTGGGATTGTGTTTCAAATTGGTATCTTTTAATAACACAAGAATCAGCAATAAAACATTTGACCATAGCTGAGAGTTAAACGATAAAAACGAACAGAAAACTATATCAACATAAATATTTTCTTGAAAACATTTACATGCAATATCAGAAAACCTGTTGGCATAAACTAATACCATGAGTGAAACGTTGATTTTTTTGAGAGGAATTATGCATATTGCATATGTACTGCAGGATTGCAAAACTTGGAGGACCTGAACCTGGGTAAGGATGGCAGCCAGTTTCAACTTACACTTAAGGTAAGCTACAGAAAATTTCGTGAAATATATTATTTCACAAAACAAATGTAATGATTTATATAATACAATTATCAATTTTAAATAGAAAGCAGCATAGATTTAAAATAAATGGTTCTTTGTTTACAAGAGAACATTTTGTTCAGAGACTATATATACGTCTTACGAGCCAATATTTCCGACGTATTAAAAATGGTGCAACGGTCTGCAAAAAAGTTGGGGCCCTTCCATAACACTGTAAACCTAAAGACTGATGCGTAATGGATATTTGTTAATGTCCGAATGAGCTTATGTGTAGACGGTAATACTGAAATTGACATGTATATTGTGACCTCTGTCTGAGGACCGTAGGATAAAGATAAGATAAGATTTCGTCGGATTTTTAACCCCGGAGGGTTAGCCACCCAGGATAACCCAAGAAAGTCAGTGCGTCACCGAGGACTGTCTGTCTTATTTCCATTGGGGTCCTCAATCTTGTCCCCAGGATGCCACCCACACCAGTCGACTAACACCCAGGTACCTATTTACTGCTAGGTGAACATGACAACAGGTGTAAGGAAACACGTCGAAATGTTTCCACCCGCCGGGAATTGAACCCGGGCCCTCCGTGTGTGAAGCTTACATGACTTTGTTGCTAATAAAAGTTTCATTAAGATCGGCCAACAAACAAATGAATAAAAAATATATGCTGAAAACTGAATTTGGCGACCTCACGGTATGTACTGGCACTGCCAAAATGTGGTAAAACAATGCTAAACCGATTTTATCTTAATGGGTAATACTGTAACATGCCTTATTTTCATCCTCCCCCTTAAAAAAAAATAATAAAGATGGTAATTTTTTGACATCTAGCAGTATAGCTAAAGTTACCCCTGTGAGACTCATCATTTTCTTTAGTATTATTAGACCAGAGAGAACGTAAAATTATCATCATATGTTTACACTACTTTAGCGCCCCATCTCCAACCGTTCTTCATATGGCAGTTTTGTCTCACTTGTATCTGTAATATATTTGTATGTTATTTATCGTATGGCTAATATATATTTTAGAAGACGTGATAGATGAATTAATGAAAATATCAATAATAATGGTGATTTTAATATATTAGGGGGATTAAAAAAAATGCCGAAAATTCACTTCATGTAGCACGGTTGGTAGCACACTCAGCTCACACAGAGTGTCCTGGTTCGATCCCTGGTACGGGTGGAAACATTAAGATGTGTTTCCTTAAGGCACCTGCTGTCCATGTTCACTTATCAGTAAAATAGGTACCTGGGTGTTAAGCGACTGGTGTGGGTTGCATCCTGGGGATAAAATTGACCTAAATTTCCCGAAATACTCAGCATAACAAGCGGCTTTCTATTAGTAGTATGTCATTGATGTCAGCTAGGACTGTATACCTTGTACATGTACTTGTAGAAATAAATATTATTAATATTATTATTATTATTACTGTGGCGTCATCACAAGAAATGTTATAGTGACTATAATTCGCTGTAGAAACATCGTGAAAACATGAGACTTATTCCAAAATGTTGCCAGATTGTTGAACTGTTTTTCTGTAAGCTTATCTTATTTTTTCAATTTTCTTGTACCTGCCCACTTAGTTAGAGGGGGAAATATACACCTCAAATTTCGTGTTTCTGTTTCCATAAGAATATACAGTGGAACCCCGGTTTTCGTACTGCTCCAAACTCGAACAACTACGTAAGTGTATTTTTGTAAGTGTATTTTTGTAAGCGTATTTTTGGGGGTCTAAAAGGACTAAGCTAATTTACATTATTCCTTATGGGAACAAATTCGTTTGGTAACGGTAATTGAACAGCATTCTGGAATTAATTAATTACGAACACCGGGGGTCCAATGTATTCGAAAATGAATACTTTTATTTATGCCAAAATTTATATTTTCGTAGATCTGTTTAACAACATGAACTTCAAACTCTTTCCTATAACTTTCCTTTCTTGGAAAAATTTGGTCTGTCTGATACTGCCAGACTAGAAGTTTGATTTCCATCTGCTAATTGACTAGTCAGGCTGTTATTCAGCTTACCATTCAGCTTACCTTCAACCGTTCCCAGTAATTTAGGTGCCTTATCGTACTTATGTGTGCCGTGAAAGTTCGTTGTACATTCTCCAGGTCGGCAATTTCGCCTGCCTTGAAGGGGGCAGTTAGTGTACAACAGTATTCCAGCCTAGAGAGAACAAGCGATTTGAAGAAAGTCATCATGGGCTTGGCGTCCCTAGTTTTGAAGGTTCTCATTGTCCATCCTATCATTTTCCTAACAGATGCGGTAGATACATTGTTGTGGTCTTTGAAGGCGAGATCCTCTGACATTATCACTCCCAGGTCCTTCACATTACTTTTTTGCTCAATTGTATGGTTAGAATTTGTCGTATACCCTGATACAGTTTTAATTTCCACAAGTTTTCTATATCTGAGTAGTTGAAATTTCTCTTCTTTGAACTTCATATTGTTTTGAGTGACCCATTTGAAGATTTGGTTGATGTCCGCTTGGAGTCTTGCGGTGTCTTCGATGGAGGTCACTGTCATGGCAATCCGGGTTCATCCATAAAGGAAGACATGGAGCTATGGCTTACATCAATGTCTAGGTCAGATATGAGGATGAGGTACAGGATGGGAGCGAGTACTGTGCCTTGTGGAACAGAGCTTTTCACCGTAGCTGCCTTAGACTTTACTCTGTTTACTATTACTCTTTGTGTTATATTTGTCAAGAAGATATAGATCCATCTACCAACTTTTCCTGTTATTCCTTTATCACACATTTTGTGCGCTATTACACCATGGTCACACTTGTCAAAAGTTTTTGCAAAGTCTGTGTATACTACATCTGTATTTTGTTTATTCTCTACAGCATCCAGGACCATGTCATAGTTTTTTTTTTTTTATATTTTATTTAAAAACATTCAGATACATATCCATACACTTATCAGATATACCCAGTACATATACAGTACATCATCATAACACAATTTCAAAAATTATATCAATGTACAATATAGTATGCACACATGTGCTGAGGGGGCTTCAAAAGGAAGCTACTAACCCTCCACTCCACACACGTCGAAGTGACACATCTGCAAATTGAACCCCTAACCTTTAACATATTATTATACCACAACAACGTACTGTTCCAAAATGGCAACAGACAAAAATTATTCTACTCGCCTTAGACTTACACTATACCCAACAAGTAATGCATACATAACATATGAAAAAAAGCCCAACCTACTAGTTTACATAACATTCTGCTCAACCACTCCAACATCCAAATGAAAATCAGATCAGCTTCCCATAACCTATAATGCTTTTACAATAATGATAAATACTTGCCCTGTCCCATCACACATACAGATCACAAAATGATCTAGACCAATCACCAACAACACTTTACATAATGAAATATACATTTACAATTATGAATATATCCCTCACATACATGTCATTGAATCCTTACTAAATGCAATACAAAACACAAACATATTTATATGCCACAATCTTTTTTATATATAAACCTTCTGGATAACCATAACCCCAGAAGACACCATCATAAATCAACATTGTAACTCCCTAAAAATACTACTAAATTAAATACATCTCCACAGAACCCTACCTAAACACAACAACCATATCTCCACCATGCCCTTTACACCTGACACAGTAAATTGCTTCACAACAATATATGTTATCTAATACAACAAGTAATAAGACATATACCTGTATACTGTAAAGTCTGATCCCCCTCGACACATTATACATAGCATATACAGGTTCTACCATGCAAAATAACATACATCTTAGAGGGAAAACCCCCAAGCCCCTGACATTTAACATATCATCATTAAATCCTAATTCCCACTCCAAAACTAACCTTCATAATTATGTTCATTTTACATTCCACATTACCCTCATCCTACAGACATGTTATACACAACCGTAAATACCATGTCAATCAATCAACCACTATGGAGTAATACAATTACCCTCATTGTGACATATACAAGTATAACGTTACCAATAAGAAATCATATGTCACACAACTCCAAACACATCGAAAGCAACGCCACCACTGGCGATGAACCAAATAAATTTTTATACCCTACTACCAACCTTGTGCATCAACAAAATTCTGTATAAATTACAATGCTTCCCTGACCTACCAAAGCCCTTAACACTTAAATCTATAACCCCGGCCAACACATAAATGTCAGACCATAATCAAGGACTTACCCTTCACACAAAATCTATGTATCTGACGTGCCACAGAACATTACTACATTATTATATGAGACAAGATTATTTCCAATAGGCAAAACCCTACCATACCCCAACCTACACCCCGCTCAACCAAACTCTACCTCAGACAAAACCACGCAAAAACCCCTGACTATACCCCCCAACCCTATGAAAAGCCCATCGCAAAACTAACCCTGTCCGTACTGTCATCCCTAGCCACATACATCCCGCACCCCCCATCCCTATTTCGTCCACCATCACCCACAAAATGTCAAAGAGTCAACTCCCTCTTTCGGAAATGCTCACCCTCCCCCCCTCCACATACATACACCCTTCCCCTCCAACCAAAACAACCACAACTCATTCACTACTATCCAAACCCCCACAAAATCGTACCTCCCAGCTGACACACCTTACACACCAGGCCAAGCCCCTTTTGACCTCGGTACCCCCTCACCCCAACAACTCCCCAAGACCATCCCCCTATATTACACTACAAAGCCTCCTCCCATTCCCTCACATACACCATCCTATTTCTACATTTAGAACGGTACATGTAACACGCTAAGGCCCTAATTCTTACCCCTATTCCCACCTCCCTCAATCTCCACGATCCGCATACAAAATCTACCATACAGTACATCAAACCCCTTCTCACCCTAGCAGGTACACCCTCAAAATCCAAAAACAACGCCCTCAGCAAAGGTATGCCACCCCCCAACATCTGTATAATTCTCCCTATCCACTGTCGCACCGGCTCCAACATCTCACAAAAGTACACCACATGCAGTACTGACTCCAATTCCCCACATCTCTCACACCTCCCATCCCACACCACCCCCATTTGGAAAAGAACAGCCCTGGAAGCCAGCACCCCATGCATAAACCTATACATTAATTCCCTATCCCGTGCCCTCAGGTGCAACCTCCTAAAATCCCTCCTAATAGTTACCCAGTCATACACAGGATACACCCCTTCACACTCCACTACCTCTCCCACACCCCCCAACCTCAACATTACTCTTACCGACACCTCCTGCGGGCGATCCACCACCAACAAATTCCTCAAAAGATCCTTACAATATATCAAATCCCTACCCTCCCACCATCTACTCACTTCCCCTATGACCCGGCCTACCTCTATCCACCCCTCTCCCACCAAACCACACCCCCACCAATAACCTTCGCACAAACATACACATTGACCTTCTTTCAAACCAAATTAACCCCAGCCCCCCCTATCTACACTGTTCCTAACAATATCCTTCCTCAACCAATGCCAGCTGTACGCCCAAATGTACCTAAAAACCCTCCCCTCCAATCTTATCACATCCCTCCGCAACAGGGGATATATAACAGCCACATACCACACCATACTATATATCATCATATTCATCGCAATCACCCTCTGCCTTAACGTTAAATCCCCCGCTATCCATCCCCTCAACCTTCCCAAAGCCTTCCCCACAACTCTATCAGAATTAACCTCCCGTGCCCTATTACCATCACTCATATACACAATACCACATATGCGCAAGTTATCCACAACCAACCATCCAAGCCCCGACCAAAGCACCCCCCCACCCATGCTCCCACCTGCAACAATTTCGACTTCACCCTATTCACACTCATACCCGTCACATCACAAAAAAACCCTATACTTCTCTCCACACCATGCAGATCATCCATACCACTAACCAACACCATAGTGTCATCCACATATCCCACTATTCCCGACCCCCCCCCTTCTCCCCCATTCCCCACTTCCTTCTGTACCAGATGATAAAACGGATCTTGCATACAAGCAAACAAAATCTGCGATAGTGGACAACAATGCCGCAGCCCCCTATCCATAGGTACCACCCTTCCCAACCTACCATTCACCTGCACCCTCACACATGCCCCATCATATTCCATCCTCCCCTACCCCACCACCTCCTCCCCAAACCCCTGTCTCTTCATGATTTCATACAACACCTCCCGCTCAACACTGTCATACGCACTCTTCCAATCCAACGCTAATACCCCACCCCTCACACATTCATCAATGTAGGATTTTATGCGTCCATGCTCCCTGATCATACTCCTACCCGGGATGCCATACTGCCCCTTCTCAATTACCCCTTCCAACACCCTCTTTAACCTGTTCCCCAATATCTTAGCAAAAATTTTGTAATCCCCCATTCATCAATACCAAAGGCCTAAAATTACTCATAGTATCCAAGTCTTGACCCTTTCTTACCAACACCAGCACACCCATACCCATTCCCCTACCCATTTCCCTATCCCTTTTCATGCAATTCATCAACTGAATCACGCAACCACTCAGAGCATCCCAGTTTTCCCTATAAAAATCATTCGCAATCCCATCTATACCTGGCGTCTTCCCCTTACTTAACCCTTCCACCACCTCCCATACCTCCTCTCCACTTATTGGCCCCTCCAGACATGCCCTATCCACCCCCCTACCCCATTACCTCATCCCCCATAATATCACTTACCCCCACATCTCCCTTCCTTCTTGCCAAATACTTTTCAAACCACTTATCCACATACACACCCATTGCCTCCATAGATTGTACCTTCAAACCACATTCATAACCCATACCTTCATCATCCACCTCTATACACTCCACCGTCATCGCATCCATTCTCTGCTTACATTTCCTCAAAACAAACTTAGATGGCCAGTCCCCCCAAAGCACATCATCTATTCCCGCTTTCACCCTGCATGCATCAAAATGCTCATTTTGGATTTCCTTCAACCTGTCCTTGATACCCCTAATCTCCCCCATACACTTTTGACCCCCCTTCGCATAACACTCCTGTAACAACCCCTCCAAATACTTCTGCAAGCCAAAACTCCAACCTGCCTCCTCCCTACCCAAGGCCTGATAATACCCTCTTATACTTTCCTTCGCCACCCCCACCCACCAACCCAACAGATCCTTCACACTTCCCAGCTGTCACTGCATGCACCGTCCCATATTCACCGAAGATCTTCATAATGTCCACTTGGTCCGCCTCAAATGGGACGGTTTTAACATGAACCCAAGAATATACCCGGGACACATCCTTCAGTCATACCTGCATGGTGGAATTAACTGTATACACTTTGTCGTGATGTTGATCCCCTAGTAGTTCATACACATCAGTTGCCAGAAGCTTTACAAAGACACGATTGACCCCATTTAGGGCCACTTCATACAAATCAGTAGCTTCAATGCCATAGACATCCCTCAGTATTAGCGGTAGAACTTTTCCTATTGTAGCCGGGTGCAAGACTCCTTTTACCATGTCAATACACACAGTTTGCTGCCGGCGTCTGCCTACAGAAAATGCTAGCTCACTAGGTTCCCACCAGATGGCAGAGCTCAGCATCGCACCTCCTCACCCAACCAGAGCTGGGTGACGAATCTCCATGTCATAATGGTCCAGTAGCTGGGGCAGGCAGGAGCGACCTGTTCTAAACCCGTGTGGCCCTGGGCTGTGTAACTGATGGGTATCTAGGTGGTTGGCTATCTTGCTTTTAGAACCCTTTCAAAGATTTTTATGATATGGGATGTTAGTGCTATCGGTCTGTAGTTCTTTGCATTTGCTTTACTGCCACCTTTGTAGAGTGGGGCTATGTCTGTTGTTTTTAGTGAGTGTGGGATGACCCCTGTGTCCATGCTCCCTCTCCATAGAATGCTGAAGGCACGTGACAGGGGCTTCTTGTAATTCTTGATGAACACGGGGTTCCATGAGTCTGGGCCTGGGGCAGAGTGCATGGGCATGTCATTTATTGCCTTTTCAAAGCCTTGTGGTGTTAGGATAATATCTGAGATTTTTGAGATGACCAAATTTTGGGTCTCGTTCATAAAAAAATCATTTGGATTGTCGACCCTTAGTCTGGGCAGCGGCTCGCTGAACACTGAGTCGTATTGGGACTTTAGTATTTCACTCATTTCTTGGCTGTCATCTGAGTATGTCCCATCTCGCCTAAGCAGGGGCCCAATACTGAATGTTGTTTATCCCTTAGATTTGGCATAAAAGAAGAAATATTTTGTTTTTTGTTTTAATTTCCTTTATGGCTTTTAGTTCTAACTGCGATTCTTGTCTCCTGTAAGATTCCTGTAGCTTAAGTTCGATAGTTGCAATTTCATTGACCAGTGCCTCCATTCTTATTTCAGATATATTGGCCCCTCTAAGCAGCTCTGTGACTCTTCGCCTTCGTCTGTATAGGGAGCATCACTCTCTAGTTTACATGTTCTTTCTTTTTCTTAATGGAATGGGCCTTGAGCAGATCTCAAGAACCACAGAGTGTATTTTATCTAGCCAAAGGTTATGATGGTAGTAATGTCAGGGAAGGTTAAATATCACCATTACTAATAACACACACATAATTACAGTTTGTGCTGGTGGATCAGAACAACATATTGACCACAACTTCTTGTGGCCCCGTCGTAGTTACCTCTGGCACTCATATCCTTCTGAGCATCGGGCTTTGCACTGGAAATGCTAGTAAGTTAATAACATGAAAATTTAATTTAAATTATTTGTATTTGTCCTTCAGTTTCTTTAGTTTGTCCATGGTCTTACAGTTTTAGATTTTACTTATTTATCATCGTTGGTCTATGAATTCTGGAGCAAATTATAATAGAATTGTGGTACGACTACTGGCGTTGCGTGGGTGGCTCCGCTTGTTCTATAGATTTCCACGAGGGGGATATATAGAACTAAACAGTGCCATGTGCCAAGTGCATGGTATCAGTTCTTGTGAGCATAAAACATAGTGTGAACCATAGTGGTCACGGTGTATAACATAGTGATACTATAGTGTATCGATAAATATGCAATACTAAATGGTGGTGTAAATAACAGGGAACTGATAGGCCTAGCCAAGAATCCAAGTTGTAAACAGTTGTTAGCAGTCGCCAGATACTGCTTCTTACAACTGTTGGCCTACCATAGTGTAAAGATATAGCAATACCAACGAGTACAGTTTGTGTAAATACAAAAAATGTGTACATTTTGTGGAAATATGATAAAGTGAAGGAAAGTTTTAGTCTAAACAACCTCACCAGCATACTACACACAGCTAAATACACTTCTAGTTAACCTTTTACACCAGTCGGCCTCCCATTGTGAATAAACAGTGATACCATAGTGCTCCGTGTAGTGGAGATAGTGATATATACAATGAAACCTCGGTACTCGGACTTAGTTCGTTCCAGAAGGCTGTTTGACTTTGCGGTGTATTTTCGTATGGTATTTATGAATGTATTCTCGTTTTCTTGGTCTCATTTGATTGAATAAAAAATATATTACAGAAATAGAGATGATTTTGAATGGTTTACGGAATAAAAGTATCTTGAAATTGAGCTCAAAGTAGCGGAAATTTTCGATTTTAGCTGACGTTCAAGAGTAAACAAATCAGGTCATGCGTCCAATACACGTCAACTGGTGCGTCTAATATGCTTTCATAAATGCCCTGATATTATTTATACAACTTTTTCAATAATGCAGTAGTCTGCATAACAGTTGATCTTCTATTTTTTGTGTGAATAAAAATTCAAAATGGAAAGCAAACGTAATATAAAAGGTTATCTATCACATTTATTCCAACTTGATATCAGAAACACGATAGGTAACCTAGAAGCTCAATAAAGACGCCGATATTAATAATAAAGGGCATATGCGGCGGCGGTGTTTACATCAGGGCAAACACACTCTAACCAATTTTATTTTTGGTTGGCTGTTATCACTAATCTTCTTAGGCCCCATGGTGACTTATATATACATATAATATAAAAAAACACCCACAAATGCGAAGAAACACGAAATAGTTTACAATGAAATTCAGAGTAGTTTTGGACTGAGTTTTGGACACTCGGAACACATCAAAATAGAAGTATAAACATATACTATGCCCACGACTCATGACCAGCAAAGTGAGATCAGTTATGAGGAAGCCTTCACCAAATTCAACTTCAATAAGAGGAACATATTGTGGGATCAAATTAACCATGTCCTAAATGAAACAAGGTGAGAAGATATCCTAGACAACACAGATTCGAATCTTTACCTAGACAGAATTAACTCTGTGTCACTTGAGATATGCTCAAGGCACATTCCCCTAAGAGAAGAGAAGATGTAAACTAGAAAAAGAAAGACACTCCCTCTGTAGGCGAAGGCGAAGAATCACAGAGCTGCTGACAGCAGCCAGTATGTCTCAAATACGGAAGGAGGCACTGGCCAGGGAAATGGAAAACATCGAACTTAAGCTAAAGGAGCCGTACAGGAGCCAGGAAACACAGGAAGAACTTAAAGCCATAAATGAAATTGAAAACAAAAATGTATTTATAGTCTTATGCCAGATCTAGGGCAAAACTCCATACAGTATTGGGCCGCTGCTTAGCACGAGATGGGACTTGCATAGATTGCACCAAAAAAAAAAATGAGTGAGATGATGAAGTCCCAATGTAAGTCAACATTTAGTGAGCCGTTAATCAGGCTAAGGGTCAACAACCTACATGAATATTTCAAGACCGAGACTCAAAATAAGGTTAATTCAAGAATTTCGGATATAATCCTAGCATCACAGGACTTTGGAAAAGCAATAAATAACAAGCCCACGCACTCTTCACCAGACCCAGACTTGAACTCCGTGTTCATGAAGAACTGTAAGAAACCCTTTTAGGTGCCTTAAATATTCTATAGAGAGGAGCGTAAACACAGGAGTCATCCCACTGTTACTAAAAACAATTGATATAGCCCCACTCCATAAAGATGGCAGTAAAGTAATTGCAAAGAATAACAGATCGATAGCACAAACGTTTCACATCATAAAAATCTTTGAAAGGGTTGGAAGAAACAAGATCGCCAACCACCTGGATACCCATCAATTGCACAACTCAGGGAAGCATGGGATTAGAGCAGGTCGCTCCTGCCTCTCACAAATACTGGACCACTGTGACTTGATCTTGGATGCAGTGAAAAACAAACAAAATACAGATGTCACTTGTACCCTGTTCTAGGTCACACTGCCTCCATCGGGTTGGTCTCGGGGACCTGAGCCCGGCTAATTACACAGTGGGTGGGGTTAGATGTTCACTGATAGGTAATACTATTAGATAGGTAGGGAGTGAATATATGATCCTGGCTTGGGTTTTATTACACAGACACTGAAAATACGCACATACATTACACGTTACAACTTATTCCTCTACACATTTCACCAGTGGAAAATATTATGAGTACACCATACACTTGAATAACTGACCTGGGCACTTATGGGGCGTCCATAATAGACAGAAAGCAGATAAAATACTATTCACATAAGCCATCAAAAATCCTTTGCAAATGAACGGCAATAGCTAGTCCAGTAAGTGAGCCTACCCCAATAAAAAGTGGCCTCCAGCCTTCACTCTCCTCCCTGAAGGCAGGAGACGTCTGGTACGTCATGCAAGTAAGTCATACCGACTGGTACGTCATACTGAGCAATCTGAGTGAATCCTATGCCTGAACTTACATGAGGTAACGTGACCTGCCAGCCACCTCGTCGACACCAAAAAGGTGGCCAGGAGGGAACACCCATTCCAAGTGTCTTCTTGTAGAATCTCTAAGGTATTCTCCGCCACACCAGAACAGCTGAAGAGTTCAAATAATTATTGCAAACTGGCACCTACACAGTTCAATAATAATTTTAAACATCCTTTAAGTAACATACATGAGCATTGAAGTCTAGCAGCCAATCAGACGAGGTATTCACAATTTTTTTTTTACATGAAAATCAGTGACTCAATTTCCACAATTTCCTTAATGAAATTTACATTTTGGCACATACGCAACCCAGGATTATTGTAAAAAAATTATCTGATTAAAATAAATCATCATTTTGGCAACGAATTCGATAAGAAGAGACATTCTTAAATTATTGAATGGAGAGAGATTTGCTTAGTAAAATTGGCAAAGAGAAACTTTCATATACTGAATTCTGTTTGGAAATTTGCAAATATGCATTTTTAATGAATAAAGTTACACAAGGATCACCTGTTTATAATATGTAACTGATTTTAAATTTTGAAGTCGGTCAGAGGCGTGATGTTTAAGTTTTTTCAATTAAAATCATTCTACCCCTTTTTAAAAATATCAGTGACAAATTGACACCTATATAATAACACTAGTCAATAATTTTTGAAAAGTTGTATGCTTCTTAAATGAAATTAGTTAATTATTATGTATTTTCATGTTCTGAATCCTGAATCCAAAGCCTCTTTGGAGATATTTGTTATAACAGTCTCAACCATCTCCAAAGAGGCTTTTTCAACACGTTACACGAAAATCAAATCTGGGAATGCATAAAATTTATCAGAGGTCATCTGTACATGACAATAGTTGCAAAAACCATCAACTTTGAAAAATTGAAGTCGATTGTGTGTGGAGTTTTCAATATATAAAGGGAAACTCTGAAGGAAAAAATAATGCCTTTTTTATGTGGTTCCTCTTCTTCGATGCGAAATCGTAATAACACGATTGCAAAAGTACCACGGAACCGGTGGTACTTGAACCCTTGACCTGTGAGGTTTAGGACTCATTTACCATGGGTTCGAACCCCACCTGTTCCATGATTAGTAGGTATTCATCTTGCGCCCTGAAGGCTAGAATCTGTCTAAAAGTTCTTATTGCTATTTTAGGTCGATGAGGAATAAATGGCAATATAGATAAAAAATAATCTTATTGATTTAAACACATTGTAGGACGATAAAGAAAAATATTACCCGAGTGAATCTTCGCAAGATAATCAAAACTCAGTACAGTGTGGTCGTTTTAACGCAACGTTTGTCTAGTGTCGCACTAACGTCAGTTGTACTTAAGGTGAATAGAAGGTCTAGTTTTGCTGGCTCATACCCTACTCTCCTTTTTGATACCTGACATACTGCACATAAAGTTTCTCATTGCCCCCTTTCATTCGCGTGAACACCAATTCTTCTATTCCAATCCTGGGAGATTTAAATGATAAGGTTTAAATCTCCCAGGAAGAGAAACTATGCTTTGGGGCATTAGATTTCTTCTTGCTGCTTCCGCTATGGTGTCGATAATTAGCACATATCCTCGAGAGTATTGACCAGTGGGCTAGAAATGCTAGTAAGTCACATTTTTAGGATATGTATCATGAAGGTGGATCAATAAAATATTTGTTGGTTAAATTATGAATGTTGAGGATTTTCAATATACATAAATATAATACATAATGTATAGGTATAATATATGTTGAGGAATATTATCTATTCCAGGTGGTGTAATAACAGCCAGTGTTGGAAACAGCTTTTGTCCTCCTGGGCTTAATACAACCACTAGTAACCCATGCTGGTGGTGCAACAATGCAAATTGGGCAGCATGTACAGATGTGAGTTAGTCTGCATGATTTAACTTGACGGAAGATGACTATATATCTGACTTATCTCTGGCACTTAAGTCATGATGACACTGGCACTATTTTTATTTTAGTACGCAGATAAATCAACAGGTCACTTAAATCAGCAGGTCACGTAAATCAGCAGGTCACGTAAATCAGCAGGTCACGTAGGATATCAGAGTAATAACAAGTAATGTATTTTTGTAAATTTCCGACGGTCATCTTGCACAGCAGGTTGTTTAACCTGATTATTATTTGTCAAAAGGCAACTTAATTTTCTGTTATGTAGTTGATGCAGCATTAAATCTGTGATTATTAATATACTACCTCATTTGCTTCTGAGTATTATTTATGTCTCTTAAAGTATCCAGCCAGATTTCAATATTTATTTACGAACGACTTAAGAAATGCACTTGAATTCATTTTTTTTTTTCAGTTTTATCCGTGACAGCAAAACTAGAAATCAATTATCAGTCTGTCGTCTAAATACAGCGCTTGCTTTTATATGATCTAAACAGCTCTAAAAATCAGATGAAGTGTTTTTCTTACGTGATCCGAGAAACGTATCCCCGTTTTGCCTAACCCCAGTCTCCTGTATTTCTACACATGTGAAATGATTAGTACAGAGTGCGGCTGAAGTTTGCAATACAATATCAGCATTGAAGATCTGAAGCGAATCAGAAGAGGCATTCACAAATCGTCATATATAAATATATATTTATTTGTTTTCAATAAAAAAGGCAAAATAGGACACAAACAGCGTAAATCTAATTCAAACCATCCACTAAGAAACTTCAACTTCGAAGGACCTGACTTGTATGGGCCAGTTTGTCTGCTGCAGTTTGCATTCTTATGTTCCTAACATTCTTTTATCAGAGGAGATCAGTATAATAAAACAGACCAGCATTAAGCTTGAAGCTGCTCAGCTTTGGAACGCTTAAGATAATTAGACGCAATGCTTAGAAATTATTTTCACAATTTCATCCAGTAAAATGCAAATTGTAACTTAAACAGACCAAAATAAATGTAAACTTTTATCTAGGTAATCTGGTCAAATTTTAAGTAAATAATTAAGTTTGTAAGTAAGAAAGAAAATAACGGGTACATGAGTTAGATTTAACCTAGAAAAACCTAATGAAGTCAAACTCTTTGACTTTACTAATTTAATAATAAAACATTTTGATAAAAAAATGGCGAATAAAACCTTACATAACCTAAAATTAAGAGAAAGCTTAATTTCCCGAAGCACATCAGCAACAAAATGTTTAAAGCTGACGAGAAGATGCATTGAGGATTATCAATTTATGATAAAAATCTCCCTAGTACACAAGTCTTACATACAACTTACTTACTTTCTTTAAAGCTGGTCAGACTTACACTCCCTGCATGCCTGCTAAACTCCCTGCATGCCTGCTAAACTCCCTGCATGCCTGCTAAACTCCCTGCATGCCTGCTAAACTCCCTGCATGCCTGCTAAACTCCCTGCATGCCTGCTAAACTCCCTGCATGCCTGCTAAACTCCCTGCATGCCTGCTAAACTCCCTGGAGAAAAGTTTGGTCTCTGTAAGACCCAATTTCCTGTTTATATGAAATTACCAAAAATTAAAAACTGCTTTCTTGCGAGGTTTCCCGAATGTCATATTTGATTATCTTCAATCCTTTCATACTGATAACTTGATAATGCAACTTTTGAGCGACTTCAAGCTTAATGTACATGAAAATTTTGAGATAATGGCCTCCTTTGTCTCTTTGATAAGTTTGAATGAGATCTTGGCTATGTAAGTTCTAATTTACCATTTTTATCAAAAAAAAATCTGGACATTATTTTCCATGTGATGATTTGTGAATTTTTAACACAAATATTCAAATGCATTACCATCTTATGCCTTACTAAAACGATTCCAGTTGTGTGCATTGAGGCGCAGGGGAATACAATTTTCGCATTAGGCAGCGACCGAAATATATCTGAATATTTAAGAGAAATGGAAAATTGGATCTTTTGCAGCCCGGTTAGAAATGTAAACTTGATAACCTTGGCCAGAAATTTGAAGCTAACCAGAAGAGGCATTAACCAGTAATAAATTTCCAAGTTTAATAAGCTAATTTCCACACACAAATTAAATATAATAGATCCTGTTCTAGTTGTAAGATGGATCAGTCACTAAATATTTAAGCCAATCAGAAGACGAATACTGAAATATTTTTAAGGTGATTAACGGTAATAAAAAAAATCATATATTATAAATAAAAATTAGCAGATGAACACTACATCCTTGAATTTCACTCTTTTAGTCATAGAATTAGGGTTCACACTTATTAAATAAAGGTTTGATGCTACGTCGCTAAGGGTACTGGAATTAATCAGGGCCATTCAACGATGCTGGGAATCGGTTCAACAAATTTGGATATAGGACACCTGCATATACCAGTTGATCCTCGAATGTTGACCTTAATAATAAGCAACCATGTTAAAAAGTTGAGGCTGAACAGGCGAGATTTTCTCAAGGTTGAAAAAAGAAAAATAGAAATCCTCTTCACACATAAATCATTACACATTGGGTATTCTACGTGAGGTTAGGCTAAGATAGATAAGTTATCTAAATAGTGGTTATTTACGTATAGTTCACCGGAAATTATTATTTAAGTTATATTGTAAACTTACTGCTGGAAACAGGAACGCGTTTAATCTTAATAATTTTGGAAACCCTAATACTGTATGTAAGAATGAAGACCCGATGAAACAGTAGCCTGTATTGATGACTCTGTACTTCCATTGTCAGGCTTTCTTGACGTCTTCAGCACCAGTGTGGGGCAGCAGTGTTCTCAAGAATGTGACAGTGTGGGCACGTCCCTATTACTACATGATAGGTAATTTTATTACTCCTCCTCATATATATATATATATATATATATATATATATATATATATATATATATATATATATATATATATATATATAATGCTGCTTTGGCCCGCCTCATGGTGAGCGAAAACCCATGATGTTCTAACCCACAGGACCACGCAATCCTATAAGAACCAAGCACCCAGCCAAGCTAGGTGTGTTACCCTTGGTCCGAGGACATACGGTGGTGTGGGTGCCTCTGAGCTAATTTCATTCTCCTTCCCTGTCTGGTGTACTAGCCTCGATGAGCAGTATTTTATATTATTGTGACCACGAACAAGTGGTATTGAGGCTAGTACACCAAACGGGGAGGAGAATGAAATTAGCTCAGAGGCTCCCACACCACCGTATGTCCTCGGACCAAGGGTAACACACCTAGCTTGGCTGGGTGCTTGGTTCTAGTAGGATTGCGTGGTCCTGTGGGTTAGAGCTTCAGGGGTTTTCGCTCACCATGAGGCGGGCCAAAGCAGCATGGGTTCGAATCCTTGACAAGTCGCAGTGTTGTTATTGATCAATACCATTTGTTCGTGGTCACAATAATATAGGTAAAACTGGTCAATTAGCAAGAACTCATTTAAAATTAAGTCTATTTCTAAAAAAATCTTATTAATTTAGAGATATATTTTTTTCATTTATGTTAATATAAAAATTAATGATTTTGTACCAAAAGAAACTTAGAAAACTTACATAACCTTATTATAAGAAGTGCAATTTAATTTAGTCTAATCCAACTAAATATATTTTACATAAGTTTACAGTACTTTAATAATAAACAAACACAATGAAATATATTTTTTTTCTTAGGTTCAGAATGTCTTTTTTTTTTATGTACACAGTAAGAAATGGTTATAACTATGACCATAATTGTTAAAGGGGTGGACCGGTAAGCCAGCGGAAGGCCTCTGTCAGATGACCAAAAGCCCAACGGCGGGTCATGCTCTAAGACCCGCATCAGGAAACATTTGGCCTGTTTCATGACGAACCTTACCTAACCTAACCTAAAATGAGTTTTGCGAAATTATTGCATACACAAATTGTCGCTAGCCCTATTCGGCAAGAAGTGCGTTGCTATTTAAGCCAAAATCGCAAACTACAAACAGTCGCACTGCGATGGCCCAATAGTAGAGAATATAGGCTCAGCAATGCTTCAGTGTGTGTCAGGGAAGGATAGAGCCTGCCTCTTGGCAGTGAGAGCTCCTCATGCAGGGGACTTTCTGTTGGCTGTTCCCATCTCCAGCCTTGGCATACGCCTCGACCCACAGACTATCCGCATTGGTGTTGCTCTTCGACTTGCCGCCCCTATTCTCGCCGAACACAGGTGTATTTGTGGCAGTGAAGCAGCAGACCGATTCGGGTACCATGGTCTTGTGTGTCGTAAATCCGAGGGAAAGATTGCAAGACACGAAGAGGTTAATAACATTATCAAGAGGAGCATCACATCAGCTGGATGCCAAGCAGTAAGGGAGCCACCCCAACTATGCAGATCTGATGGCAGCCAAAAGCGTCCAGATGGTATCACCCTTCAAGCCTGGACAGACGGCAAGCAGGTGGTGTGGAACTACACATGTGCATCTACCTTGGCTGATACCTATCTCCAATACACCAGGGGACAAGGAGGGGCAGCTGCCACCTTCAGGGAGTCCCAAAAGTCGAGAAAATATGAAGAACTTGCCCATCATTATGTTTGTTCCCATAGGCTCAGAGACCCTTGGCTCATGGGAAAAGAGTGCATCTAAGTTCCTCAAGGAGCTGGGCAAAAGACTCAACAGGGTAACTAGGGATCCCAGGGCAGCTAGTTTTCTGTTCCAGCGACTCAGCGCTGCTGTTCAGAGGGGTAATGCATGCTGTATTTTGGGCACGCGCCCAAGCTCGGAGGAGCTGGATGAGATTTTCGCATTATAATCAGTGACAAACATGTAACAATATG
>WNWK01000848.1:102500-165000 GCA_009830355.1 Cherax destructor
ATTGGCAGTTTCCCACCAAGGCAGGGTGGCCACCAAGGCAGGGTGGCCCAAAAAAGAAAAACTTTCACCATTAACTCCATCACTGTCTTGCCAGAGGGGTGCTTACACTACAGTTATAAAACTGCAACATTAACACCCCTCCTTCAGAGTGCAGACACTGTACTTCCCATCTCCAGGACTCGAGTCCGGCCTGCCGGTTTCTCTGAATCCCTTCACAAATGTAACTTTGCTCACACTCCAACAGCACGTCAAATCCTAAAAACCATTTGTCTCCATTTGCTCCTATCTAACACGCTCATGCACGCTTGCTGGAAGTCCAAGCCCCTCGCACACAAAACCTCCTTTACCCCCTCCTTCCATCCTTTCCTAGGCCGACCCCTACCCCACCTTCCCTCCACTACATATTTATACACTCTCGAAGTCATTCTATTTTGTTCCAAACCATCTCAATAAACCCTCCTCAGCCGATAATAGTTTTGGTAATCCCACATGTGTAGTGCCACACCACTTGACCGTCATCTGTGCAGGCTTGAAGGGTGATACCATCTGAACGCTTTTGGCTGCCATCAGATCTGCCTTTTGGGGTTTCTCCCTTATTGCTGGGCATCCAACTGTTGTGAGACTTCTAGAATATACAGGTTTAGACTGAGCAAGAAAGTACTAGAGGTACTACTCGGTGATACTGGGTGAACCAACACAGAGATCAAATGTAAATACCCATATAATCAAGAGAGATTTCTTGAATTATTCCACATCATAACCCAAACAGTTATCTGCTAAGATATATTCTGTATTGTCCCATGCAAGAGACTTAGTAATATTCTAGAGCGCCAGAGTGTATTGTGTTAAGGGCTGAGGGCCTGAACCTACTGCCTGACAGAGTGGCCGTATACCCCACATGAGGTGGGTCAGGTGAAGTACCGGCAGCTAAATTAGCGTCCGGTCATTTACCTGTCGCATCAAGACAATTAAACAATTATTGGCAAACACAGATTCCAGTATAACCTATTATTATTAATATTATTATTAATATTATTATTATTATTATTATTATTATTATTATAAAAGGGGAAGCACTAAACCAACAAACATATATATATATATATATATATATATATATATATATATATATATATATATATATATATATATATATATATATATATATATATATATATATATATATATATATATATATATATATATATATATATATATATATATATATATATATATATATATATATATATATATATATATATATATATATATATATATATATATATATATATATATATATATATATATATATATATATATATATATATATATATATATATATATATATATATATATATATATATATATATATATATATATATATATATATTTATATTATATATATATATTTATATATATATATATATATATATATATATATATATATATATATATATTAAGTACATAGTTTTTAAGGACTAGAATAAGCTGCCCCTAATGCCATGGCATGTCAGTGGCTCTCCTTGCACTCAATTTACATTGTAACTTCCGATACCCATGTATATATATATATATATATACAAGGAGAGAGTTCCGGGGGTCAACGCCCCCGCGGCCCGGTCTGTGACCAGGCATCATGATGGATCAGGGCCTGATCAATCAGGCTGTTACTACTGGCCGCACGCAAACCGATGTACGAACCACAGCCCGGCTGGTCAGGTACTGACTTTAGGTGCCTGTTCAGTGGCTGTTTGAAGACAGCCAGGGGTCTATTGGTAATCCCCCTTATGTATGCTGGGAGGCAGTTGAACAGTCTTGGGCCCTTGACACTTATTGTGTTGTCTCTTATCGTGATAGTGACGCCCCTGCTTTTCATTGGGGGGATGTTGCACCGTCTGCCGAGTCTTTTGCTTTCGTAGGTAGTGACACTCGTGTGCAAGTTTGGTACTAGTCCCTCTAGGATTTTTCAGGTGTATAAAATCATGTATCTCTCCCGCCTACGTTCTAGGGAGTACAGGTTTAGGAACTTCAAGGGTTCAGAGTAATTTAGGTGGTTTATCGCAGTTATGTGTGCCGTGAAGGTTCTCTGTACATTTTCTAGGTCAGCAATTTCACCTGCCTTGAAAGGTGCAGTTAGTGTGCAGCAATATTCCAGCCTAGATAGAACAAGCGACCTGAAGAGTGTCATCATGGGCTTGGCATCCCTTGTTTTGAAGGTTCTCATTATCCATCCTGTCATTTTTCTAGCAGATGCGATTGCTACGGTGTTATTGTCCTTGAAGGTGAGATCCTCTGACATGATCACCCCCAATTCTTTGACATTAGTTTTTCGCTCTATTGTGTGGTTGAAATTTGTTTTGTACTCCGATGAAGTTTAAAATTCCTCACGTTTTCCATATCGGAATAATTGAAATTTTTCATCATTGAACTTCATATTGTTTTCTGCAGCCATTTAAAGATTTGGTTGATGTCCTCCTGGAGTCTTGCGGTGTCTTCAAAGGAGAACACTATATAGTTTAATAAAATTAAAGAGCAATATCCTAGTATTATGATACATGAGGTCAGATAATGATGTAAAGACGAAAATCTTGTATGTAAATATTACTCAAGTATAAAATGTCGTGCATGGGCATGATTCGTAAGTGTGTGTGTGTGTTATTGTGTTTGTGCGTGTGTGTGTTATTGTGTTTGTGTGTGTGTGTGTGTGTGTTATTGTGTTTGTGTGTGTGTGTGTTATTGTTTGTGTGTGTGTGTTATTGTGTTTGTGTGTGTGTGTTATTGTGTTTGTGTGTGTGTGTGTTATTGTGTTTGTGTGTGTGTGTTATTGTGTTTGTGTGTGTGTGTGTTACTGTGTTTGTGTGTGTGTTATTGTGTTTGTGTGTGTGTGTGTGTGTTATTGTGTGTGTGTGTTATTGTGTTTGTGTGTGTGTGTGTGTGTGTGTGTGTGTGTGTTATTGTGTTTGTGTGTGTGTGTGTTATTGTGTTTGTGTGTGTGTGTGTTATTGTGTTTGTGTGTGTGTGTTATTGAGTTTGTGTGTGTGTTAGTTACCATTTTGTCCTAGGCACATGTCGATTAGACACTAGGCCTGTTGTATATATATATGTGTGTGTGTGTGTGTGTGTGTGTGTACGAAACACTTGAAATGTTTCGGCCCCTGCCGGGAATTGAACCCGGGCCTCCGTGCGTGAAGCAAGAGCGCTAGCCACTATGCCATCGGGGCGTGTGTGTGTGTGTGTTATTGTGTTTGTGTGTGTGTGTGTGTTATTGTGTTTGTGTGTGTGTTATTGTGTTTGTGGGTGTGTGTTATTGTTTTTGTGTGTGTGTGTTATTGTGTGTGTGTTACTGTGTGTGTGTGTGTTATTGTGTTTGTGTGTGTGTGTTTTATTGTGTTTGTGTGTGTGTGTTATTGTGCTTGTGTGTGTGTGTTTTATTGTGTTTGTGTGTGTGTGTGTTATTGTGTTTGTATGTGTGTTTGTGTGTGTGTGTTATTGTGTTTGTGTGTGTGTGTGTGTTATTGTGTTTGTGTGTGTGTGTGTTATTGTGTTTGTGTGTGTATGTTATTGTGTTTGTGTGTGTGTGTTATTGTGTTTGTGTGTGTGTGTTATTGTGTTTGTGTGTGTGTGTGTTATTGTGTTTGTGTGTGTGTGTGTGTGTTATTGTGTGTGTGTGTTATTGTGTTTGTGTGTGTGTACTCACCTAATTGTACTCACCTTATTGTGGTTGCAGAGGTCGAGACTCAGCTCCTGGCCCCGCCTCTTCGCTGTCTGCTACTGGGTCTCTGCTCTCCCTGCTCCATGAGCTTTATCATACCTTGTCTTAAAACTATGTATGGTTCCTGCCTCCACTATATCTTTCTCTAGACTATTCCACTTCCTGACTACTCTGTGGCTGAAGAAATGCTTCCTAACATCTCTTTGACTCATCTGAGTCTTCAGCTTCCAGTTGTGTCCCTTGTTTCTGTGTTCCCTCTCTGGAACATCCTGTCACTGTCTACCTTGTCAATTCCCCGCAGTATTTTGTATGTCGTTATCATGTCTTCTCTGACCCTTCTTTCCTCCAGTGTTGTTAGTCATATTTCCCTCAACCTTTTTTCATAAGACAGACCCCTGAGTTGTGGAACTAGCCTTGTCGCAAGCCTTTGCGCTTTCTCTAGTTTCTTTACGTGCTTGACCAGGTGTGGGTTCCAGACTGGTGCTGCATATTCTAGTATGGGCCTGTGTGTTAATGTGTTTGTGTGTGTGTGTGTGTTATTGTGTTTGTGCGTGTGTGTGTGTGTGTTATTGTGTTTGTGTGTGTTATTGTGTTTGTGTGTGTGTGCTATTGTGTTTGTGTGTGTGTGTGTTATTGTGTTTGTGTGTGTGTGTGTGTGTTATTGTGTTTGTGTGTGTGTGTTATTGTGTTTGTGTGTGTGTGTGTGTTTTATTGTGTTTGTGTGTGTGTGTGTTATTGTGTTTGTGTGTGTGTGTGTTATTGTGTTTGTGTGTGTGTGTTATTGTGTTTGTTTGTGTGTGTGTTATTGTGTTTGTGTGTGTGTGTGTGTTATTGTGTTTGTGTGTGTTATTGTGTTTGTGTGTGTGTTATTGTGTTTGTGTGTGTGTTATTGTGTTTGTGTGTGTGTGTTATTGTGTTTGTGTATGTGTGTGTTTGTTACTGTGTTTGTGTTATTGTGTTTGTGTGTGTGTGTGTGTGTTATTGTGTTTGTGTGTGTGTGTGTGTTATTGTGTTTGTGTGTGTGTGTGTTATTGTGTTTGTGTGTGTGTGTTCTTGTTTTTGTGTGTGTGTGTGTTATTATGTTTGTGTGTGTGTGTGTGTTAGTTACCATTTTGTCCTAGGCACATGTCGATTAGACACTAGGCCTGTTGTATGTATGTGTGTGTGTGTGAATTGAACCCGGGCCCTCCGTGTGTGAAGCAAGAGCGCTAGCCACCATGCCATCGGGGCGTGTGTGTGTGTGTTATTGTTTGTGTGTGTGTGTTATTGTGTTTGTGTGTGTGTGTGTGTACTCACCTAAGTGTGCATGAAAGAGTTAAGTCATAGCTCCTGGTGAGTCTTTGTGTGTGTGTGTGTGAATACTTACATAGCTCCTGGCCCCACCTCTTCACTGGTTGCTACCTGGTCACTCACTTCCTGCTCTGTGAGCTTTATCATACCTCTTCTTAAAACTATGTATGGATCCTGCCTCCACCACCTCACTTTCCAGACTATTTCACTGCTTGACAAATCTGTGACTGAAGAAATACTTCCTAACATCTCTGAGACTCATCTGAGTATTCAACTTCCAAGTGTGACCCTTGTTCCTGTGTCCCATCTCTGGAACATCTTATCTCTGTCCACATTGACGATTCCTCTTAGTATTAAATGTGTTGTTATCATGTCCTCCCTCTTCCTCCTGTCCTCCAGTATCGTAAGGTCAATTTCCCTTAACCTCTTTTCGTAGGACATGCCCTTTAGCTCCGGGACTAGTCTCGTTGCAAACCTTTGCATTTTCTGTAATTTCCTGACGTGCTTGCTAAGGTGTGGGTTCCAAACTGTAAAGAGTCCTGAACGACTCCTAACTGAGATGTCGGAAAGCTTTTCTTAGGTTTGCTAGTCGCTCATATGCTGTAGCAATTATTTGGTTGATGTGCGCCCAGGAGATATGTTTGGTATTATACTCACCTCAAGATCCTTTTCCTTAAGTGAGGTTAGTAGTCTTTGGCCCCCTAGGCTGTATTCTTTGACCTTCCCCGATCTTCATGAATTTGCACTTGGCGGGGTTGAACTCCAGGATCCAGTTGCTAGACCAGGCTGTAGCCTGTCCAGATCCCTTTGTAGTCCTGCCTGGTCGTCCTCCGACTGAATTCTTCTCATTAACTTCACATCGTCTACAGAGACACTTCTGAGTCTATTCCTTCCATCATGTCGTTCACATATACTAGAAACAGCACCGGTTATAGAATTGACCCCTGTGGAACCCCGCTCGTCACAGGCTCCTACTCCGACACCTCGTCACGTACCATGACTCGCTGTTGCCTTCCTGTCAGGTATTCTCTGGTCCACTGTTATACTTGCCTGGTCATTCAGCTTTTGCACTAGTCTCTTGCGTGGAACCGTGTCAAAAGCCATTTTATAGTGTGTGTACTCACCTATTTGTGGTTTCAGGGGTCGATTCATAGCTCCTGGCCCCGCCTCTTCACTGATTGCTACTAGGTCCTCTCTCTCCCTGCTCCATGAGCTTTATCAAACCTAGTCTTAAAACTATGTATGGTTCCTGCCTCCATTACGTCGCTTTCTAGGCTATTCCACTTCCTGATAACTCTATGACTGAAGAAATACTTCCTAACATCCCTTTGACTCATAGGAGTCTTCAACTTCCAATTGTGACCCCTTGTTTCTGTGTCCCCTCTCTGGAACATCTTGTCTCTGTCCACCTTATCTATTCCTCGCAGTATTTTATATGTCGTTATCATGTCTCCCCTAACCCTCCTGTCCTCTAGTGTCGTCAGGCCGATTTCCCTTAACCTTTCTTCGTAGGACAATACCCTTAGCTCTGGGACTAGTCTTGTTGCAAACCTTTGCACTTTCTCTAATTTCTTGACGTACTTGACCAGATGTGGGTTCCAAACTGGTGCTGCATACTCCAGTATGGGCCTGACGTATATGGTGTACAGAGTCTTGAATGATTCCTTAGTGAGGTATTGGAACGCTATTCTTAGGTTTGCCAGCCGCCCGTATGCTGCAGCAGTTATCTGATTGATGTGTGCCTCAGGAGATGTGCTCGGTATTATACTCACCCCATGATCTTTTTCCTTGAGTGAGGTTTGCAGTCTTTGGCCACCTAGACTATACTCTGTCTGCGGTCTTCTTTGCCCTTCCCCGATCTTCATGACTTTACATTTGGCAGGGTTAAATTCAAGGAGCCAGTTACTGGACCAGGCTTGTAGCCTGTCCAGGTCTCTTTGTAGTCCTGCCTGATCCTCGACTGATTTAATTCTTCTCATTAACTTCACATCATCTGCAAACAGGGACACTTCTGAGTCTATCCCTTCCGTTATGTCATTCACATATACCAAAAACACTACAGGTCCTAGGACTGACCCTTGTGGAACCCCACTCGTCACAGGTGGCCACTCTGACACCTCGTCACGTACCATGACTCGTTGTTGCCTCCCTGTCAGATATTCTCTGATCCATTGCAGTGCCTTTCCTGTTACGTGTGCCTGATCCTCTAGCTTTTGCATTAACCTCTTGTGAGCAACTGTGTCGAACGCCTTCTTGCAGTCCAAGAAAATGCAGTCTATCCACCATTCTCTCTCGTGTCTTACTTCTGTTACCTTGTCATAAAACTCCAGTAGGTTTGTGACACAGGATTTTCCTTCCCTGAAACCGTGCTGGTTGTCGTTTATAAGCTTGTGTCTTTCTAGGTGCTCCACCACTCTCCTCCTAATGATCTTCTCCATGGCTTTGCATACTATACACGTCAGTGACACATGTCTGTAGTTTAATGCCTCATGTATGTGTGTGTGTTAGTTACCATTTTGTCCTAGGCACATGTCGATTTGACACTAGGCCTGTTGTATGTATGTGTGTGTGTGTGTGTGTGTAAGGAAACACTTCGAAATGTTTCCGCCCCGTCGGGAATAGAACCCGGGCCCTCCGTGCGTGAAGCGAGAGCTTTACCACTAGGCCACCGGGGTGAGTGTGTGTGTGTGTTTGTATGTATGTGTGTGTGTGTGTGTGTGTGTGTCTGTGTCTGTGTCTGTGCCTGTGTCTGTGTGGGGGATGTGAGATTGGGAAGAAGGAAAACACAATGAGATTTATTCCGTGGAGAGAAAATCTTCAGTACCTCCCAGCACGGAGCAGACCATATAGAAGATGGGACTCTCCCTGACGAATCCCAGCTCCTCATGGAATCTTATCGAAGCCTCATTTTTGTCCACAATGGTAAGTAAGGCACTTCTGCCTTCTCTCAGCAAGTGTGATACCAGGGCGACAGTGACAGTCTTACCAAGGCCCATTCTGCGATATTTCTCCAAGGTAAAAGTGTTCCCAATAGTATTATGTGTTGTGAACTGTGTCCATGCTACGGGTTCCGTGTCTTCCCATGTTGAATCTTCAGTGCCCTCTGTAGTGTGGGGTGAAGGGCAAGGATAGACAGCATAGCCAGGGAGAACTTTCACCACCTCGGCATATGTGTCAATATTGTCAAGTTGGTTATACTTCCAGTGTTTGAAAAGAATATGAGCGTGATGTGGTTTCACAGGTCCTATCCTGAATCCCTCTGGTAACCTGGCGGAAAAATTACCGAGAGTATATTAATCTTACTTTGTATGTCTTTAAAGTCTAAATGCAATAAGTATTTTTTTAATTAACGGCACAAATTACTAATATTTACTGTAACTAGATAACTTGAATGGGGGTTAAAGTTCATCGACTATACGAAACTTAATAAAGCTGTCTGGAACCTGTTGACCACTAGTCAGGAAAACTTTAATGCCCAAGTATGAATGTAATTAACTTCTTAGCATATGAATTCAGCATATATGCTCTGATAGACGAACTCTCTGTCTATATACTTCTAACTATACCGGGAAGGTCACGGCGGTATCTTCAAATGTCACTAATTTCGTTGGTTATTGAATTTTATTATATATTATCTAACTTATCCCTTCTTTCCAAAATCTTTGAAAAATTCATTCATAGGCAGATCTATTCCTACCTCATCTCCCACAACGTACTCAACCACTGTCAGTTTGGATTCAGGCCTAATAAAAATACAAGTGATGCTATTATACACATGCTAGAAATAATATACACCGCTCTCGAGAAAAAAGAAATCCCAGTGGGAATCTTCATTAATTTTCGTAAAGCTTTTGATACAGTTAACCATGATCTGTTACACCTAAAATTATCACACTATGGTATAAGCGGGCACTCCCTCAACTACCTAAAATCATACCTTAGCAACAGAAGCCAATATGTGTACACAAATGGAGCTAGCTCTACCACGCAAACTATTACAGTTGGTGTCCCACAGGGAAGTGTTCTTGGCCCACTTCTCTTTCTCATTTACATTAACGACCTACCAAATGCATCTCAACTACTCAAACCCATACTATTTGCAGATGACACTACATACGTTATCTCTCACCCAAGCCCAGACACACTAGCCAACACTGTAAATACTGAATTGTATAAAATATCTACCTGGAAGATGACTAACAAACTTACTCTCAATATTGATAAAACCTATTTCATTCAGTTTGGAAACAGAGCTACAAATGTACCACTTAACATAATGATAAACGGGTCCCTTATCACAAAACTCACTGAGGGAAAATTCTTAGGAATCCATCTTGACAGTGGCCTAAAATTTCAGACACATATATAAAAAATTTCCAAGAAAGTCTCCAAGACCTTGGGAATACTATCCAAGATACGGTACTATGTTCCACAACCAGCTCTCCTTACCCTATATCACTCACTCATTTACCCCTACCTCACCTATGGAATCTGCACATGGGGCTCAACAACAATAACTCATCTCAAACCATTAATAACACAACAAAAGGCTGCAGTTAGAATGATAACAAATTCACACTCCAGACAACATACTCCACCAATATTCAAAAATTTTAACTTACTCACCATACAAGACATCCATACTTTTTACTGCGCCTATTACATACATAGAACACTGCCTATTACATACATAGAACACTAAACTCAAATATTAACCCACCACTCAAACTTCTCCTTACCAACCTTAACAGGACACATGACCATAACACAAGACACAGATCACTCCTCGATGTTCCCCGTGTCCATCTAACACTATGCAAAAACTCAATGCACATTAAAGGCCCGAAAATTTGGAATTCATTACCTGTGATTGCCAAAGAAACCCAGCCTGTACCTCAATTCAAAACACTGCTGAAAAACCACCTTCTCTTCCAAACCTACGTGCACAATATTTAACATTACCAACAAAGTTAATTAATCACTTAAATGTAAAAACCTGTTATAAGTAATGCATACTGAGCTAACTCTGTTTCTATATCATTAACTCATCTAATGACCATATAAACTGTAATTGCAATACAACTAATTGTTTCAATTTGTTTGATCTGATTTAATTAATTGCATTGCTGCAATTAATAAATTATTATGTTCAACTTATATTCAAATTTCACAACTTAAATACACAATTATACTTATTTTGTAAATTATCAACCCTAATTTTTTACCATGTAGTCAACTGTTAATTAATTTTAAGAATACCCACAATGCTCAGCATATTAGGGGCTTTTGGCATGTACACCCCATTTATACCTAGAACTATGTATTACTTCTTTGTATCATGTCTAAATAAAAATTATTATTATTATTATTATTATATTATTATTATTATTATTATTATTATTATTATTATTATTATTATTATATTATTGATCTCAGCTCAAAAAATAGTATTTTTTTTTTTACTTTATTTTTAAACTACCATTTTTCGCTTATAACATCAACATGACAACATTGCAATAACAAAAACGTTAAATTCATATGCAAAATCGTAAAACTCTTCAAAATTAACTGAATTAAACACTTTAAGAAAACAAAGTGTGGCAAATTTAGAACTACCACACAAATTAATAATAGACAATATTCGCTCTGATCCATTTTGGATTAATTTTAAGACGATATTACTTCAAACAGGACCAAAAAATTGGTTACTGTGCATTTCCATTTCATAGGTGAATAGTTTAAGTCATGATACAGATATTTATACGTATAGGTGTGTACAATATATTTTATTGTAAAAAGAGTGGCACGTCTACATACAGTACCTGGGAGAGGCGGAGGGAAGAGTAGCCTGGGTTATAGTGTACACGTGACATCTAATAACGGTGTCAGGTATTAATTTACCTTCACCAAGTCCGCCGTTCCTCATCATCTCATCCATCTGATACGATAAAGAAACATTTGAGTCACAGGAAATAATGTTCAATATATGTGGGGCAAACAGATCATGGATAAAATCACCAGCGCAATGCTCACCAACACTTCAAGAAAGGACAAAGTTCGTCTTCTAGCTGTGAAGGCACCACATTCAGGAGATTTTCTTTAAGCTGATCCCTATATATATATATATATATATATATATATATATATATATATATATATATGTGTGTGTGTGTGTGTGTGTGTGTGTGTACTCACCTATTTGTACTCACCTATTTGTGGTTGCAGGGGTCGAGTCATAGCTCCTGGCCCCGCCTCTTCACTGATTGCTACTAGGTCCTCTCTCTCCCTGCTCCATGAGCTTTATCAAACCTAGTCTTAAAACTATGTATGGTTCCTGCCTCCACTATGTCGCTTTCCAAGCTATTCCACTTCCTGACAACTCTATGACTGAAGAAATACTTCCTAACATCCCTTTGACTCATAGGAGTCTTCAACTTCCAATTGTGACCCCTTGTTTCTGTGTCCCCTCTCTGGAACATCTTGTCTCTGTCCACCTTATCTATTCCTCGCAGTATTTTATATGTCGTTATCATGTCTCCCCTAACCCTCCTGTCCTCTAGTGTCGTCAGGCCGATTTCCCTTAACCTTTCTTCGTAGGACAATCCCCTTAGCTCTGGGACTAGTCTTGTTGCAAACCTTTGCACTTTCTCTAATTTCTTGACGTGCTTGACCAGGTGTGGGTTCCAAACTGGTGCTGCATACTCCAGTATGGGCCTGACGTATTTGGTATACAGAGTCTTGAATGATTCCTTGGTGAGGTATTGGAACGCTATTCTTAGGTTTGCCAGCCGCCCGTATGCTGCAGCAGTTATCTGATTGATGTGTGCCTCAGGAGATGTGCTCGGTATTATACTCACCCAAGATCTTTTTCTTTGAGTGAGGTTTGCAGTCTTTGGCCACCTAGACTATACTCTGTCTGCGGTCTTCTTTGCCCTTCCCCGATATTCATGACTTTACATTTGGCAGGGTTAAATTCAAGGAGCCAGTTACTGGACCAGGCTTGCAGCCTGTCCAGGTCTCTTTGTATTCCTGCCTGATCCTCGACTGATTTGATTCTTCTCATTAACTTCACATCATCTGCAAACAGGGACACTTCTGAGTCTATCCCTTCCGTTATGTCATTCACATATACCAAAAACAGTACAGGTCCTAGGACTGACCCTTGTGGAACTCCACTCGTCACAGGTGCCCACTCTGACATCTCGTCACGTACCATGACTCGTTGTTGCCTCCTGTCAGATATTCTCTGATCCATTGCAGTGCTTTTCCTGTTACGTGTGCCTGATCCTCTAGCTTTTGCATTAATCTCTTGTGAGGAACTGTGTCGAACGCCTTCTTGCAGTCCAAAAAAATGCAGTCTATCCACCCTCTCTCTCTCGTGTCTTACTTCTGTTACCTTGTCATAAAACTGCAGTAGGTTTGTGACACAGGATTTTTCCTTCCTGAAACCATGCTGGTTGTCGTTTATAAGCTTGTGTCTTTCTAGGTGCTCCACCATTCTCCTCCTGATGATCTTCTCCATGACTTTGCATACTATACACGTCAGTGACACAGGTCTGTAGTTTAATGCCTCGTGTCTGTCTCCTTTCTTAAAAATTGGGACTACATTTGCCATCTTCCACGCCTCAGGTAGTTGCCCAGTTTCAATGGATGTGTTGAAGATTTGTGTTAGTGGCACACACAACATCTCTGCTCCCTCTAAGGACCCACGGAGAAATGTTGTCCGGTCCCACCGCTTTTGAGGTATCGAGTTCACATAGCAGCTTCTTCACCTCCTCCTCGGTGTGTGTATTTCATCCAGCACTTGTTGGTACCTCCTATTCTGAATTCCTGAGTCCTTCCTGTCTCCTTTTAAATACTGTGAATATTGTTGTGTATATGGTCCTGCGAAGTGGTATCTGATATTTATGAAATACTGTAATAATTATACGATTGCAATTATTTGTCCCCATTAGCACAACTCACGCTCTCTACCCGACCCTTCTTTCTCCTTTCCTCCTCCCCCACCTCTTCCTCCCTCCCCCACCTCTTTCCTCCCTCCCCCACCTCTTTCCTCGCTCCCCCACCTCTTTCCTCCCTCCCCACCTCTTTCCTAGCCTCACCATCATTTCTGGCCATCCTCTCTTCCCCCTCCCAGTCAGCCTCACCGAGAACCACGTCTCTCTGGGAAAGTAATATAATGTACCACAGCTTAGTCCTGCCCAGGTTATCTTGGGTCAGCCCATACTTAGAGCGACTTGTTTAGTATAAGTGAATTAGAATTTCTTTTCTCATGTATGGGCTGGTTGTCGCGAGGCTAGCGGCGCTTATATGTATTTTTAGGCTTATAATGAAGTCTTGAAATGTCGAGAAGCTATTGTAACGATGATTTTGTATGGTATATATATATGTAAGTATCCTGTATATTATCTGACATATATTTTATAATGTAGTCTAAATATTATTATTTTTTTTCTTTCATGTCCTTCATATAATTTTTATTGTTCCGTTGCTCTTGTGTATGGTAAAGTTAATTTTCATATATGGTAATTCCCAAGTATACTAATAACTGCAGCTCTGCTGGAACGTAACTTTTGAAGCTGCCGTAACTGCTGAAGCCTACTGAAGTCTCGCAGCTCAGGGCGACAAATCTCAGCACTGTGAATGAATCCCATCTTGTGATTTGACAGGGAAACATAGTTAGCTCTTATTCTCATTATATAATTGTTGTATAAAATATGGTAGCAGATACACTGCTAATGTATCCATCCCATTCTGCTAAAAAATATAACAGGCGTCACACTCATTATTCTTTCCCATTCAGTGGACCAAGACTCCCAATTGTCGTTAACTCGTAGGTCGGTGCCAGAGCGTTTGGCTCATAACTGAAGAATCTGGGTTCAATCCTTGGCGGGGAAAAGATGACTGGAAAAGTCTCTTAACACCTGCCCCTGACCACCTAGAATTAAAGACTTCGATGTTTGCCGAACTGCTAAAAAGCAGCACTGACTGGCTTTCATGAGTTATCCTGGTTAATTGCTCTAATTGCAATCGTGTCATTACGATTTCGTGAGTCTAATGTATATGTATGCATATATATGTCGTACCGAAGAGGTAAAAACTAGTCAATTAGCAAGAACTCATTCAAAATTAAGTCCTTTCTAAAATTGTATCTTATACGTTTAAATATATATATATATATATATATATATATATATATATATATATATATATATATATATATATATATATATATATATATATATATATATATATATATATATATATATATATTTCATTTATGTTAATGTAATAATTAATAATATTGTACCAAAAGAACCTTAGAAAACTAGCCTAACCTTATTATAACAAGCGCAATTTAATTTAGCCTAATTCAACTAAATATATTTTACACAAGTTTAAAATAATTTAATAATAAACAAACACAATGAATTTTTTTTTTTCGTTAGGTTCAGGATGATTTTTGCGATATTATTGCATACACAAATTTTAGCTTGAGCAATTCGGCAACAAGAGCGTTGCTATTTAAGCCAAAATCGCAAGTTTTACGTATTCGGCATGACATACACACACACAATCTTCAACACATCTATCGAAACAGGGCAACTACCTGAGGTATGGAAGACAGCAAATGTAGTTCCAATTTTTAAAAAAGGAGACAGAAACGTAGCACTAAACTACAGACCAGTATCACTGACATGTATAATATGTAAGGTCATGGAGAAGATAATCAGGAGAAGAGTGGTGGAGCACCTAGAAAGGAATGAGCTTATCAACGACGGCCAACACGGTTTCAGGGACGGGAAATCCTGTGTCACAAACATACTGGAGTTCTATGACAGGGTGACAGCAGTAGGACAAGAGAGAGAGGGGTGGGTAGATTGCATATTCTTGGACTGTAAGAAGGCGTTTGACACAGTCCCACACAAGAGATTAGTGCAGAAGCTGGAAGACCAGGCAGGGGTAACAGGGAAGGCACTACAATGGATCAGGGAATACCTGTCAGGAAGACAGCAGCGAGTCATGGTACGTGGCGAGGTGTCAGAGTGGGCGCCGGTGACGAGTGGGGTTCCACAGGGGTCAGTCCTAGGACCGGTGCTGTTTCTGTTATTTGTGAACGACATGACGGAAGGAATAGACTCTGAAGTGTCCCTGTTTGCAGATGATGTGAAGTTGATGAGAAAAATTCAATCGGACGAGGACCAGGCAGAACTACAGAGGGATCTGGACAGGCTGCAGGCCTGGTCCAGCAACTGGCTCCTGGAATTCAATCCCACCAAGTGCAAAGTCATGAAGATTGAGGAAAGGCAAAGAAGACCACAGACGGAGTACAGTCTAGGGGGCCAGAGCCTACAAACCTCTCTCATGGAAAAGGATCTTGGGGTGAGTATCACACCAGGCACATCTTCTGAGGCGCACATCAACCAAATAACTGCTGCAGCATATGGGCGCCTAGCAAACCTAAGAACAGCATTCCGACATCTTAATAAGGAGTCATTCAGGACCTTGTACACTGTGTACGTTAGGCCCATACTGGAGTATGCAGCGCCAGTTTGGAACCCAAGTGCAAAGGTTTGCAACAAGACTAGTCCCAGAGCTAAGGGGCATGTCCTACGAGTAGAGGTTACGGGAAATCGACCTGACGACACTGGAAGACAGGAGAGATAGAGGGGATATGATAACGACATATAAAATACTGAGAGGAATCGACAGAGTGGACAGAGACAGAATGTTCCAGAGATGGGACATAGCAACAAGGGGTCACAATTGGAAGTTGAAGACTCAGATGAACCACAGGGATATTAGGAAGTATTTCTTCAGTCACAGAGTTGTCAGGAAGTGGAATAGGCTGGGAAGTGATGTAGTGGAGGCAGGATCCATACATAGCTTTAAGGAGAGATATGATAAAGCTCATGGAGCGGGTAGAGTGACCGAGTAGCGGCCAGTGAAGAGGCGGGACCAGGAGCTGTGAATCGACCCCCGCAACCACAACTAGGTGAGTACAACTAGGTGAGTACACACACACATACGGAATCGTTCAGGACCCTCTACACTGTGTACGTCAGGCCCATATTGGAGTATGCAGCACCAGTTTGGAACCCACACCTTGCCAAGCACGTGAAGAAGCTCGAGAAAGTGCAAAGGTTTGCAGCAAGACTAGTCCCGGAGCTAATGGGTATGTCCTACGAGGAGAGGTTAAGGAAAATCGACCTGACGACACTGGAAGACAGGAGAGATAGGGGATATATGATAACTACATATAAAATACTGAGGGGAATCGACAAGGTGGACAGAGACAGGATGTTCCAGAGATGGGACACAGCAACAAGGGGTCACAGTTGGAAGTTGGACTCAAATGAATCACAGGGATATTAGAAAGTATTTCTTCAGTCACAGAGTTGTCAGGAAGTTGAATAGTCTATGAAGTGATGTAGTGGAGGCAGGATCCATACATAGCGTTAGGAAGAGGTATGATAAAGCTCATGGAGCAGGAAAAGTGACGTAGTAGCGACCCGTGAAGAGGCAGGGCCAGGAGCTGTGATTCGATCCCTGCAACCACAATTATGTGAGTACAACTAGATGAGTATACACTCACACACACACACACACAACTAGCACTCTCGCCATGGCAACTCACACCCACACTCACACACTCTCGCCATGGCAACTCACACCCACACTCACACACTCTTGCCATGGCAACTCACACCCACACTCCTCACACACGCTCGCCCACACACCTACAGATTTCTCCCTCACCCCTACAATTAATTAACCCCAAACACCAAATACTCCCTCAAGCAAGCAACTTGCTCCCACATTTTCCTTACACCCTTCTCTCACTCCTACCCACAAACACACCCTATATCCCTTCAATTCACTTCTACAAATCTACAACTCCTACAGTTTTCCTACATCAGACTGGCTCCTACACCCTTCCAATTCACTCCCAGTCATCTACAAATCAATCTTATACACATCTGACTCACTCCCGCACCCTCCAGAGAAGAGTTATCGAGGGCTGGGAATACCTGTCTCAGTGCACAGTGATCCAATACTTCCAGAGTATTTTTGCAAATAGAGTGTTTTGATCCCTTAATCTACAGATGGCATGCCACTGTGGTGGTGACGATCAGGTTTGCTGGGGTCTTGATATGTAGGTCTAGTGTGGCATTCATGACCAGGCCTAGTGTGGTCTTGACGACCAAGTCTAGTGTGGTCTTGACGACTAAGTCTAGTGTGGTCTTGACGACTACTGTAGGTCTAGTGTAGCACTGACGACTAGGTCTGGTATGGTGCTGTTGACCAGGTACGGTGTTATCTTAACGACCACACCAAAACTACCTTAGCGTACTTGTAAGGTCGGTCAAAAATTTTCTTTTCAAAACTTTTCTTTTATTTTCTATTATTTATCACTCTAGTGATATTCCGGGCGAATTTTCACAGAATCATTACAAATAATAATAAACGCTATGAAGAATTTTATCAGTGCTGTACGCAGCACGAAGCGCAAGTTTTTATCTGTAACACGAGTCTTCAGAGAGTTAATTTGTTAGATTTAAAACCTACCGACTGCATGTGGGTTTTTAATCGCAGCGGTAATTCATCTGTTCACTAACATCAATAATACTGTAATCCTTAAAGTAGGGATTAAAATTAAATCACAGTTTAATTTCACTTGAAGTACACCTCCCGGAGTCTATATCGGTGCGTTTTAAGCTTAATTGATGCTAAATAAGCTTAGCATCAATTTAAATTGCTACTGCCCCCTGAAAGTCATTATGGATATCATTAAATTTATGTTAAAAGTAGACTGTTTCTGTGGCTGCACGATCCCTAAAAGGCATCTCTGTATTCCGCAAGCACAACCACTTTTAATAAGAACATAAGAAAGAAGGAACACTGCTGCAGGCCTACTGGCCCATGCGAGGCAGGTTCAAGTCTCCAACCGGCTCAAGTCAATGCCCCGACCCAGCCAGGTTATCTGACCAAGTAGCACAAGCTAGTCAGGTCCAACTCAAACCCACCCACACCCACTCATGTATTTATCTAACCTATTTTTAAAACTACACAACGTCTTAGCTTCTATGACGGTACTCGGGAGTTTGTTCCACTCATCCACAACTCTATTACCAAACCAGTGCTTTCCTATATCCTTCCTGAATCTGAACTTTTCCAACTTGAAACCATTGCTGCAAGTCCTGTCTTGGCTGGATATTTTCAGCACGCTATTTACATCCCCTTTATTTATTTCCATTTATACACCTCAATCATATCCCCCCTAATTCTACGCCTTTCTAGAGAGTGCAGATTCAGGGCCCTCAGTCTATCCTCATAGGGAAGATTTCTGATACATGGGATCAACTTTGTCATCCTCCTTTGTACGTTTTCCAGTGCATTTATATCCATTTTGTAATACGGTGACCAAAACTGTGCAGCATAATCTAAATGAGGCCTAACCAAAGATATATAGAGTTGAAGAACAATCTGAGGACTTATATTATTTATACTTCTTGATATGAAGCCAAGGATTCTGTTTGCTTTATTGCGAACACTTATGCACTGTTGTCTTGGTTTTAGATTACTCCTAACCAGAACTCCTAAATCCTTTTCGCAATCAGTAATATTAAGATCTACATTATTCAGTTTATATGTGGCATGGTTATTGTCCTGTCCAACATTTAGAACTTTGCATTTGTCTACATTAAATTGCATCTGCCACTTTTCCGACCACTGCATCAGTCTATTCAAATCATCCTGGAGTGCTCTAATGTCCTCATTAGAATGAATTGACGCCTATTTTGGTGTCATCAGCAAATTTGCTTATGTTGCTATTTATTCCCGCATCTATGTCGTTTATGTAAATTGCAAACAACAGGGGGCCCAAAACTGACCCCTGTGGAACACCGCTTGAGACGTGCCCCCATTCTGATTTCTCTCCATTTATGCAAACTCTCTGCCGCCTATATGTCAACCATGCCTCTACCCAAGAAAAATTTCTCCTCTATTCCGTGTGCCTTAAGTTTCCTCAGTAGCCTCTGATGTGGAACTTTATCGAAAGCCTTACTGAAGTCCATATACACAATATCATATTCATTACCATGATCTACCTCCTCAAACACCTTAGTGAAAAAAGTTAGTAAATTCGTAAGACAGGAACGCCCCTTAGTAAAACCGTGTTGAGATTCATTAATCAATTTATGTTTTTCAAGATGGCTACGAATTGCCTCGGCAATTATTGATTCCATAAATTTTCCAACTATAGAGGTAAGGCTTATTGGTCTATGGCTCGAAGCTAAGGACCTGTCACCTGCCTTGTAAATAGGTATTACATTTGCCCTTTTCCACTTGTCTGGCACTATGCCAGTTTGTAGTGATATATTGAAAAGATTTGCCAGAGGTTTGCTAAGTTCCTCTTTACATTCCTTTAAAACTCTTGCAAACAGTTCATCAGGGCCTGGGGATTTGTTAGGTTTTAATTTCTCTATTTGTCTGAGGACCATGTCACTAGTTACCCCAATCGAGCATAGTCTATTATCTTCCAGTTCTACATAATTTATTATTTCTGGAATTCCGCTAGTATCTTCCTGAGTAAAACTGAGAGGAAGTAAGTATTGAAAATTTCACACATATCCTTATCACTGTCCGTGATCTGTCCTGAGTTACTCTTAAGTGGGTTTATCTTGTCCCTAATCTTACTTCTGTATACCTGAAAGAACCCTTTTGGGTTAGTCTTCGAATCCCTTGCTACCTTAGCCTCATAATCCCTTTTTGCTTTTCTTATTCCTTTTTTTATTTCTCTCTTTAATTGAAAATATTGATTTCTTATCTCTTCATCCCCTCTTTTGATACTCCTATATATGCCTCTTTTTGACCAATAAGATGTTTTAATCTATTTTTCATCCATTTAGGATCATTTTTGTTAGATCTAATTTCCTACTTGGAACAAAAGTTGTCTGGGCAGCTAGAACTACGCTCTGGAAAACGTCATATTGGCAACCAAAATCACCTACCTGACCCATAGTCAGGTCATCCCAATTTAGCCCACCTAGGTAATTTCTCATCCCCATGAAGTCGGCTAAGCGAAAGTCTGGAACAGAGACTTGATTGCAGTTACCTGGGTAATTCCATGATATATTAAAACTAAGTAATTTGTGATCGCTTTCCCAAGCTCTTCATTAACCTCAAGATTATTAATTAGTGATTCTTTGTTGGCAAGAACCAAATTAAGCAAGTTGCTACCTCAAGTTGGTTCTGTCACAAACTGTTTTAAAAACAATCCTGAACCGTATCAAGAAAGTCACCAGACTCAATAAAAAAATAGTGAATTGGCTGCAGCACAACTCAAACTCAATTAAAGCAGATCAGAAGAGCCATTTTCCACTTAATATATGAAAACCAATTTTTTCAATAAAATTGGCAAATTAGAAGTTACACAGCCCCCATTAGTAGGAAGTAGAACACCTTCGAAATACTCCATATAAAAGTTAGCAAAAGCGGGGGATAGAGTAAAGCCTATAAGCAATAACCGCCCACAGGATGGGTATGGAGCGCATAATAAAGATATCAAACTAACTATAAGCAATACCAGGGTTTGGGAATAAAATTTACCTCTGGCTTCGTTATATAAACGATATATTTGCTCTTTTGCTACATGACCGTAGTCTCTTCCATGCATGTTACGATGTGCGTGACAATCTCACTCCTTCCAACAAGTTCAAAGCTGAATGGGGATATAACTCTTTGTTACCTTACCAAGATGTGCATGTCCATCGCTCGACGACAAGCATTTCTTTTTCTGTTGATAGCAAACCTGTGCACAGTGGTCTGTACATTCATTACTTTTCTTACCATGTTCCCTCTGTCTTGAAAAGTGTTCTTTTTTATCTTTTATTCGTGTCCTCCACATCTGTGACCCTCAATTTTTCGACTCGGGAAATTTCACTTTTCGCAGCTCGTTCCCTCGCCCTGGCTACCCTTCCGATTTCATAAACTCTACCTTCTCACGGACTTTCTAAACTAACTTTCTTCTTTCCCAAATTCTCTTCTACGAAATCTCCTGTTTTTTTGTCATCCCTATATTTTCAGTCTCCTAAATCTCCTCTTCTATCACTGATATTCCAGGAGTCTATTACATTTCCTGCTCCTCTTGTCCTCTCCAGTAATTTGGTGAAATTGGCCGCTGTTTTTTAATGGTTTTCCTTATTGTCATGTTAGAGATGACAGTCATCCTATTAACTGGTCCTCTGCCAAAACTGTCTATCCTTCTAGCCTTTACATACGCCGTCTTGTTGAAGCATCACCTATACATAACATTCCTTACATGAATCTTAGTTCTGGTGTTGTCTATGTAGAGGTCTTCCTTTCTCATTACAATCTCTAATGCTCTAATCTTCAGAACACTCGTGCCTTGACATCACTGTTATCTCCTTATCTTCTTACCTCTTCACCTTCTATATTTTCTTTGCCTTTCCTGCCTTCTTCCTAAGTGGGTTCTGTCCTAGGGAAAAAGGGTTGTTCTGCAGGGTACCAGACATCTTGCACGGCTCTCTACTTTCTAGAATTTCTGATCAACTACACAATGAGGATTTAATGAGAGTAATTACTCTTTTCCCACATGCAGGAAAATTAAGAGGAAAACCTACACCCCACTTGGTCTACAAGTCGAGGACATTATGACTTCTAGTATACAGCAAAGGAAGGTATATAAAGCTGAGTTCAGTATATTCCTTTGTCCGGACGATGAACTGGAGGGCGAAGAGGGTGGCGGGCCTTATACTGCTTCAAGGAATGGACGAGACGTGTGTCACGAGGGCGTTGCCTCCTTAGCGTTAAAAGACAAAGGAAAAGTAGCGACCAGTGCGCTCTTGTCTCTTGTTCATTCTGACAATCTCAGGAAACTAGGAAAGTTAGACTAGTTCCCTTAAAGGAGTCAGGAAATTCGCGGTAGAACGAATTACGTAGTGTTCATTGAGTCTCCGTGTGACTTTCTTGATTGAGCATTGGAAGTGCTGAAATATAGTGTTATTCAGCGTTCTCCCTGCTGTAGATAATTCCACAAAACTATGAACAAATGATGGTAATGAATGACGTAGTGTACAACCGGTACTGCGAGTGATTGCAACGAACATTCCCAACGTTTGTGGCGACTATTAGTACAACATTCCCAGAGACACTCAAGTCTTCAGTCAAGTCACCGATATCGGCCTCGTGTCAACACCAATGACACACGACTCCAGCTATGAGTCAGGCAGGTTTTATCCCAATCCATTTGCCCCAAAACACTGCCGTGTTTAGGTATATGCAAGTATTATTATTATAATCAAAAGAAGCGCTAAACCACAGGGGTCATACAGCGCTGAATATATGTAAGTAGAATATTACCCCTCTTAGAGAACGTTATAGGAATACCATCACCCAAAACCCAGTGAGTATCTATCGGCTACTTTGGGGCAAATTGTATAACTCACCTGTCATTCCACAGCCCAGGAATGGAGAATCGACTCAACCGAAGGAGACTCTTGAAGAGCGGCTGCAAGACGTCTGAGTCATCTCTGAAGATAAGTATTCTATTTAGTTTATGTCAGAAAGTAGACTTGTCTGGTAAATTCCCCATACCTTGGATCAAGATCTCCTCACCAGCTTCTAGGCACCTCCTTAGAGGGGTGTCTTACAAACATATGGCTTTCCACCACGTTTTAAGAAAAACAATACCATACCCTAAAAGAATCCTGGCATGTATGTATAGCTTTATGTTGAGGCTGGTCGGTTGGTTAATGGGGCTTAATGCCTATTGATTACACGAAGCTCATTAAGGCTTCATGAAACTTGTTTACCACCATTCAGGAATACTTTTATCCCTAACATAGGAGTTAAATAAAGCTGTCAACATACCGAGGCGTAGTAATACAACTTAGGCAAGATTTTGACACAATTGTTAACTATACTAATATTATTAAGTGGTTGTTATATTCGTCAATCTTTCGACTATCCATTGACTGTAGTATTAGGCTTCAAGGTGACCTCTTCACCACAACACTCAAATAAACCTTCAGTGTACACGTTGAGAAAAATAAACTTTTTGGTGTTTTATTCGTCAGGATACAAGTGTCTCCTGACATGGATCTTAACTTTTCAGATGATCCTTTAGTACCTTTTGGTGTATACTTCCTATTTATTTAATTTATTTTATTATTATTATTATTTATTTCGTTGTTCATAATACTTCATATGCTAATATTATTTTGTAAATATCTTGAAACAGGAGTATGCATAAGCAGTTTCAACACTAATATTCATTTTCATCCTCAACAGAGAACGAGAGTCGCTGGGGTCACTTCGCTAATTACCAAATTCCGGCCATGGTTGTCTCTGAATATTCCTGTGGGGAGAAGAAAGCCAAAAGTTGCTACGGATCATGTCAGTAATATATGTGTGAGCAGAAGAGCGTTTGGTATTGTTTTCTGAAATTCCGTTTTTGTTGTTTTGAACTTTCAAATTTTAGCTACTTTTTATATTTTCGTATTCTCAGCAACGTGAAAATAAAATGTTATAAAGCAAAATTTAAGTAAAGCGAATGTATATTTAGTGAGGAGAGATTCCCCCCCCCCCCAACACAAACACACACTTGATATATACATCTCTCGGCGTATATATGCTGAGAGTTTGATTTAATCCCTATTCTAGGGATTAAAGTATTCTTGTCTGGTGGTGGAAAGGTTACGTGCGGCTTTAATGACGCTAGATTTAGATTAGATTTTGACACCGAAGTGGCTAGTTTACTGTGCATCCCATATCCATCCTGTGGATGGTAGCGCAAGAGCATATGGATACACAAAAGGCCTAGGAACTAGGCCCCAAAAGGGTTAACAGGTGTACATTTGGATATATATCTACAGTTCACTTATCTGTTACAAGCAAATTTAGGAAATTTGCTTAGTATATCTGGTATCTTATTTTCATTAATAAGATACATAGGTTATTATACTGTCTATCTCTATATTCCTCAATAAGTGGACAATTAAGCACATAGTGTTGAAGACAGTGACCATATGCCTGATCACATAATTTGCATTTAGTTTGATCACCATCTGTGTGTCTCTCAAACTGCCAGAAGTACTTGTAGCCAAGCCTAAGCCTGGCCACTACAACATCAGTCAGTCTGTTCACATTGCAAGTTGCTCCATAAACATACTTATCGACGTTCATGTTATCTTAGTGGGTTATAGATCTACTCAGACTTCTAATTGCATTCCTATAACATTCATTTTCATTATTTACTTCTCTCCTAATATTATTCCTAATGCTAGACACAGATATATCAAAGTTATATTCTACATTCTCCTTCAGGGTACTCTTCTTGGATAACATATCAACTTTATCATGAAGGAATAATCCAATTTGTGATGGGATCCAAAGCAATTGTTTTTTAATTCCCTTTTCCCGGATTTTTTAGTATTTATACCTGGCTTCTCTAATGAGCATGCTGTAAGAGTCATTATATGAGTAAAGAGCCATCAATGATGACATAGAATCAGTAATGATGATAGAGTCAAGCTCAGTGTCCTGAGTTAGCTTTAGTGCCATTAGGATTGCAAACAATTCAGTTTGCATTGTAGACGCCCAGTTGTTAATTCTTATGCCTAGTTCAACAAATTTATTACCGTTCTTAACTAAGGAGGTGGCAACAAGAGCCCCACTAAACAGTGGAGTCAGACACTGACCAGATAACATTGTTCAGCTAGGCTTCTTAGTGCTGCCTTGTTGCATGTGGTATGTCTTATAAACCTTTCGAGTTGATTGCACCTAGTGCGTATAATACTATACTAGAGCAAACTATAGAGTGCTTGCAAGTGACATCATATGGTGAGCTTCAGGTATACCGCCGATCGATGGATCCTGTTTACATATCGTGAGTCTCAACAAAAGTGTTTATTTTAGCATAAATACTGTACATTACCACTACTACTAATAATATGTACTAATTTTACGTTTATACAAAAAATCCGAAGCTTTGATACATTATATTTATTTGTAAAGTGTGTTTACAATCAGGCTGTATTAAATCTTAAGTCGATTTCTTGCTGTTTTCAGCAAATTTCTTGATTAAGGTTATTTAGGTTAGCTTGGGTTAGATTAGACTGTCGTCTATTAACCTAAGTTATCCAATTATAACATAGCATAGAAACAATAAATGCAATTATACCCAAAAACGAAAAAGATTTTGGTGGGTGACCAGAGGATGGAGACGAAGCAGGTGGACGCAACAATAGGCATTCACTTAATCAATGACTTATACCAGAGTGACAGTCAAACATCTGACTGTCTTAGTCACAGTAATATACTGACTTTGATTATATAACGTGGTGTTGTGCCGGCAGAGCTGCTAGGTGATGCAGAGCGGCTAGTAGACGACTATTAAAGCAACTAGGTCAACCCCTACTGTCACGACCAGGTCACGGTCAACACTACACCACAATTTATTGCGCGCCCGCAGCTCATCCTGTTAACGGTAGCGTAGAAAATGGATTATAAACACCGTAATGGATCTTGTCAAACCCCACAAAGCTTAATTACATAGTTGGGATATTAGTCATTTCATTTATTAAAATCTCTTCTTATAGCTAATAATATACCTAATGCACAATGAAAATAAAATCATATTTTTATTACTGTTATATTAGCGCTTTTTGAACACAATTATTCGTTTAATATCCCAACATTTATACGCATGAATATTTATATATTTTCTGATAGACTGGAAGGTTTGGACCTTGGATCTAACACGTGAAGAAATACACAAATATCACTTGTGTGTTTTAAATTCTCTCTCTCTATCTCTCTCTCTCTCTCTCTCTCTCTCTCTCTATATATATATATATATATATATATATATATATATATATATATATATTTTTTTTTTTTTTTTCTTTCAACACGTCGGCCCAAAAGGAAAAACGAAAGTTTCTCCTTTTACATTTAGTAATATATTCAGGAGAAGGGTTACTAACCCCTTGCTCCCGGCATTTTAGTCGCATCTTACGACACCATGGCTTACGGAGGAAGAATTCTGTTCCACTTCCCCATGGAGAATATATATATATATATATATATATATATATATATATATATATATATATATATATATATATGTATGTATATATAGGAGGTACCACCTCTAGAACTTTACTGGGGACCCTCATCCTCAGAGAAGACAATAAACGTACCTCAGGGAAAACTCGAGGTTCTCCCCGGAGCTGTTTGAATATTTTCTTATCCTACCACTCCTTTATATATTATATAACTGCTTTATTAATAGACAGAATACATTGAGAGAAAACACAAACATGAACATGAATACATTGGTATAATATATCAAAGATTATGAATCTCCTCCGAAGCCGGACGCAAGCCCAGTATGCAGCATGCATTTCCCCTCTGGATGGCCACGCTGAGGCGCTGGAACATGAAAGTAGCTGCCCTTGGGTCCCTGGTGGTCTCGATGAGTCTGGAACCCAGTTCTTTAAGGAAACGTGTTGCATTTTTCCCCATGCTCCCAAGGTCTCTGATCCCACTGGGACAAATTATATAGTTGGTATATATATATATATATATATATATATATATATATATATATATATATATATATATATATATATATATATATATATATATATATATATATATATATATATATATGTCGTGCCGATTAGGTAAAACTGGTCAATTAGCAAGAACTCATCTCAAATTAAGTCCTTTCAAAAATTTTCTCTTATACGTTTAAAGATATATTTTTTAATTTATGTTAATGTAAGAATTTATAATTTTGTACCAAGAGAAACTTTGAAAACCTACCTAACCTTATTACAACAATCGCAATTTAATTTAGCCTAACCCAACTGAATATATTTTAGATACGTTAACATTAATTTAATAATAAACAAACACAATGAAATATATTTTTTTCTTTAGGTTCAGAATGATTTTTGCGAAATTATTGCATACACAAATTTTCACTTGTCTTATATGGAAGAAGAGCGTTCCTATTTAATCCAAATCGCAAGTTTTACCTAATCGGCACGACATATATATATATATATATATATATATATATATATATATATATATATATATATATATATATATATATATATGTCGCGCTGAATAGGTAAAACTTGCGATTTTTAGCTTAAATAACAACGCTCTTCTTGCCAAATAAGGCAATCGAAAATTTGTGTATGCAACTGGTTTACAAGTAATGTTTCTTCCCACCCCGGGCCCATCAGTGGACCTCAAGTATAGTTTCAAGCTATTTCACTCACCTCCTGTATGTTCTGACCTCACAAGCTGTTTTTATATCAGTGCCCCACACAGAAATAGGCATATATACATATTTATTGTATTATATCATACGTTCATCTGTTTTCCATATCTCTTGGAGGGTTTCTCATACTCTACAAACATGGTGGGTGCGGGAACATGGTGTCAGTGGCAGGGCGCTGACTGCTTTCATGTGACATGCCATATGCTTGACACACATCCCTACCTCTGACAGAGTGTTTTCCCCTCAACCCACCTGTTGCAACATTTGCAACATGATATAGCTCCTAACGAAAAGCAAGGACGTGTGATAGGGCTAGAGCTAGTCATTTCCTTTTCCCTAGTACCTTCTTTCACACTGTTTGAGGCAATCAGTCCCCTCAACCTGGAGTCGATGAACACATCGATTCCAGGTTGAGGGACTGATTACCTCGAACTCCTCCTCATCTCCCACCGTTCCTCTGCACTGGACTGAAGAAGCCACTCGCTGGCGAAACTTTTCCATATTAAAGATTCCCAAGTTTTGTAGGAATGTCTTGATGAGGTTAGAGGGTCAAACTACCTGTCGTTTTACGAATGTAGGTTCAGTGACTGTCTTTCTGAATAATACTAATAATTGGATATTACACTTGTTTATATGCTAATGACATCGTTTGACACAAAACTTTTGAAAGTGATGTCTTCAAAACTTTATTACACCCGAGGCTATGAAATGAGAGTAGCGTTTATGTCCGACAAAATGTCTGACACAGCTGTCCGAGTCACGTGACTACGAACACACACTTAGTGTTGTCTGACACTTAGGAAATTTTCTCTGCCCAAAACTACGAGTTGTCTAATATCTTGTTTCTGTTTGTAAAAATATAGTAATTAGTTACATAAATCCTTGGACACGACTTTTTAGCCGAATTTTACTTACTATATCAGATCATGGTTGACGATACGCCCCACTAACTTCAACAATAATCAATGAATCTTGTCTGTAGTTATATTTTATCACTGTCCATAAATCATGGTTCTGTGGAGATAAATCACAGTGAATCAATATTTTTCTTTTATTGCTCATAGTCTATTTTGCTTAAATTTGTTATATAACATACAACGACATTTATCTGATTTATAATTTATTCGAAAATATGAGAGAGAGTTTTTCCATTGATGTTAGTTATACCTAAAACAGTATTTTTATCTCATATTTTGTGTAGATATCCACATAGTTTGTGTTTAGTGCCCTTTATCACATTGTGTTTAGCGCCCTTTATCACATTTATCATGTAATAATTATATTAATTTAAAAGCTTGGTTTTTTACATTTAAAGAAATGAATGTAAAACATAATTATGTATTATTTTTTCAGTCGATGTGTATTGTGTTTTCAGTCACAGTGTAGTGTCAGTCACAGTGTAGTGTGTTCGTCAGTTCTGTAGTGTCAGTCACAGTGTAATGTCAGGTACAGTGTAGTGTGTTCGTCAGTACTGTATTGTCAGTCACAGTGTAATGTCAGGCACAGAGTACCGTGTTCGTCAGTACTGTAGTGTCAGTCACAGTGTAGTGTCAGTCACAGTGTAGTATCAGTCACAGTGTAGTGTCAGTCACAGTGTAGTGTCAGTCACAGTGTAGTGTCAGTCACAGTGTAGTGCCAGTCACAGAGTACCGTGTTCGTCAGTACTGTAGTGTCAATCACAGTGTAGTGTCAGTCACAGTGTAGTGTCAGTCATAGTGCCAATCACAATGTAGTGTCAGTTACAGTGTAGCGTCAGTCATAGTGCCAATCACAGTGTAGTGTCAGTCACAGTGTAGTGTTAGTCACAGAATAGTGTCAGTCACAGTGTAGTGTCAATCACAGTGTAGTGTCAGTCACAGTGTAGTGTCAGTCATAGTGCCAATCACAATGTAGTGTCAGTCACAGTGTAGCGTCAGTCATAGTGCCAATCACAGTGTAGTGTCAGTCACAGTTTAGTGTTAGTCACAGAATAGTGTCAGTCACAGTGTAGTGTCAGTCACAGTGTAGTATCAGTCATAGTGTAGTGTCAATCACAGTGTAGTGTCAATCAGAGTGTAGTGTCAGTCAGAGTGTAGTGTCAGTCAGAGTGTAGTGTCAGTCACAGATTAGTCAGTCACAGTATAGTGTGTATGGTCTTATTATTGTACTGCGTGTAAATTATTCGAGTTACTTAAAATTGATCAACAAAGTTGTGATGTTTGATGATAGGACAATGGTCTTAGTCGAAGCCTCTCAGGTCTCCAAGAGTCTACCTGGACAGGTGGAGGAGCCTGCCGTGTGTATATGTGTGTGAGTAGTAATAAATAAAGCCCAAAACTACACGCAAACATGTTAATATATACATAAATACACTAGCTATGGACTTTTCTCCTCATATATAGTCATCATTTGTTATATAAGAGAGGCTTTGAGGCCGGGCTCTGAGTGGCAATGGTCAGTCCACTTACTAATTACCTCCGATGGAAGCTGATTATAATGACATTATAACTTGAAAAAGCAGGTAAGCTGATTACTGGGATATCCATCCTACTAATTTAAAAGTTATCAGCCTCTCTGTTTTTGATTAGATAATTAAGGTGTATTGTGTAGCTGTGGGTGTACTGGAGATAACCGCTTCCCCTGCCTACCTTGGGCGAGACTTACCCTGCTTTGTCCGTTCCCCTGCCGGCCTTGGGCAGTAACTGAGCTTCCCAACCCTCCTCACCACTTCTTTGGCTCAGCCTCACCCAAACCTTGTCTTGTCCTCCCAACTCCTGCCCAAGACCTACCACAACTCGGCCATTGCACATTTCTACCCAACCTCTGTCCAGCCTTCACCACCCCTACCGAGACTACCATACCTTTCCACTCCGGCCAGCCGTCAACAACACCCCTGCCCAGCCCTACCCTACTCACCATTTCTACCCAGCCCTAATCCTCCACTGACTCGGGATTCCTACCCTTGCTTAGCCCCACGCTACCCCTGATCACCCCATCCTTAAAAACATCTTAGATCTTACGCTTTGCATAATAACCGCCTACAAACATCATCTTTATTTATATTTAATTAAAAGTTTACTAAAAATAAAATAAAAAATAAAATATAATGGTGGTATAATAATATACACCTAACCAAAACAATTCTCGAAACACTAGACAATGTATGTTTATTTCTAACTCACGGCTCTTGTGAGATGTAAAAACTTATTCTTGCTTGCTGATAAGGAGGGGAAACCTCAGGTAGAAAGAGTGATAAGAGTTATCTTGGTCTGAACTCATGCAAAATATACACACTTCTCTGCTGATAAGCTCACACTTACTGGTCTCTGGACGACATCCACTAGGGAAGGGGAGGACTTATACACTGTCACCCTCACTAGCTGACAGCCAGACAATTTAATTTCATTAAAATAAAGTCTTCACTATGTACGGGGTGACCCAGAATGCTGCAATTATGCAATATAGCATTCTACAGCGTGTCCCAAAAGTCTCCATACATAGATAATTTTTTTTTTTTTTCAGATACACTTTAAGAATGCCTTTGTCAAAAGAACTCATAGAATTTTTTCTCATGGCTGGATCAAGAAGCTGTCGCCAGGTCGCAATGAACTTAAACAAGTAATATGGTAGGCACATTACACGTGACACTGTTGCCAAACTTAATGCAGAATTCAAGAAGATTGGAAGTGTTGCACACCAAAAGTGTGAACAGGAATCCACTATAAGTGGGAGAGGCGCATCTACGTATCTACGTGTGTTGACAAAGAAATGGCAATCATGTAGAGAATATTCTGTAAATAAGACTACATTTGCTAAAATTGCTAAATTTCCCTATGTATGGAGACTTTTGGGAACCCTGTATAGTTAATTCACATTAGTAATATTAAGGGAACAATGAGAAAATAGTTTAACAATTTCGATAACAATCTTTACGTCACTTACAACAAATATTGCACACATCATCGACGGATAATCCACACACTAACGGGCGAGTAGAAGGCCACTTCTTGATTACCAAAGAGTTTACCGTCAAGTAACGGCGAAGGTATTACAGATTGCTCATTCAATGAACCAGGGATTGTGAAATAGAAAAGTTTCTTTATCTCCGGAAGGTTCTCCCACGCTAGGTTCTCCCACGCTAGGTTCTCCCACGCTAGGTTCCCACGCTAGATTCCTGGATGCTGCATTACACGTCACTCGGAATGCAGGTAATGCTGTACAGAGTGTGCTGCCTTACGAAATCCAATTTCCATTTGTTAATTGGCTTCATTGATTAATTCTATTTGCATTCTTCTTAGAAGAGGATAAATGCTTTCCCGAATATTGAATATCCATAGAACATTATGTTCAGTTTTTAGCTGTCGATGGAGAGTGTACAAACAAGAGACAGGTTTGTACACCCAGATAAATTGTATTACATGCATCGAAATTCTCTCATCTTGTTCCTTCCAATTCAGGTCATCGATTTTTTTTCTTCAGAATTTTGGCAATGACCTGGGAACCCACAGGTGTTTTTTGCAGAATGCTTTCAGTTGAGGCGATGGTTGAGGCATCGAATAGAACGAATTTCACTGCAGAATTGTTGATTAGATAACGAGGGTCATTATAAATTTAGAAAAGTTACAAACGAGTCCATGGACAGTCGTCGTTACGTACAGTTCCTGGACATTCTCTACTGTTCAAGACAAGGAACGTGGAGATCAATTCCTCTTGTTGGACCTCTATGAATTCATGCTCTTAAAGGCATCGTTCAAAACGAAGACTTGGAGATTTAGCAAAATGCAGAATATATTATTTAACTCAAAATTTAATACCTTCTTAACCCTTACGGCACTGACATAAGTCTTTATAGCACGAGATACTGTTTTACTTTTCCGAAACATCACAAAGCCAAGTTGAATTATTCGAAACATCGTGACAGCTTCTGTAATGGTACTACTGACGGACACTTTACTTACAAGATAATGAACCTGATTACCAACTACGTTTTTTCAAGGTACATTTGATGATTTGAATAAAGGTTAAATTTCTATAGACTGGTCACAATTATAAAAAAAATATCTCTGCGTCTGTACCAAGAACTGGATTACTCATTTCATATCATAAATTAGTACTTTGGCGGAGTTAGACTGAAAATGACACTATCGCTCTGTACATTTCTTACTCTTACAAAAATAAAATCGTAGAACTAAATTTTGGCTTATTAATAATAGTATTTAGTTGGGGCCACTTGCTACCCCTGGTGGGTACTTTTCGTGTTTGGTTATTAGGTTAAGACAGCGCTCTGTGTGAGAAATTTAATCTTTAATAAAAATTACTTTGATCGATCAGTGCTACTTGTATACTGGTTTTGTTGACCCGAGCGAGGTTAAGAGGCTTTCTTTCCCTTTGCTGCTATAATACCATACTAGAATTTGATATCGTTTCTTACTTGGCTAGAGATAGCAGAAACGTGTTCAGCACAGTCGCCAGTTCCAGTCCAGACTACACTTCATCTCTCCCACATTCCCTTCATTTTCCTTTCCAGTTCTCTCTCATTATCCCTCTCATCCACCCTCTTCTGTTTCCTTAAGTACATTCCCTTATTCTTCTTCTACTTCTCTTCCTTATGTTCCCTTCCCATATCACACTTCCTTCTTCCTCTCCTCCATCTCACGGATCATCTCTCCATCTCAGGTAAATACATGTTTACGTCGTGAATCACGTATGTAGCGAGGCTGGGTGTGTGTAGCGATCACCACGTGTGCTCAAGTGACACCCACCTTTTTCACACTGGTTCCTTTTAAAAAGAAGAAGAGAGGGAGGGAAAACTAGGAAAAGGGGAAGGGAGCAAAAGGAAAAGGGGGAGAGAGAAAGAATAAATGAGATGAGTAGAAGGAAAACATGGAAGGAAGAGAAGGGATGAAAGAAGAAAGGGAAAGGAAGGAATGGGAGAAAATAGTGTACAAAAGAAGGAAAGGAGGAAAGGAAGGAAGAAGGGATAGGGTGACCCATCTTTATATTATATTAATAAATGATTTTTCTGCTGTGTGAGAGAAAAATCCTGACTTTATTAATATGGTAATGAGCAATATTCTAAGGAAATTATTAATAAAAAAGATAAAAAAAGCTAAAATATTTGTAATAAAAATTTTTAGCTGAAAGGAAATAGGTTAGGTTAGGTAAGGTTCGTCAGGAAACAGGACAAGTGTTTCCTGACGCGGGTCTTAGTCAGATGATGACCCGCCGTTGAAGCTTTTGGTCATCTGACCGAGGCCTTCCGCTGGCTTACCGGTCCACCCCTTTAAAAATTATGGTAGGCGAAAGGAAATAGAGTGGAGAGCCTATATAAGTGAAGATCATCTAGAATGGTGGTGGGTGTTGGCACTCTTCACTCCAGTCTAAGTCATGGACGTTTAATTAATAAACTGTATTATGAGGTTAGAACGATAAGTGGTGAGCCAAATTCCTCAGTGCATTGAACAGTTTCATTACGCATAAATAAATAATCTTTATTTCTACAAGTACATGTACAAGGTATACAGGCCTAGCTGTCATCAATGGCATACTACTATATAGAAAGCCGCTTGTTATGCAGAGCATTTCGGGCAAATTAGGTCAATTTTGTCCCAGGATGCGACCCACACCAATCGACCATCACCCAGGTACCCATTTAATGGGTGAACATGGACAGCAGATACGCGTCCTAATGATTTCCAGCAGTACCGGGATACGAACTGCGGACTTTGTAGGCTAAATGGTTGAATTTGGGAGAGTTGAAAGGCTGAAAGCGAGGACCTAAGTGGCTTCTTGCCAATAGCAATTAGCACAGAATATTTTGTTGAGAAATATTGCCCATTTTGACAGGAAAAAATTACTCAAAATACTGTAGGATCCAAAGTGGCATAATTTAGTAGTAAAATGAGCCGAATAACCCATTTCAGTACAGACGACCTGCTTGAGAAATAACCTTGAATAAATTCTGCTTGAGCACTAAAAAGTGCCTAAAATAGGCATCAATGTGGCTAGAATTGGCTGTTATTTGGCCACATTCCCTGGGAGGCCTACCCTCTCAACAAAATTCTATTCCTCTTTAGGTGTCAAGTAGCACCTAGAACGTTGCCAAATGTACAAGACTTTAATCCTGATCACCGATCAAAATTTAAAAAAAAGTGTTTATTTTTGAAAGAATTAAAGAAATAACTAATTTTGAGTGCTTCCCCTACAAAACTAAATGATGAATGTTTCTATACATTGTTTAAATGTTGCTGATTAATACATAAATTTGATGGGTAATAATTTTTTTATGCTCATTACAAATTGAACAAAAAAATATGAAATGTCCCTAGAAGCCTGAGTAGATCTGTCACTCATTTTGACAACATGAGCGTTGATAAATACGTTTATGGAGCAACTTACTATGTGAACAGACAGACTAATGTTGCAGTAGCCAGGCTTGTAACCAAGCCTAGGCCTGTTTGGCAGACACATAGATGATGATCAAACTAAATGCAAGGTATGTGATCAGCCTTATGGTCACTATCTTGAAAACAATGTGCTTAATTGTCCACTTATTGATGAATATAGAGGTAGACAGTATAATAACACATGTGATATGCCAAAGTATCTTTTTCATATCAGACATATTAAGCAAATTTCCTAAATTTACTTGCGACAGATAATATACATTCATATGTATTTCTCTTAACCATTTTTGGGCCTAGTTCCTAGGTCTTTTGTATGTCCATATTTTCTTCCGCAAACATCCACACAATGGATATGGAGTGAACTATACACTAGTCGCATCGGCTAGTTTATTGTAAAATATTGAAACTAATGCAATATTTTACTGTGGCAACGTTTCGCTCTCCTGAAGCTGTCAAGCCGTTACATACAATACAGGGACACAGAGTGAGATGTAAAAGTATAATCACTGCAGTAGGCTGACTTGTCTATGCTGTTAGTAGTAGTTGTAGTAGCAGTAGCAATGGAGGTAACTCATTGTTGCTACGTGATGGCAGGGTTAGTTGTTCTGAGGAGAACTCTTGTTAATGCATCAGAGATGACGAAGCTGCCTTTAATCTGTTTAGTTATGTTTGAAATGGCGATTAAGGATGATTTAAGCATTTACGTCTACCGAAATTGGGTTCTTTAATCACAAGGATCACAAGACGGGCGTCGTTAAATTTCAACAGATGGTTGGCGGAATTCCTGAGTTGTACACATGTGTTGTTCGAGTTATCATTCCTATATGCATTAATGTGTTTATTGAGACGTGTTAAGATGCTTCTTCCTGTTTCGCCGACTTACACCTTGTCACAGCCTCCACAGGAAATAGTGTACCCCCCCCAGCCCCACCTGCATTGACTGGGTCATTTTTCTTCGGTTGTCCTAGTCAGGTCTTTTATGGAGGTGCTGGTTGCGATGACGACTCTAGTAATGGCTTGCGCGAGTACTCTGGAGACTTTCAGTGTAATCTGGCTGTAGGGAAGGATTATAATTTTGTTAGGAGTGTTGTTATTGTGTGAAGAACTGATTATTTGAAGGGCTCTTTTCTTGCAGTCTTTGATGAGAAAGAAAGGAACATGTATCACTATGAAGGTTTGGTTACGTAAGCACACTCCTCGTCAGGAAACTCTGGACTGCAAATTCAGGTATGCTCTTAGGAAAAATCCAATGATGATGCCTCTTTTGGTCTTAGTATCTTGACTGGCAAAGTGTGTGAGATTGTTTTTGTTAGTAGGTTTCCTGTAAACTTGAAATTTTAGATCGTTATTTACTGTTTGAGTAAAGACGTCGAGAAAAAGTAATTAGTCTTTAAGTGTAAACTGGATAGCCGGTTCAACTGCGTTGAGTCTCCCCTGAAAATTACTAATGTCAAAACATTTGGAAGTTACTTTGAGGACGTCGTCCACACAACGCAGTCATGTGACGTTGGTTGGGATGATGTTGGCGAAGCTTGCAGCTTCTAGGTGTTCCATATACTAGTTAGCTAAAACTGCGCTGATACATATGTTTGTTTGCAGAGCCTATTGCTGAAAGAAACAGCTGAAGTTAATGCAACGTTCAATCAGGTCAACGAAATCTTGATCAATGGCTTGTGTGGTGGTATCTTTTTGAATAAGGAAGTGACTTCCAAACTACTTAGTTTCTTGTTCCGGACAGAAAGGTCTCTGATGCGGTTAAGGAGGTCACCTGAATGCTCTAGATGAGCGGGGCTCATGGTCCCCAGAAGGCAGGAAAAATGTTTAGCAAGAACTCCGGTCAATTTGTGTGGTGCACTTCCTATACCTGATGTGATTGATCTAAGAGGAATATTGTATTTATGGGTTTTGGTAGTCCATGTTAATGCATGCAGGAACCATAACTTGAATAACGCATCTGTATAACACTGGAATTCCGCCAACCATTTGATGAAATTTAACGACGCTCGCCTTGTGATTAAGGAACCCAATTTCCGCAGATGTAAATGACTTGAATCATCCTTAATCGGTATTTCAAACACAGTTAAACAGAATAAAGGCAGTTTTCTCATCTCTGATGCATTAACAAGAGTTCTCAAAACAATAAGCCCCGCCATCACATAGCAACAATAGATTACCTCCATTGCTGCTGTTGATATTACTACTTTTGATACCACTGATTCTACTATTAACAATAATAATAATATAATCAAGGGAGAAGCACTAAACCCATAGGATTATACAGTGCCTATGGGGGGATGTGGAAGGCATTCAGGTTTAATTCAGGGAACTGGAGCACATATCAAATTCCCTAGATCAAGAGCCCCTCACCAGCATCAAGGAACCTTCCTTGAGGGGACATAGACCGGTCCATTAGTGATTATGCTTTTACATCTCACTCTGTTACCTATACACACCTTCTCTGTCCCTGTATTGTTTGCAACGGCTTGGCAAACCCGTTATAAACAATAAAATGTCGCATTAGTTGCAGTTGTGTCTTTTTACCTAACATATTGTCGGTAATTTTACCAACATTATAACATAATAGATCATATCTCCAAAATAATATACGGCAGGCAAAAGCGAAAACAGCTTTTAAATCAGCACCAAAAAATCCAAACAGCAAGTGCAAAATGATCTGTGACGAAAATTCTTTGTTGACAAGTGAGGATCTGATATTACCTACAAGTGGAAATCATTTCCTATATTTAGCTTAGTTGTACATTTTTCTTTTGCTGTCTAATGTTAAATGATGATTCTCCCACCTAGATATGTTGTTGCAAAACAAGTAAATTATTTTATGGATCGTAAGACATCATTAGTATAGTTTAAACATATTAATTTTTGAACTAATAAACTGAACCCGATGAAATTTTGCTTTTAAATTAAACTTACATCAGTCAAAATGCCTATATGGTGTTCCTTTTCTTTAATGGAATTCAGCCAATTACAGATGCAAGAAAAGGATTTTTAAAGCAGTTTAATGTTTCTGTTGCAAATTAGAAAGACGAAGTATTACCCAAATTTTGGACGTTTTTGGTGATTGGAAACTTGTGTTGTTAATAAAATTTCATTAAGATTTGGAAAGCACTCAAAATTTTTCTTAAGACGCTTTTTTCAAGACTGCTTGTAATATGGTAGGCTCTTTTCATTTATTAGTAGCCTTGCATATCTTACATTATAAGTATAAACGATGGAGTTCAAAATAGACAATTTTGGCACAGAATAAGGATGAAAAACTAACACCTCATCACTCCTGGCAATGTTGACCTCTGCACAGAAATGTCTTTAAACCTAATATTTACAGAGTGGCGGCTGCCTCCTTCGGAAGCTCCGCTTGACCGCCGAGCAGCATGTACACGAGCATTGCTGCCTCCATATTCAACCATATTTCCCGAGGAAACGAAGGTCATTTCTGTAGTCAGCGCATAAAAAAAATACATAAGAAAAGTGAGGTTTCTATTGATAAATAGCGATGGTGCATAAAACGAATCCTAGCCAAAAAATATTTTGAATATAAGCAAGTAGTGGAATTCACAAACTAGGATGTACTTGTTGTTACACACGCAACTTAAGAGCAAGCGTGACAGTCACATGGGGATAAACAAGTGACACGTGTGCATGACGGTGCCATACAATGTGTGCTATGCCAGTCATACACAATTAAAAACAAACGCATGTTCTATGGAATAAATATGGATGCGTTACTTTGACACTGTTTTTTAAGAAAGTAAACTTTTATTTATTACCGAATTTATTAGAAAGCTATTCCCAGCTTGCTGGCCGCATAATAGGAAGAGGGCCATATCTGGCCCGCGGGCCGTAGTTTGCCGACCCCTCATATATAAGAAACGAAAGCCATTAATGATTGAAACCATTCACATGAGGCATAGTCAAGATATTATACGGGAAGCAATACGGCACCATTTTATAAATAAAATATAAAATTGCCACCTACAAACTACAACAACAATTCCGGGTCTTTGTTACGTAAGACTCCGGTGTAGAACAATCGAAGCTCATCAGATGCTTTCTCAAGTCATTGCATAAAAATCAAGATTGAGGTTAATGTACACAGCATTAACCGGAGTCTGCCTGCACATGCTAATAGCTGCGTAACCTTTGCTTAGTCACAGCATAAAAACATTGAAAATTGGAAGCCGATCGGGCGAAGCGTTCTCAGATTATGAACGAAAAACTTGACGGAAAGAAAATCTGGCAACAACTATAAGGTATCTCTTAGAGGATACTTAATAAAATATTACCACGGATTTATATATCAATAATATTCACAAACGATTCTGAATCTGAAGAGCTGTTAACAGCCGTGCTGGAGAGTCATAAAGAAAAACAACAACTCGAAACTACTATAGGATTGTATATTCAGAGACTTATACGAGATACAAACTATGTAGAAGCGATTATACAAATGTCTGATGGAAAGAAAGAAAAGAGAAATAATTGACAAATATACATTCAGTGGCCACATTATTAGGCACACTTGATTATTGGTGCAGATATCTCATTAGCTAATCACGTGGGAGGACCTCTGCCTAAAAACATACAGACGTGGTCAAGAAGTTCAGGTGTTGTTTAGACCTAACATCAGAATGGGGAAGAAATGTGATCTAAGTGGCATTCATCGTGGGATGATTGTTGGTGCCAGACAGACGATGTGGTTTGAGTATCTCAGAAACTGCTCATCGCCTGGGATTCTCACACACAACAGTCTCTAGAGTTTATAGAGAATGGTGTGAAAAACACAAAACATTCATTGAGCGACAGTTGTGTGGGCAAAACAGTTGATAATAAGAGAGATTAGAAGAGAATGGCCAGACTGGCTCAAGCTGGCAGAAAGGTGACAATTACTCTACTAACCACACATTACAACAGTGATATACATCTCTGAATTCACAACACATCAAACGTTAAAGTGGATGGGCTGCAGCAGCAGATCACACTAGGTTCCACTTCTGTCTGCTAAGGACAGGGAACTGAGGCTATGGTGGGCACAGAGTTACCAAAGCTGGACAGCTGAAGACTAGAGAAACGTCGCCTTGAAGACTAGAGAAACGTCGTCTTGAAGACTAGAGAAACGTCGCCTTGTCTGACGAATCGCGATTTATGTTGCGACATGCAGATTGCAGGGCCAGAATTTGACGTAAACGTTTGGGATGTGATGGAACGGGAGATTCCCAGCATGAATGTGCATTCGACACATTTGCAGCAACTGCGTGATGTTATCATGTCAACATGGACCTGGATCTCTAAGGAATGATTCCAGCATCTTTATAAATTCATGCCAATAAGAATTCAGGCTGTTCTGGAGGCAAAGGGGAAACTCTACCCAGTACTTAAATGGTGTACCTAATAAAAGGCCACTGGGTGTATGTCAGGAGCAAAACAGAGCCAAGTTATTTATTCATGTTCAGTGAAACTTCCACTAAGTATAGAGACAAAATACAAAGAATCGAGGTTCAATATAATAGCTATAAACCCAAACATCTGATTTAAAATGAAGATTTTTTTTTGTACTTGTGGATGTGTTATAAAATAAAGAATTACACATGACATTGTGGTGACCCGGTGGTGGCTACTATCATTCTTCCTCAGATATTTCAGAATAATTCATCTTGATAATATTTCATTGATACATTTGCATTGTATTGCTACATTATAATTTTCATAAAGCTAGCAATAAACATACTGACAAATTCATATATTTATAGAATAAATAGGGAAAAATGCCTTGCATCATCATTGTGATCCATATTTACAACCCTGTCTGGGATTCGAATAACATGACCTTCTACAGTAATTCACTTGTACTGTTTCATGTTACAAAACTGTCTATCTACGCCGTAGACAGACAACTGGGGACATGCCGTAGATTTCGCATACTGCCGTAGGATCTACGACATGTCACTGACATCCCATCTTTCTGATAAAGACCTCCACCTGCTAATCTTTATCAATATGTAGTCGAAATATTGTAGTGATCAGGATATTATTGCTAGTAGAAAGTTTAACAATATTAAGCTGCGGGCCAGCAGTAGTCATTCAGTCAATCAAATTTGATTTCCACTAGGACAGGGGTCGGGGAACTGGGGTAAATTACCCCAGATGGGGTAAAAATAAAAATCTCGGGGGTAATGAAGGCTCAATAAACATATATATAAAATTGCACAAAAAATTATTATTTAATAAACTAGGCAAATTACGAAAGTTATATTTTTTCAAACGAATAATTTGTAGTTTCTTAATAAAATTAAAAATCTAATTTGTAGGGATCATTTCCTAATTTTGCAATGATGTAAAAGGGTAAGGACTGCAGCGGCTGGCAACACCGAGAGTGTTAGTAGTGACTCGGGAGCCGGCACGACAACCGCACGTCCCATTGTTGACACACCACCACCTAACTTTTGGCCTAGTGTCATATTTTGCTATCAATAATTGTCTCTGTTTGCGGTCAGTAGAAGTTCATTGTTAATGTTAGTAGGTTTAAGACTTTCGATGACCAAGGTAAGGTAGTGTTTTGTGATTTGTCAGAACAATTAGGAGTGTACAATGTAATATTGTACACGAGGATGCAATAAAAATACTGCTGTAATTTACAACTAGTATCTATCTTTGGGAACAAGGATTTTCCACTCTCATTAACTTGAAAACAAAGTCCAGAAATCGGTTGAACGCCGAAAACAGTGTCCAAATTGCTTTGACATTAAAAAGCCCTAATTTTGATGATGTATCAAAATGAATCATCATTGCTCCAGAACCTGAAGTGAGAAAGTTTATAATGAAATTCTTTAGTTCCTTAATGAGATTTTTATTAAATTTGTCTGTTACTGTTTTTTATTTCATGCAGATTTTCAAGTCTAGTGGGTAATTTCGCTGTACACAAATTTGTTTTGGGGTAATACCCAAAAAAGTTCGCCGATCCCTGCTGAACACACCATCTCCAAGGCCGAGGGGCTGATTACCTCATCTTTTGTATATAGTTCTACTCTCTTCAAATTATGTCCTAGAATTTTGTATTGATAAAGCCACTGGATGGTGAAACGTCTACTATAAAGATACCCAGATGTTGCACATGTGTCTTAATTTCATCAACTAGGACAAATAGCTGGCTGCTTAGGGCCCCCGGAACTCAAAAATCTAATACTGTCCTTTAATTGTGTTTATAAGAGCCCTGTTTCTCATTCGGTTTATTCTTACCTTCTTTCCAGTTTTCCAAATCCATTAAGTTGCTGTGGCAATGTGCGAAATTCGGAACCAGGCCCTCTAGTATTGTCCATGTTTACATTAAGCAGGTAATTCTTCTCTGTTCCAGAGAGAACAAAGTATTTTGAGGCATTACCGATAGTTAAGATGTTTTATTAATCGTACATGGGCATTTTACGACCTCTGTAAGTTTTCCAGATCTGCTAAGCTGTGTGGGCCTTGAAAGACATTGTGAGCACAGAAAAAAAATTTGAAACGTGAGAGCACAAATAATTTAAAAAGTACCATTACTTGTACTGCGTCTCTTGTTACGAAGTTTTTCATAAGTCATCTTTTCATTATCCTCACCTTTCTTGCATTTGCCTTATCGGTTTCTCTAAACGACAAAACATGTAATATTATTCCTCAGTTATTATTATTAATATAAGAAAACATATATTAGTTACATGACAAGCAGCGTTGGTTAGGTTTAACACATATCCACTACAGGAAAGTCATCAAGGATCTATGTCATCTGTACAACACCTGTCAAGAATAATTTAACTCCTATTACAGGGGTTAAACTCAGGATATACATACACTGAGAGTTATTCACCTCCTCGTGAAGAATTAATCAGCGTACTTTCCTTCACGCTCCCTCTCCGGTCCAACAATCTCTCTTCACTATGAATTTTCCTTTTAAGAATTTTTCTTTTATAGCGGCCAGCGTCGACACATTTTATTCTTGTGCCTAACAACTTACTGGCAATTAATATTTCACTCTTCGTCCTTACATGAAAAAAAGTTTTTCTCTGTAACTCGAAAGATGTTTTAATTAGGAAATGTTTCCAAAGTTGGGGGCGACGGCTGGAGGCTTGGGAGCTTCCAGCCTCTTGCGAGGCTTCTGAGGATTTTGTCTAGAATTGCTGGAAGAGCCTCTGCGCATTTTCTGTGCAATGTGATCATCTGTATAATGCAAGAATATGCAATATTTTTTTATGATAGATTAATATGATCAACAACCTCGATGATATTCATCCTCTTCAATCTTAGGTAAGATAGGATATTGAAGAAAAGACACAGGAGCACAGTAGGCTTTTAATGTGATTACGTTTAGCTCTGTAGAGCTTTTCATAAAACTACACAGTGAAGCATTGATATAAAAAATAAGTCGACATTATGGGAATATACCTGATCTCACAGTGGTTTGACGAGCAAACCCCTGAAATGTGAAGTAAAACAAACATACGTTTCTAATGCAATTCGATTTGATGTAAAACAGGAGAGTGATTTACGAGTTATCTCATGGAAACTAATATCCTAACCTCTTCAATGAAAGTGGCAAATTAGGACCTTTACGGTTTAAGATAATCTGAAAAGGCATTCTCCAGTCATCTCACAGAGATGGTAAGTAAGACTCGTAGGCAACAGTTAGGCATCTTTAATCCGAAACGTTTCGCCTACACGGTAGGATTCTTCAGTCGAGTACAGAAATTAGGCAGGAGCAGTAGAGATGTGAAGACGATGTAATCAGTCCATCATCCTTCAAGTCAAAGATTTTAGGTTGTCAGTCCCTCAGCCTGGAGAAGAGTTCTGTTCCATACTCTGAAACAGAGATCATTAAGCAAAAATACTCCAAAACCTAAAGTATGATGCCGCTTAGAAGTTTCAGTATCAAATGATTGGTGTTGAAATTTTGAAGCTAATCTGATGAATTATTAACAAATTATGATAAAAAATATATATTTCCCATTTCCCAATTTCTTCATGAAAGTGGCAGTTTGGCCACTTTCACTTCAAGCTTTTCTCTGAGTAAGATTCACCAGCACGTAGGGTTTGAAAAGACTGATTAGTAGAGACATTCTCCATTTATTTCACGGAAACCTATTTGCTTAAAAAAATAAACAATGAAAGTTACACAACCAAGAATCAAGGCGAACCTTCCTTTGAGAAAAACACATTTAAAGCCGTGCAGAAGTTGCATTCTTCAGTGACTGCACAGAATCCAACACAGTTTTATTAACTATGCTAATAAAAGTGACAAATTTGCACCTACACAACCGAAACCAAAAAACTTCTCATCCATATATGTTTATGCATCAACCATTAAAAATTGATACCTTTCAGAAAAGGCAAACTCGATTTATTAAATGAAATCAAAACTAGTAAAAGGGCAACTATATATTACAATAACAACCAACCTCCTCCTACGTAGGGTGCACAGGTGTTGAAAAGTTGAAGCTAACTAGAAGAGGATTTATAGTTATGTCATGGAAATCTAAATCGAGAATGGTCGATTAGAACTAACCAGAGGGCACCGGCCTATTGTTCCATCATTTATGATTCACCGGGGTTTAAATATTTGAAGCTGACTAGATATGGTGTTCTTAGGTTATAAATGAAATGGGTAACAAGGTTAGGATAGGTTGGGTAAGATTCGTCAGGAATCTAAGTTATATTAACCCGCCACTGGAGCTTTTGGTCATTTGATTGAGGCCTTCCACTGGCTTACCTGTCCATTATGTTAAAAAAATAATTATATATTCTGAAATGAATAATAATAAGGGGTAAGAAGGACACTGTACCTAACTATAAGACTGGCTGTGGCATGCTATTGCACGAAAGTGTAGTATTTATGGGTTCAATAAACTTGTGAAATTTAGATAATATCAGACTTATTTTGGCCATCCTGGTATTTTATCAGCAACATATGTCGTTATTTGACATGAAAATATAATATTATCCTTGACAAATATCTGAAAATGAACCTAAGTCATGCACCTTACACCTCCAACTGAAACCTATTTTGATCAGCAGACCCGTTTTCTTTTATTATATTTTACATAAAAAATGAGCCACTTCAACTTACCTATATTTGCTTTTAAATCTTGTCTACCCCTTCATCCACCCTAAGACTGCCGTCCACCCCTTCATCCACCCAAAGACTGCCGTCCACCCAAAGACTGCCGTCCACCCAAAGACTGCAGTCAACCCAAAACAGTCAACCCTTGTGCGAACCATCTACCCAGGTTGAAGAGCACTTTTTTTTAGACATTTGTTTGTCTTTGATTAACTCGTAAATTACCAGGTATATCTTAAACTTGCAACCTGTATATGCATACATCGAGTATATACTAACATAAAGTATATACAGTATGCAGGTATATACATAGAGTAAGTAGTCACACCTAGTATATATTTACATCCAGTATAATCTTATATTCAGTATATAATTACAACCAATATATACCTACATCAGGTTGATATTTATGTTAGGAGATTATCAGCAGTGTTATGGCTAAGGGAAATGATCTTGTTATTAATGTCCACTGAGGCTCATCCAACCCGCATAACCACGTGTGAATGTGACCCAGGTTCAAGTGCGAAGGTGACCAGCTCATGTGTGAAAGTGACCCAGGCTCAGGTGTGAAGATGACCCAGGCTCAAGTGTGAAGGTGACCCAGGCTTTGATGTGACGGTAACCCAGGCTCAGGTGTGAAGGTAACCCAGGCTCAGGAGTGAAGGTGACCCAAGCTCAGGTGTGAAGGTGATGCAGGCTCAGGAGTGAAGGTGACCCAGGCTCAGGAGTGAAGGTGACCCAGCCTCAGGAGTGAAGGTGACCCAGGCTCAGGAGTGAAGGTTACCCAGGCTCATGTGGGAAGGTGACCAGCTCTAGTGTGAAAGTGACCCAGGCTCAGGTATGAAGATGACCCGGGATCAAGTGTGAAGGTGACCCAGGCTAGCCTACATGGCTAGTTTCCATAGTTTCCACCAGAGGGCAGGCCTCTGGGTGGGCATGCCCAGACCTGTCTCCTTCTCACTTGGCGACCAGGCATCCTAGAGTCAACATCTGCCACTCCTCTCTTCCTCGCGGCGTGGCCCTCTGGGTCGCCCCAGGGCACTAAACACACTGCCTGTGTACCAAGAACCCAAATAAAGTAAGGAACCTCCAAAGAGTATCATTTGACCCCGCTTGCACAACCACAAAACAATTCGAAAACTTTATGAGTGAAGGTGACCCAGGCTCATGAGTGAAGGTGACCCGAAAATTCTCCAAAGGAGGGGGTATGCGCCCTTACTACCCTTGGTAAGGGCCCTCACCCTTTCCACCCTTAGGAAAGGGCCAGAGGAGGCGCGTCTGGCTGCATAAACAATTTAATTCAAGCCAGATGTACTGTCAACAGTGTGTCAAGAATTGTGCTGACCACAGCACCACGAGGCACCTCGTGGCACCACATGGTTGCACGAGGCTGCAAAAGGCAGCACGAGCGGGCAGATTGAATTTGGCCACCGCAAGAACGGGTCATATGACTCTATTGGTCATGCGGCGCGGGCGACGTAAATCAACATAGACATTACTCGTTCGCGTCCGTTATTATTTTAATCTCCACTAACGTCGGGAAATGAGATAAGAACTCTGTTCCAGCGCGTTTAGTGTATAACATCAACATTGCAGTATATTCAGAAGTGTGCGCAGCTTCAGACTGCAAAAAGGAGAAACGTAGAGACAATCGCAAGTGAACTCCATCGAAACAAGACGGTGATTCTTCAGCGGCATTCTACAATCAAGACAGCATTTCCGCCGTATATGGTGGAGCCAACACCATCGCTCAAAGTTACACGAGCAAGGTAAGAATTTGATGTTCTGGTTAAAACAGGGAACTGCGCAGTTCTTGTATTCAAGAACATTCAAATTTTTACATAGGGACGGCGGTTATGCGTGGACTTTTTAGTCCAAAACAGTGAGTAAAACGCCTTTCAGTCCATCTAAGACTGAAATATGGACATACGCTCCTTTGGGGCAATAATTATAATCCCTTGATGTTTATCTTACAGCCCTGTGGAGAGTGTGGCAATATATGGATCCCCTGAGAAGGTGTTGGAGACGGCTGCGACATCTTGGATTCATTAGCTAAGTATTAGCGTAACATACAGTCCACGTTATCGTTGGTACCCATCCTCCACATGAAGAGTGAATGTGACCCAGGCAAAGGTGTGAGGAGGGAAGGTGACCCAGGCTAAGGTGTGAAGAGTGAATGTGACCCAGGCTAAGGTGTGAGGAGTGAAGGTGACCCAGGCTCAGATGTGAGGAGTGAAGGTGACCCAGGCTAAGGTGTGAGGAGTGAAGGTGACCCAGGCTCAGATGTTAGGAGTGAAGGTGACCCAAGCTAAGGTGTGAGGAGTGAAGGTGACCCAGGCTAAGGTGTGAGGAGTGAAGGTGACCCAGGATAAGGTGTGAAGAGTGAATGTGACCCAGGCAAAGGTGTGAGGAGGGAAGGTGACCCAGGCTAAGGTGTGAAGAGTGAATGTGATCCAGGCTAAGGTGTGAGGAGTGAAGGTGACCCAGGCTCAGATGTGAGGAGTGAATGTGACCCAGGCTAAGGTGTGAGGAGTGAAGGTGATCCAAGCTCAGGTGTGAAGGTGACACAGGTTCAGGGTCATCTGTTTCAGAATTTCAGCGCTTGTGATATGGATCTTGGGCAAGCTTCATGGCTGACCTATGCACACTGCTCCATACACCATTACCGTATGGTTGTTTCCGTGTGGTCATTGGAGAAAGGCTCCTCTGAATGGCCATTTTGCCACTTTTAACTTCAAAATAGGACAGCATTATTTTTTACCTTATTGCAGTAGCTTCCCCGTGATGCTGGTGAGGGGCTCTTGGTCCAAGAAAGTTGATTTATCTTACCCTTCCTTAAATGCCTTCAACTCCACAGGTCATATAAGACCCCTAGGGGTTTAGCGCTTGTTTCTGATTAAAATACGACAATTATGAATGGGAACCTTCAATCGATGATGGATCGTATAAAATAAATGGAATGTTTTATGGGTTTAAGGTGTGTAGGCTCACACTTTGGTGGGTTCTGTGCAATAACTGAAAAATATATCTTCTGCTCAACTTGAAACTTACAGTGCTGATGTATTTCCCCTAAGATAAACAATCTCTTAGGCTGTGTAAGTTAACATAGACCAGTTATGTTAATCAAATTGGTTTCCGTGAAATATTTGGATAATGTCTCTTCTGATCAGAAATAAGTCACAATGTTTGACTTTATTCGGTTATACTGTTAAATGAGCTTAATGGTTTTCTTTATATAAAGAATCTACTTTCTGTATGACTCACGGAATCGTAAAAAACACGGTTGCTGACAAATCACAGAACGGATGTTGCCAGTGAGTTTTAGTACCCGCCTGCCATGGGTTCCAGTCCCACCTGTTCTGTAATTTTATTTACTTTCTTAAAACCTGGTCAATGTTACCTAGAGAAAAGTCTGATTTTATCCTGCGTAATCCCAGTTAATTTTTTTTTTTTTTTTTTTTGGGGGGGGGGGAAGAAACTGAAAAAAAAATTAAATGCTGCTTTTCATGCGATATTTTTTGAGTGCCACTCCTGACTGGCTTCAAGATATCCATATTCATAACGTTATAATAGAACTTCTGAGCGGCTTCAAGCTTAATGAGCTGGTGTATCTTAGGTTTGAATTAGATTTAGACCATATATATTTTTAATTGCAATTTTTATTGAAGGAATTTTTACATTAGATTCCTTATGATTAGTTATGATTGTCTCTTTTGATTCCTTTTAAATCTTCAACAAAAATATTTAACTGCATTATCAACTTATGCTTCACTCTGCACTATTCTTTTTGCATGCACTGAGGCACAAGAGGACCGGGATTAAGGAAGACGGTGATACCTTCCTGGGATCGTGAAGCTACCGAAATACCTCTGGTTACATTACATTTATGGGGAAATGCTAGACTCCCTGGGATCATACAGTACCTGGGAAGTGGAGGTAATCAGATTTGATCTCAGCAGTGGAAGGGTAACTCCAATTCCTTATATATCAAGAGATATTCACCGGCGTCAGGACACGCCATCACCGGCGTCAGGACACGCCATCACCGGCGTCAGGGCACGCCATCACCGGCGTCAGGACACGCCATCACCGGCGTCAGGACACGCCATCACCGGCGTCAGGACACGCCATCACCGGCGTCAGGACACGCCATCACCGGCGTCAGGGCACGCCATCACTGGCGTCAGGACACGCCATCACCGGCGTCAGGGCACGCCATCACCGGCGTCAGGACACGCCATCACCAGTCATTTAGCTTTACGAAGTAATTGTGAACTGAAACGTTTTTTGAAAAAAGTTTCTTGGTTCACCTTCCATAACAATGGTTCATCTTGCTTCCCCAGCAGCGGAAAGCAAACACCATCACCTTGAACCAAGTTGGCGTTACCGCGATATATTATGACCACCGGAAGCCACCTTTCTCGGCAGATGGTGGCGGGCAAATTGAAATACCATGTAAGGCCCATTTCCTAATTGTTTCGTTCATTTCTTCTGTCTGTAAGACCCATTACACAGAATATATGGGCGCTTATTTTTAAGTATCGTGGCGTATACTTTTAAATTTAATAGGAATAATTTGTGAATGTGATAAAAATGGCTACTACGTACAACTCACCTTTAATGACCCGACAATAACTTCACATTTTCTAAGTATAACGTTACTTACACGTTCCCACAGATACACACAGATAAAGTGTAACAAATTATTGATGATTAGTAATCACATTCATGGGTAAGCGCTAAACCCGTAGTGGATATATAGCGCCTGGGGAATATAAGTCCTTCGTCCGCATCAAGAAACCCCCACTGAAGAGTTCAATCATTGAAGGGTTCAATCATTGAAGGGTTCAATCATTGAAGGGTTCAATCATTGAAGGGTTCAATCATTGAAGGTTTCAATCATTGAAGGGTTCAATCATTGAAGGGTTCAATCATTGAAGGGTTCAATCATTGAAGGGTTCAATCATTGAAGGTTACAGTCATTGAAGGGTTCAATCATTGAAGGGTTCAATCATTGAAGGTTACAATCATTAAAGGGTTCAATCATTGAAGGTTACAGTCATTGAAGGGTTCAATCATTGAAGAGTTCAATCATTGAAGGGTTCAATCATTGAAGGGTTCAATCATTGAAGGGTTCAATCATTGAAGGTTACAATCATTGAAGAGTTCAATCATTGAAGGGTTCAATCATTGAAGGTTACAATCATTGAAGGGTTCAATCATTGAAGATTACAATCATTGAAGAGTTCAATCATTGAAGGGTTCAATCATTGAAGGGTTCAATCATTGAAGGGTTCAATCATTGAAGGTTACAATCATTGAAGGGTTCAATCATTGAAAGGTTCAATCATTGAAGGGTTCAATCATTGAAGGTTACAATCATTGAAGAGTTCAATCATTGAAGGGTTCAATCATTGAAGGGTTCAATCATTGAAGGTTACAATCATTGAAGAGTTCAATCATTGAAGGGTTCAATCATTGAAGGTTACAATCATTGAAGAGTTCAATCATTGAAGGTTACAATCATTGAAGGGTTCAATCATTGAAGGTTACAATCATTGAAGAGTTCAATCATTGAAGGGTTCAATCATTGAAGGTTACAATCATTGAAGAGTTCAATCATTGAAGGTTACAATCAGTGAAGGGTTCAATCATTGAAGGTTACAATCATTGAAGAGTTCAATCATTGAAGGGTTCAATCATTGAAGGGTTCAATCATTGAAGAGTTCAGTCATTGAAGGTTACAATCATTGAAGAGTTCAATCATTGAAGGGTTCAATCATTGAAGGGTACAATCATTGAAGAGTTCAGTCATTGAAGGGTTCAATCATTGAAGGTTACAATCATTGAAGGGTTCAATCATTGAAGGTTACAATCATTGAAGGTTACAATCATTGAAGGTTACAATCACTGAAGGTTACAATCATTGAAGGATACAATCATTGAAGAGTTCAATCATTGAAGAGTTCAATCATTGAAGGTTACAATCATTGTAAATTACAATCATTGAAGGTTACAATCACTGAAGGTTACAATCATTGAAGGTTACAATCACTGAAGGTTACACTCATTGAAGGTTACAATCATTGAAGGTTACAATCATTGAAGGGTTCAATCATTGAAGGTTTCAATCATTGAAGGTTACAATCATTGAAGGTTACAATCACTGAAGGTTACAATCATTGAAGGTTACAATCACTGAAGGTTACAATCATTGAAGGTTACAATCATTGAAAGTTACTATCACTGAAGGTTACAATTATTGAAGGGTTCAATCATTGAAGGTTACAGTCACTGAAGGTTACAGTCATTGAAGGTTACAATCATTGAAGGTTACAATCACTGAAGGTTACAGTCACTGAAGGTTACAGTCACTGAAGGTTACAGTCACTGAAGGTTACAGTCACTGAAGGTTACAATCACTGAAGGTTACAATCATTGAAGGTTACAGTCACTGAAGGTTACAGTCACTGAAGGTTACAGTCACTGAAGGTTATAGTCACTGAAGGTTACAATCACTGAAGGTTACAATCACTGAAGGTTACAATCAATGAAAGTTAGTCACTGAAGGTTACAATCACTGAAGGTTACAATCACTGAAGGTTATAATCAATGAAGGTTACAATCACTGAAGGTTACAATCACTGAAGGTTACAAACACTGAAGGTTACAGTCACTGAAGGTTACAATCATTGAAGGTTACAATCATTGAAGGTTACAATCATTGAAGGTTACAATCACTGAAGGTTACAGTCACTGAAGGTTACAATCACTGAAGGTTATAATCACTGAAGGTTACAGTCACTGAAGGTTACAATCACTGAAGGTTACAGTCACTGAAGGTTACAATCACTGAAGGTTACAGTCACTGAAGGTTACAATCATTGAAGGTTACAGTCACTGAAGGTTACAATCACTTAAGGTTACAAACTGAAGGTTACAATCACTGAAGGTTACAATCACTGAAGGGTACAATCACTGAAGGTTACAATCACTGAAGGTTACAATCATTGAAGGTTACAGTCACTGAAGGTTACAATCACTGAAGGTTACAGTCACTGAAGGTTACAATCACTGAAGGTTACAGTCACTGAAGGTTACAATCACTGAAGGTCACAGTCACTGAAGGTTACAATCACTGAAGGTTACAGTCACTGAAGGTTATAATCACTGAAGGTTACAGTCACTGAAGGTTACAGTCACTGAAGGTTACAGTCACTGAAGGTTACAATCACTGAAAGTTAGTCACTGAAGGTTACAATCACTGAAGGTTATAGTCACTGAAGGTTACAATCATTGAAGGTTACAGTCACTGAAGGTTACAATCACTGAAGGTTACAATCACTGAAGGTTACAATCACTGAAGGTTACAATCACTGAAGGTTACAATCACTGAAGGTTACAATCATTGAAGGTTACAGTCACTGAAGGTTACAATCATTGAAGGTTACAGTCACTGAAGGTTACAATCATTGAAGGTTACAGTCATTGAAGGTTACAATCACTGAAGGTTACAATCACTGAAGGGTTCAATCCTTGAGGTTCTTCTCACACCGCCAATGTTCTTTACCAACTCTGAACACTATTCACTCTATAAATCTCACAGTTGAACTAAAGACTCTTACTAGCCAGGTAGTGGTGTTTCACCTGCATCTCTCATTGTTACTGAGAGTGAGAAACAAAATATTGCAGTAATAGTGAATGTGCGAAAAATGTTTTTCCTGTCATTCTTCAGTGATAAAAAAGAGGATCCAAAATGCGCTTTGGTTAGATGGTTTTTTTACCACCTTTCTGACCTTCTTGACAGAATAAATATTTTTTTATCTCGCATAAGCTTCGTGCAACAAAGCAGACTTTGGAAATTAGGTTTTGTTGATGACAATGGTATTTTACAGGATAAAGTTATATTTAACTGCTCATGGAAAATGTTGTCTGAAGTTGAGAAGCAAGTTTTGTCACAAGGGATTATTAAAATATACTTGGTGTAGTTTTAAACTTTTTTTTTTCCCTGACTCATGAATGCTCTGATTCGAGGAACAAGTATTTTGAATATTCCAGCAGCTCATAAGACATGGCGCTTTCCCTCATACTGTCAACACTTAATATATCATGAAAGAACTGCATAATATTTGAAACAATTCATCTGAACACCAACATATAGTAACTATGTAACCAGATAAGGGGAATGGAGTAGTCTCATTAAACAGATAATTATATAAACTAATTGCTTCATTTCTTAAATGATTATACTAAATTTAAGTGTTTGTATGTTATCTTGACCATCCTTAATAAAGAAAATAAAATTAATTAGTTTTTAAGGGGGAGTTTATTTTGAATAATTTTCTTTAAAGTTAGAAACCAGGTATATGATAACAACAATTGACCAATAAGAGCGATTATGTCTGTTATTGGTAATTTATAAACTTGCTAAACTTCTTCTTCCTGTATAGTACTCGTGACAACCAAAGAATAGACAATTAAAACATGGTTTACATTTGTTAAAGAAATTTGCAAATTGAATTTTGATAAATATGTACTATTTATGATGATAAATCTCTAATTAAAAGTATACCATTAATAGATGTGATAGGTACATTTACTGACGCTTATTTTAAAGACAATAATTAGACTCAAAATTTTAATAGACAATAGTTTTATTAATTATTATCACTAGCAGCAACAGATTGCTATTTTCTATTTAATGGAAAGGTTTATAGAGAGAGGGATGGAGTTGTAACGGGAACCCTTTGGGATCTACTTTGGGATCTACTTTGGGTCCTTTTTGATCTACTTTGGGATCTACCTTGGAACTTACTTTGGGACCTACTTTGAAATCTACTTTGGAACCTATTTTGGGATCTACTTTGGAACCTATTTTGGGATCTACTTTGGAACCTACTTTGCGATCTACTTTGGGACCTACTTTTTGATCTACTTTGGGATCTACCTTGGAACTTACTTTGGGACCTACTTTGAAACCTATTTTGGGATCTACTTTGGAACCTATTTTGGGATCTACTTTGGAATCTACTTTGGGACCTACTTTGAGGTCTACTTCGTAACCTACTTTGGGACCTACTTTTGGACCTACTTTTTCAATACTTGCTCTGCTTGTTATGAGGTCTAATGGTTGAATCACTCTCCTTCTGAAATCAAACCATTTTTATAGCGTCGTTATGTTGATAACTTTTTTAATATTTAAATAACTTGTTCATGGGGAAAAGCAAACTAGTAGTTGAACTGTTCCCTGTCGCTGGTGAGGTGCTCTTGATCTAGGGAATTGGATCTGTGATCCGGTTCCCTGAATTGAGACTGAATACCTTCCCCCCCCCTCCCACATGCGCTGTATAATCCTATGGGTTTAGCGCTCCCCACAATTATAATAATGATAATAGCCTACATGTAGGCCTACCAAACTTATAACTATCAATACCTTGATTAATGATACAGAAGAGTCTTAATTAACATTCAGTCTCATGTATAAGTATAAAGTTAAACGATGCTAGAGACGTAATTTAGGTAAGTTAGTAATACGAGTATATAGTCTACATAACACCTGTACCATATATTCTACATAACACCTGTACCATATAGTCTACATAACACCTGTATCATATAGTCTACATAACACCTGTACCATATAGTCTACATAACACCTGTACCATATAGTCTACATAACACCTGTACCATATAGTCTACATAACACCTGTACCATATAGTCTACATAACACCTGTACCATATAGTCTACATAACACCTGTACCATATAGTCTATGAACTCAAATTAAATTGTAATAAAGAACTATCAATGAATAAACAGAAAGATGGACGGGGGGTGTGAACCGCGGTCTGTAAAGTGACAGTCCGACACTGTGCCGTCTCCATCACCAGGCTTACAAGAGGAAGGAATCGGAATTAGTACTTACTGTACTATATTCCGTCAGAGACACCATCTGTATCCCAGCTGAACTCCTTCCTTCAGCCCAGGAGCTTTAACTGACAGTTTACAGACGATCGTTCGTGCCCGATGTCCATCTTTCGGTCTGGTCATTGGCAGTTGCTTATTACAACTAAATCTGAGTTCATAGACTATATGGCCTTGTAGGAGGCAACAATAGATCTACTGTTAAAGCTCCTGGGCTAAAGGAAGGAGTTCAGTTGGGTGACAGATGGTGCCTCTGGCGGAATATAGTACACTAAGTACTAGTTCCCATTCCTTCGTCTTGTAAGCCTGGTGGTGGAGACGTTACACGTCGGACTGCCAATTTACAAACTGCGGTTCACACCCCACCTCCATCTTTCTGTTTATTCATTGAGAGTTGCTTATTACAACTTACTCTGAATTCATATATATATATATATATATATATATATATATATATATATATATATATATATATATATATATATATATATATATATATATATATATATATATATATATATATTTTTTTTTTTTGGGGGGGGGGGGGAGCCAGAACTACATGACGCCTTAGCAGACAGGACCACCCAATCCTACAAAGATTGCGCAGCCAGCAGAGCTAGCTGTTTTACCGCCATCCGAGGACATACGGTGTTGTCGGAACTTCTAGGCTAATTTTCATTCTCATCCCTCTGGCTCACCATAAGGCGAGCCAGTACAACATGGGTTCGAGTCCTTGGCTAGTGTAGTGTTGTTACTGATCAATGGTTGTTGGAAGGAGAAGAAAGAACTGGCGTAATTTCACCTCAAACGCCGCCATGCAAAAATAATTCAGTTTTGATATTATTTTCACTTGAGATATGGCCACTGGCATATATTATTCTGGGTAATAGATAGGATATCCACTGAATATTTTAGTGAATAAATTAGATGCCACATCTTAATGTGGTGCATAAATTCATCATTGTATTGTATATTATTATGAATATAAATATGTTTTACTGTGAGGAGACGTTACTGTTCTCATTAATTTTACAGGAAAATTTTTATTTTAGGCATTTCTGAGAAATCTAACTGTATAATTGTTTTATTTTGTTCAGGCTAAATAAATGTAGATTCCTTAACAAACTGACTTTATGTTGAGTTAATATATAGCACACAAGTGGAAGACTTTCACCAGAGACAAGTTATATCGAAGAGCAGGCGGCCTGCTTTCTTGACACACACACACACACACACACAACATAAGAACATAAGAAAGGAGTAACACTGCAGCAGGCCTGTTGGCCCATACTAGGCACGTCCTTCACATTCCATCCCACTAACAGAATATTTGTTCAACCTAATCTTCAATGCTAAACAAGAAATAAGCTTTGATCATTCTATTTACTCATGTGCAATTCCCACTCAAATCCAACCCCTCTCACTCATGAATTTATCCAACCTAAATTTGAAACTACCCAAGGTCCTAGCTTCAATAACCCTACTAGGCAGACTGTTCCACTCATCAATTACCCTATTTCCAAACCAATACTTTCCTATATCCTTTCTAAATCTAAACTTATCTAATTTGAATCCATTATTGCGGGTTCTCTCTTGGAGAGATATCCTCAAGACTTTATTTATATCCCCTTTGTTAATACCCATTTTCCACTTGTATACCTCGATCATGTCTCCCCTCATTCTTCGTCTTACAAGTGAATGTAATTTAAGGGTCTTCAATCTTTCTTCGTACGGAAGATTTCTAATGCTATGTATTAATTTAGTAATTCTACGCTGAATGTTTTCTAACGAATTAATATCCATTCTGTAATATGGAGACCAGAACTGAGCTGCGTAATCTAGGTGAGGCCTTACTTATAAAGTTGTAATATATCCTCTGGACTTCTGTTGCTTACACTTCTTGATATAAATCCCAGTAATCTATTTGCCTTATTACGTATGCTTAGGCATTGCTGTCTTGGTTTAAGGTTGCTGCTTACCATAACCCCCAATTCCTTTTCGCAATCTGTATGGCTAAGTTCTACGGTATTTAACTTATAAGTGCTTGGGTTATGGACACTCCCGAGCTTCAGAACCTTGCCTTTATCTACATTGAACTGCATCTGCAACTTTTCTGACCAGGAATTGAGTTTGTCTAAATCCTCCTGAAGTTCCCTGACATCTACGTTTGAATCAATTATCCTACCTATCTTAGTGTCATCGGCGAATTTGCTCATATCACTAGAAATTCCCTCATCAAGGTCATTGATATATATTATAAACAATAACGGGCCTAAGACTGATCCCTGTGGAACACCACTTGTTACAGATCCCCACTAGGATTTAACCCCATTTATGCACACTCTCTGCTTCCTATTGGTGAGCCATGACTCGATCCATTACAGCACTTTTCCACCAATGCCATGAGCTGTCACTTTCTTTAACAGTCTCTGGTGTGGTACTCTATCAAAAGCCTTACTAAAATCTAAATAAACAATATCGAATTCTTTATCGTGATCAACAGCCTCAAAAGCTTTACTAAAAAAGGTTAATAAATTAGTTAGGCAGGAACGGCCCCTCGTGAATCCATGCTGAGTATCATTAATCAAATTATGGTTATCGAGATGACTTCTAATAATATCAGCTATAATTGACTCTAGTAATTTGCCTACAATTGAGGTCAGGCTTATTGGGCGGTAATTTGACGGTAGTGACTTGTCCCCTGCTTTAAAAATAGGAATTACATTAGCCATCTTCCACATATCAGACACTACACCTGTTTGAAGAGATAAATTAAAAATGTTAGATATTGGTTCACAGAGTTCCATTTTGCATTCCTTAAGAACCCTTGCAAAAAGCTCATCAGGCCCCGGCGATTTATTTTGTTTCAATCGGTCTACTTGTTTCATAACCATTTCACTAGTGACTGTGATATTACATAATTTATCTTCTTCAGGACCACTATAATTATTAATTACTGGGATATTATTAGTGTCTTCCTGTGTGAAAACCGAGAGAAAATAATTATTAAAAATAGAGCACATATCATTCTCCTTGTCAGTAAGATGCCCAGAGTTATTTTTTAGGGGACCTATTTTATCCCTAACTTTTGTTCTATAAACCTGGAAAAACTTTTTGGGTTAGTTTTTGAATCCCTAGCAACTTTAATTTCATAGTTCCGTTTAGCTTTTCATATTCCCTTTTTAACGTCCCGCTTAATGTCAGTATACTGATTTATAAGATGACCCTCACCTCTATTTATGCACCTATAAATTTCTTTCTTCTGCCCTAAAAGATATTTGAGCCTATTATTCATCCATTTTGGGTCATTTCTACTTGATCTAATTTCTTTATATGGGATAAATGTTCTTTGGGCTGCCTGTATAGTGTTAAGAAAGCTGTCATATTGATAGCTTTCTTCGTTACCCAAGTCCACAGTTAATAAGTGTTCTCTAAGCCCATTATAATCTGCTAAGCGAAAGTCTGGGACTGTTACTGAATTATCCCTACTATCATACATCCATTCAATGCTAAAGGTAATTGACTTGTGGTCACTCGTGCCGAGTTCGTCTGTAATTTCTAAATTATTTACAAGGGATTCCTTGTTTGCCAGAACCAAGTCAAATAGGTTATTTCCCATTGTAGGTTCTGTCACAAACTGCTTCAAAAAACAATCCTGAAATACTTCTAAAAAGTCGTTTGATTCTAAATTCCCTGTCAAGAAATTCCAATCAATCTGACTAAAGTTAAAGTCCCCTAGAATCACTACGTTATCGTGCCTTGTGGCCTTAACAATTTCCTCCCAAAGTAGTCTCCCTTGTTCCCTATTTAAGTTTGGAGGACGATATATCACTCCTAAAATCAATTTTTCACACCCCTCTGAAAATTCTATCCAGACTGACTCTGTATGCATTATTTCAGACTTTATACCCGTTTTTATGCAACAATTTAAATAATCACGGACATAGAGTGCCACCCCACCCCCTTTCCCGATACTTCTGTCTACTTGGAACAATTTAAAACCCTGAATGTGACATTCAGCAGGCATGTCCCGATTTTTCATATTAAACCACGTCTCAGTTAATGCAAAAACATCAATATTACTTGCACTTGCAACTAATCTTAATTCGTCCATCTTATTTCTCGCACTAAGACTATTAGTATAAAAAATGTTCAGAAAACCTCCCTTCTCTTTACTCTTCTTGTTCATTTCTGTTTTTCCACTATACCTATTGCTGTCCTTGTCACCTAGTGCCACTGACTCTCCAATATCCACCTTATTCTGCCTATTACTAGTTCCCCTAAAATTCATAACATTACTACACTGGGACTTCACTGTTTTCCCCCCATAACCCATACCACTAACATGTTCTAGTTTAAAGCCCTAACAGTTCCCTCCACTGCAGTTGCCAGTGCCCCCACCCCAGACCTAGATAAGTGAACTCCATCCATGGCATACATGTCATTTCTGCCATAGAAGAGGTCCCAGTTGTCAATGAATCTTACTGCATTTTCCTTACAGTATTTGTCCAGCCAGCAATTGACACCAATTGCCCTGGACAACCATTCATTTCCAACTCCTCTCCTTGGCAAAATACCACATATGACAGGGTTCCCACCCTTCTTCCTAATTCTGTCTATTGCTGACCTATAGCTGCTAATCAGCTCCTCACTCCTACGCCTGCCAACATCGTTGCCTCCAGCACTGAGACAGATAATAGGATTGCTCCCATTACCTCTCATGATGTCGTCCAGACGGCTAACAATATCCTTCATCCCAGCCCCAGGATAACACACCCTCTGCCTCCTATTCCAATCCTTAAGACAAAATTCCCTATCCATAAACTTAATCTGACTATCCCCAACTAAAACAATGTTCTTACCTTGACTGGCGGTGTGCATGACGTTTTCGACGGACTTTGTAGAGATGGTCTTCGCTGGGATGTCTTCACATTCGTCTGATAACAAGGAAAAAGAGTTGCTGGTTTTCACAGCAGTCTCCTGGACCTTCTTCAACTTCAGCTTCGTCCCTTCAGATCCGACTAGCATCCATTCGTTGGTCTGATCATCGGCGACATTGTTCCGGGGATAATCCTTGCATATACCCTTCAAACGTTGAATTTCTCTTCTAGCTTCCGTTAATTCCGCCTTAAGTTGGAGATATAACCATCATCCAATCTCAGGTAGCTAAGAACGGAAGCACAGTAGAAAAGTCTTCACAGAGCAAAGATGGTTCAGTCAACAGAGAGTACACAAGACACGTCTTCACTGAGTTAAGTCAGGTCCACAACTGAGTTAAGTCAGACACACACACACACACACACACATACACACACACACACACACACACATACACACAAACACACAATCACACACACCACACACACACACACACACAATCACACACACACACACACACATACACACACAATCACATACACACACAAACACACACACAATCACACACACAGCCTTCCTCACAGGTAATACATAAACAAACACGCTAATACCAAAATACCGAATGCAAACTTTTATATAATAAGAAGCCCACACTGCCTACTACTCTATGTGCTTGATCACACAACTTATCTGAATCACGTTAACTATATTTCAGTTATACAAAACACTAACTTGCCTTGGCTTGACCATAATGAAGGGACTCATCACACTCTCTTCACCTGATGAACATACATTCATCAACAGTCTCATAATCATATAATGCAAAATAATACCATAAGGTAGACATAACGTATAAACAACATGAATCGAATTTAGGTACATAATAATGTCTTAATTTTACAGTTACCGAGTCGGCTTGTCTGGGTTGGCAGTACCTGATAGCACCTACTAAACATCACATATTTTAAGTTAGATATATCTTATAGCTCATCACAGTTACTTTATCCAACGTAATAGGGTTTTTATTAACTCAATTCACTGGAGAAAAAATCTTATATCATTAACCCCCTTCAGATAGTGATAAGAGATATGGGGAGTTATCACTGGTCTTTACCAGTACTGCTACAATACTCTACGATCAAACTTCCCCATGAAATTAATAGCATTAGCCTCAACATGTCTTTGCTTCATTACAATACCCCATGAATATAAGAACAACAACAACAATGAGCACTAAGTTAAGCCTCGTCTCGGTGCCTCCAGCAACCATCATCTGTCCTACAAGTAAGATGCACATACATTCACCCCTCTCCTCCTACAGCATCCAGACCTTCAGTCACTCCTCACACTCTCTTTCTCCAACCATTACCAGGAATGATGACACTCATCACACTCTGTCCAACACTCTTCATATTATCTTTCTTCAGCACTCTTCACATTCTCCAAAACTCTTCACATTTTCTTTCTTCAACACTCTTTACATTCTCTTTCTCAAGCACTCTTTACATTCTCTTTCTCAAGCACACTTTACATTCAATTTCGGCAAACCAGACCAGAGTACTGTCATTCCTCACACCAGGTTCAACTACCACCAGTGCTGCTGTGATGCCTCACACTCCCAGTGTAGAAACACCCAAAACTATCACTCCAGAAACACCACCACCATCACTCCAGAAACACCACCACCATCACTCCAGAAACACCACCACCATCACTCCAGAAACACCACCACCATCACTCCAGAAACACCACCACTATCACTCCAGAAACAACACCACCATCACTCCAGAAACACCACCACCATCACTCCAGAAACACCATCACTCCAGAATCACCACCACCATCACTCCAGAAACACCACCACCATCACTCCAGAAACACCACCTCCATCATTCCAGAAATACCCCATCCATCACTCCAGAAACGCCAACACCATCACTCCAGAAACTCCAACACCATCACTCCAGAAACGCCAACACCATCACTAAAAAACAACACCATCTCTCCAGAAACAACACCATCACTAAAGAAACAACACCATCACTCCAGAAACAACACCACCATCACTCCAGAAACAACACTACCATCACTCCAGAAACACCATCACCATCACTCCAGAAACACCACCACCATCACTCCAGAAACACCACCACCATCACTCCAGAAACACCACCACCATCACTCCAGAAACACCACCACCATCACTCCAGAAACACCACCACCATCACTCCAGAAACACCACCACCATCACTCCAGAAACACCACCACCATCACTCCAGAAACACCATAAATATCACTCCAGAAACAACAACACCATCACTCCAGAAACAATACCACCATAACTCCAGAAACACCACCACCATCACTCCAGAAACACCACCACCATCACTCCAGAAACACCACCACCATCACTCCAGAAACACCACCACCATCACTCCAGAAACAACACCACCATCACTCCAGAAACAACACCACCATCACTCCAGAAACACCACCACCATAACTCCAGAAACAACACCACCATCACTCCAGAAACACCACCACCATCACTCCAGAAACACCACCACCATCACTCCAGAAACACCACCACCATCACTCCAGAAACAACACCACCATCACTCCAGAAACAACACCACCATCACTCCAGAAACACCACCACCATAACTCCAGAAACAACACCACCATCACTCCAGAAACAACACCACCATAACTCCAGAAACAACACCACCATAACTCCAGAAACAACACCTCCGTCACTCCAGAAACACCACCACATTTTAAGAATACAACGCTAGCAAACCCCAACCATTTATAACAAAAATGAACCACACCACACTACACACATATACACCACACTATAACCACCATATATAACAACTATGAACCACGCA
>WNWK01000848.1:170000-177500 GCA_009830355.1 Cherax destructor
GTAAGATGCCGTGGTATACTGTGTCAAAAGCTTTTCTTAGGTCAATAAAAAGTCCTAATGGATATTCTTTGTTTTCCAGTACTGTGTAAAGCAGGTCCAGCATTTTTACAATTGCATCGTTTGTGCTTTTATTTTTTTGAAGCCAAATTGGCAGGGGCTGAGTATTCTTTGTGCTGCTGTAAACGAATATAATCTCTTGTGCACTTGTTTCTCGAAGATTTTGGATAGCAACGGTAAGTTTGATATTAGCCTGTAGTTATTAACATCTGTGGGGTCTCCACCTTTGTGTAATGGTGTAACCCTTTCTGTCTTGAGGAGTGTCGGGAAAGTGCTAGTTTCTAGTGATTTGTTAAAAAGTAATGAAATAGCATGCGAAAGGACATGGGCCGCTCGCTTGTACAATAATTGTGGGACTTGAGACAGGTTCCCTGATTTATTTTTAAGTGATTGCAGGGGTCGATTCACAGCTCCTGGGCTCGCCTCTTTGCTACTAGGTCATTCTCTCCCCTATCCAAGATATGGTAAGGCTCCAAGACCCTTATCATATCTCTTCTTAAAGCTATGTATGGATCCTACCTCCATTAATTCACTGTCCGGATTGTTCCACTTCCTGACAACTCAAAGGCTAAAGAAATAGTTTCTAACATCTCTGTGACTCATCCGAGTTTTCAGGTTCCTGTTGTATTTCCTTGTTCCTGTGTCCCATCTCTGAAACATTCTAGGCCTCTCCACATTGTCAATTCCTCTCAGTATTTTGTACATCATTATCATGTCATCCCCTATCCTCTAGTGTCATCAGGTTGAGTTTCCTTAACTTCTTCTCATAAGACATACCCTTTAGCTCCGGAACTAGTCTTGTTGCAAAATTTTGCACTTTCTTCAATTTCTTGACGTGTTTGACCAGGTACGGGTTCCATACTGGTACTGCATACTCCAATATGGGCCTGGCGTACACGGTTCACAGTGTCGTGAATGACCCCTTACGTAGATGTCGATATGCTATTCTCGGGTTTGCCAGAAGCCCATATGCTGCAGCGGTTATTTGGTTGATATGCGTCTCAGGGCACGTCCTCTTTATAATGCTCACCCCAAAATCTTTTTCCTTAAGTGAGGTTTGCAGCATTTGATCCGCTAGCCTGTAATCCGTCTTTGGTCTTCTTTGTTCTTCCCCATGCTTCATGACTTTGCATTTGGTTCGGTTAAACTCCAGGAGCCATTTGTCGGACCAGGCTTGCAACCTGTCCAGATCCCCTTGTAATCTTACCTGATCTGCTTGTATTCTCCTCATATGTTTCACATCATCAGCAGACAGGGACACCTCTGAATTTATTCTTTCCATCACATCATTCACATATACAAGACACAGCAAAGGACCCATAACTGACCCTTGTGGAACTCAACTAGTAACAGGCGCCCACTCTAACACCTCATCACATACCAACACTCATTGTTTCCTTCCTGGTAGGTATTCCCTGATCCATTGCAGTGCTTTCCCAACTATTCCTGCCTGCTCCTCCAGTTTTTGGACCAGTATCTTGTGTGGTACTGTGTCAACAGCTTTCTTAGTCCAAAAAGATGAAATCTACCCATCACTCTCTCTCCTGTCTTACTTCTGTTACCTTGTCGTTGAATTGAGGTAGATTTGACACAGGATTTTCTATCCCTGAAGCCGTGCTGATTGTCATGTATGAGCCCAACCTATGTGCTCCACCACTCTTCTTCTGATAATCTTCTCCGTGATTTTACATACTTTTAAAGTCAGTGACACTGGTCTATAGTTTAATGCTGCCTATCTGTCTCCTTTTTTTATAAATTGGGACTATATAGGCTGTCTTATACACCTCAGGAAGTTGCCCTGTTTCGATAGACTTATTGAAGATTGCTGCTAGCGGCACATACAGTTCCTCTTCTTCCTCTCTCAGGACCCTTAGAGAGTTGTTATTTTGGGCCCACCACCTTCGAGGTGTCTAGTTCACCTAGCACTTTCTTCACTTTCTCATTGGTTATGTGCAGTGTGTCCAGCACTTTCTCGTTCACCCTACCGCCTAGGTTTGCTGGAAGCATTTCTGTCTCAACTGTGAGTACTTCTCTAAATCTTGTGCTAAGCTCTTCACATACTTCCTGGTCACTATCTGTGACCTCCCCTCCTTCCGTCCTCACCATGATTACATTTCTTAACTATTGTTTTCCTCCTGATGTGACTGTATAACAACTTGGAGTCAGATTTGGTTTTTAATACTATGTCATTCTTGTATTGCCACTGGCCTTTCTAATTATCCATACATTTATTTCTGGTTCTTCTGCTCATCTCCTTGTTTTCTTAAGTCCTATGCTTTCTATAATTTTTCCATGCTTTGGCCTCTTTACATCTCTTGGTAAATCATGGGCTCACTCTGGTCTTTGTATTGTTTCTGTTACCCTTGGTATCAACTTCTCTGCCTCCCTGCACTTTCTGGTCACTTGTTCCATCGTTTCATTTACTCTCTTTACCTCTAGTTCTCTTTCCCGCTGCACCTCATGCAGAAATTGCTCATACCTGTACAGGCCCCATTTTTTTAATTATCTTCTCCCGTCCTTCTCGTGCTGCTTCATTCTCCACTGTTACCTTTAGAAGGTATTCAAAATTAACAACAAGGGGTATTTCGTGTGTAATAACTTCTATGTCTAAATTGTTCAAGGTGAATACGAGGTCTAGCCTTGCTGGAACATCCTTCCCTCTCTCTCTCTCTCTCTCTGGTTATATCGCTAACACGTTGGTGCATGAAGGTTTCCAGTAGTGTCTCCAGCATCTTAGCCCTGAACGTTTCTGGTCCCCCAAGTGGCTCTAGGTTTTCCCAACCTCCCTGTTCTTGAAATTCCCCCTGACAAATAACTTTATCCTACCAGTGTAGGCCCTTCTGTCTTGGTCTTTGAAATTGAAATTGAAATGTCTATTTCTCTGTAAAAATTACAATGTGGGGTTTACATATTATAAAATATTAATTACAATGTATGGTCAGGGTACAGTAAGGTCTGGGTACAGTATGGTCAGGGTACAGTATGGTCAGGGTACAGTAAGGTCTGGGTACAGTATGGTCAGGGTACAGTATGGTCAGGGTACAGTAAGGTCTGGGTACAGTATGGGGAGGGTACAGTATTGTCAGGGTACAGTATGGTCAGGGTACAGTATGGTCAGGGTACAGTATGTTCAGGGTACAGTATGGTCAGATTACAGTAAGGTCTGGGTACAGTATGGTCAGGGTACAGTATGGTCAGGGTACAGTAAGGTCAGGGTACAGTATGGTCAGGGTAAAGTAAGGTCAGGGTACAGTATGGTCAGGGTACAGTATGGTCAGGGTACAGTAAGGTCAGGGTACAGTATGGTCAAGGTACAGTATGGTCAGGGTACAGTATGGTCAGAGTACAGTAAGGTCAGGATACAGTATAGTCAGGGTTCAGTATAGTCAGGGTACAGTATGGTCAGGGTACAGTATGGTCAGGGTACAGTATGGTCAGGGTACAGTATAGTCAGGGTACAGTATGGTCAGGGTACAGTAAGGTCTGGGTACAGTATGGTCAGGGTACAGTATGTTCAGGGTACAGTAAGGTCTGGGTACAGTATGGGGAGGGTACAGTATGGTCAGGGTACAGTATGGTCAGGGTACAGTATGGTCAGGGTACAGTATGGTCAGGGTACAGTATGGTCAGATTACAGTAAGGTCTGGGTACAGTATGGTCAGGGTACAGTATGGTCAGGGTACAGTAAGGTCAGGGTACAGTATGGTCAGGGTACAGTATGGTCAGGGTACAGTATGGTCAGGGTACAGTATGGTCAGGGTACAGTAAGGTCAGGGTACAGTATGGTCAAGGTACAGTATGGTCAGGGTACAGTATGGTCAGGGTACAGTAAGGTCAGGATACAGTATAGTCAGGGTTCAGTATAGTCAGGGTACAGTATGGTCAGGGTACAGTATGGTCAGGGTACAGTATGGTCAGGGTACAGTATAGTCAGGGTACAGTATGGTCAGGGTACAGTATAGTCAGGGTACAGTATAGTCAGGGTACAGTATGGTCAGGGTACAGTATAGTCAGGGTACAGTATAGTCAGGGTACAGTATAGTCAGAGTACAGTATAGTCAGGATACAGTATGGTCAGGGTACAGTATAGTCAGGGTACAGTATGGTCAGGGTACAGTATAGTCAGGGTACAGTATAGTCAGGGTACAGTATGGTCAAGGTACAGTATGGTCAGGGTACAGTATGGTCATGGTACAGTATAGTCAGGGTACAGTACGGTCAAGGTACAGTATGGTCAAGGTACAGTATAGTCAGGGTACAGTATGGTCAGGGTACAGTATAGTCAGGGTACAGTATAGTCAGGGTACACTATAGTCAGGGTACAGTATGGTCAAGGTACAGTATGGTCACGGTACAGTATAGTCAGGGTACAGTATAGTCAGGGTACAGTACGGTCAAGGTACAGTATAGTCAAGGTACAGTATAGTCAGGGTACAGTACGGTCAAGGTACAGTATGGTCAGGGTACAGTATAGTCAGGGTACAGTATGGTCAGGGTACAGTATAGTCAGGGTACAGTATGGTCAGGGTACAGTATGGTCAGGTCAGACAGTATGTCAAGGTACAGTATAGTCAGGGTACAGAAGGTCAGGTACAGTATAGTCAAGGTACAGTATAGTCAGGGTACAGTATGTAGGTACAGTATGGTCAGGTACAGTATAGTCAGGGTACAGTATAGTCAGGGTACAGTATGGTCAGGGTACAGTATGTCAGGGTCAGTATGGTCAGGTACAGTATGTCAGGGTACAGTAGTCAGGGTACAGTATGTCAGGTACAGTATGGTCAGATAATAGTCAGGTACAGTATGTCAGGGTACAGTATGGTCAGACGTATGGTCAGGGTACGTATAGTCAGGTACAGTAGGTAGGTAAGTTTGGTAGGGTACAGTATGTCAGGGTAGTAGTCAGGGACAGTTGTCAGGTAATATGAGGTACAGTATGTCAGGGTACAGTATGGTCAGGGTACAGTATGTCAGGGTACAGTATGGTCAGGTACAGTATGTCAGGGTACAGTATGGTCAGGGTACATAGTCAGGGTACAGTTGGCAGGTACAGTATGTCAGGGTACAGTATGTCAGGGTACAGTATGGCAGGGTACATAGTAGGTACAGTATGGTCAGGGTCAGATGTAGGTACAGTAGTCAGGGTATAGTCAGGTAAGATGTAGGTCATATGTCAGGGTACATATGGTCAGGTAAGTACAGTATGTCAGGGTAAGTATGTCAGGGTACAGTATGGTCAGGGTACAGTATAGTCAGGGTACAGTATGTCAGGGTACAGATAGTCAGGTCAGTATGGTCAGGGTACAGTATGTAGGTACAGTATAGTCAGGGTACAGTATAGTCAGGGTACAGTATGTCAGGGTACAGTATGGTCAGGGTACAGTATGTAGGGTACAGTATGGTCAGGTACAGTATAGTCAGGTACAGTATAGTGACAGTATGTAGGGTAGCAGTAAGTCAGGAGTTTCAGTATGGTAGGGTACAGTATAGTCAGGGTACAGTATGTCAGGTACAGTATAGTCAGGGTACAGTAGGTCAGGTACAGTATAGTCAGGTCAGCAGTAGGGTACAGTATAGTAAATTTATAATTAAGGGTACAGTATAGTCAGGTACAGTATAGTCAGGAATAGTATAGTCAAATTTTAGTATGTCAGGTACAGTATGGTTAGGGTACAGTATAGTAGGTACAGTATAGTCAGGGTACAGTATGGTAGGTACAGTATTCGGTCGATGGTCAGGGTCAGTATAGTAGGGTACAGTATGTAGGGTAATATTAGGTGGGTACAGTATAGTCAGGGTACAGTATGGTCAGGGTACAGTATAGTCAGGGTACAGTATAGTCAGGGTACAGTATAGTCAGGGTACAGTATAGTCAGGGTACAGTATGGTCAGGGTACAGTATAGTCAGGGTACAGTATAGTCAGGGTACAGTATAGTCAGGGTACAGTATAGTCAGGATACAGTATGGTCAGGGTACTGTATGGTTAGGGTACAGTATAGTCAGGGTACAGTATAGTCAGGGTACAGTATAATCAGGGTACAGTATAGTCAGGGTACAGTATAGTCAGGGTACAGTATGGTTAGGGTACAGTATAGTCAGGGTACAGTATGGTCAGGGTACAGTATAGTCAGGGTACAGTATAGTCAGGGTACAGTATAGTCAGGGTACAGTATGGTCAGGGTACAGTATAGTCAGGGTACAGTATGGTCAGGGTACAGTATAGTCAGGGTACAGTATGGTCAGGGTACAGTATAGTCAGGGTACAGTATAGTCAGGGTACAGTATAGTCAGGGTACAGTATGGTAAGGGTACAGTATAGTCAGGGTACAGTATGGTTAGGGTACAGAGAGGAACAATGGTCTGGTCTGGGATAGGAAGGGGCTGTGAGGTGTCATAGGGGGGTGACCTTGCCACACATCACATATTCAACACCCACAACCTCCCCATTGTCTGTCAGTGTTCCCTTCCCCTCACTCATCCCTCCAAAATTTTTATCTCTCTCTCTCCCTTCTTCCTTCTCTCTCTATTCCTTCCCACTCCTTCCCTCTTCTTTATTCTCTCCCACTCACTCCACGTTCAGAGTCACCAAATGGAGTTAAAGTTCAACATTAACTTTTGGCTTATTGGTGTGTGTGTGTGTGTGTGTGTGTGTGTGTGTGTGTGTGTGTGTGTGTGTGTGTATTCACCGATTTGTGTTTGCAGGGGTCGATACTTAGCTCCTGGCCCTGCCTCATATAATACCTTGATACGCATCACTGATTTCTTAAGTCTTATCATATCTTATTTTGAAGATACTTCCTTACATCCCTATGATTCATCTGTGTCTTCAGCTTCTGTTTCCCCTTGACTCTGGTCATCTTAATTCCAGCAGTCTCTACTTGTCAGACTTATCAATTCTTCTTAAGATTTTGTATGTAGTCATGTCTTTCTCTCCTCTAAGGTTTTCAAGGTTCAGTTCTTTCAGACTTTCCTCATAGTGCATTTCTTTGTTCTGGTACTTGTGCGGTTGCAAAAGTTTGGACCTTTTCCAATTTCTTCCTGTGATTGACTAGATGTGGTCTCCATGCTGGGGCCGCATACTCAGCGATTGGCCTAACATGTGTGGGGAAAAATGTTCTCAAGGATTCTTTGTTTAAGTTCCTTCCATGATGGTTCCAGTTTTTCCTATCACTCTCCTTGTGGTTAAAATATCGTAATACTACAAGTTTGGCGCTATTTAATTTGCTTTGTTAGCCAAGCCAGTATTTCCAGTACGTGAATCATTGCCATGTTATTTTGGTCTTCTATTTTTTTTGGAGAATTATACATTTCTCCCACTATTACTTTTGTTTATCCAGATACTAAAGTACCTGTTATGAAGTTCCTGAACTCTCTTGTTCTCAGGTTTCCTAATTCCTCAATTTTCCAGTTATTTCTAACCATTATTGCTACCCTTCCTCCTC
>WNWK01000848.1:182500-335000 GCA_009830355.1 Cherax destructor
GTTCACTTAGCAGTAAGTAGGTACCTGGACGTCAGCCAACTGATGTGGGTCGCATCCTGCGGGACAAGATTAAACTGAGTTGCCCGAAATGCTCTACATAACCAGAGACTTTCTGTACAGTATATCAGTAAAATAAACTAGGTCGGTAACAGTCGTATCATGCATTTTGTAAAAATAATAATAATTACCATTATCATAATCATCAACCTCATTATCATCTTGGGTAACCATATTACACATTACAGAAATCTGCGGTGTTCACCGCGCACGTTTCACTACCTCTTTATAATTGTACAGGCGGCTAGGACAGCAACAGAGTATCTCTGTTACTTCACTCAAATCCAACATGCTGAAACTGAGTCCAGAGCAGGACCCTCTCTCTCGGCCGAGAGAGTTCCAATGGAGGAGCTCCAAGTTTTCCATGATCTGGACGCAGGTAATGTCTGAATTAGGAAACTCATGAAGCGCCATCTGTATGGTGCACGAGACCTCTACCTTGAAGACAGAGAAAACCTACCTCAGCCGCTTAACTCACAGACTTTGTAGCCCGTGAACCCGTACATATCCAACAGAATGAATGACCTTGCAACGAATACGACGCTACATTCACAAGGATGACTGCCTAGGCCAGGGGTGCTGAGTGACCCACCAGATGTTAATGAAGACTGGATAAAACCTGAACCAGTCTATGTACAAACTGCATATACCCATTACTGCTGTGACACCCATGACCACTTGAACACGTCACACAATAAAGAACAACGTAGGCAGAACAATGCGCCAGCTGAAGGTAGAACACTGCGCCCAGCATGTACTAGGGAGTGCGCCTCCTGTGCGCGCACCTTGCACCCACGAGCCTTCTGAGCTACGAACTTCCACCACAATTACCTCGACTTTGTAACAAAAATATACCCACATTTACTGCACGAGTATGTATGCAGATACTTATGGAAATGAAAAGATAGAAAAATCAATGATAACATAATAAGAAATATTTTTTTTAATATGTAGAACTAATATAGGATATAAAACACTTAAACGTGAAATTAGTCGTACCTGAAGCAAAGAATGAAAAATGAAATATATATATAATTATTGACTCAAAGCTAATATGTACACAATAAGCGAATAATAGATGGGGTGTCATGCCAATGTTTTGGGCACGTAGCTCTGAATCGTGGTTTTAAACGCTGAGCCATTGTTGATGTCTAGGGGGGTCACAGGTGGACGTGATTGTTGTGATACGAAGCAAATAGAGAGTGATCCCAACATGAGTAGGGATTCAGGACAACCGAAGTACTGGGATCCTCTGACAACCCTTCAGACAACCAAGGTACTGGGATCCTCTGACAACCTTTCTGAAGCAGTAGAGTCGCCAGTCGTGAACCACAATTAAACTCTGGTGGGGTCAAACTGAAGAACAGCTATAGGATGGTGTCTAGCTAATTGCGTGTCAGCTACGAGTGGAGGGGGACCAGTTTAGGTACAGATGCCAGATTAAGTCACAGATCTATGCCAAGACTGTTGCTCCCCCTCTTATCTCGCCTGTGTTGGAGGACCCGAGCCAATGATCAAGGCTTAAAAAAATTACAAACCATTTGAGAAATCATTTGAATGATAGGAGTACAGCCTTAAAAAGAAATGGTGAGGACAAATATGATTACATTACTCTATGTTAGTCCACAGTAGATCAGGTTGAATTACCAGAATATAAGCCTAAACAAGAGCGAAGCTCTTGTTTAGGCTTATATTCAACAAGAGCGAAGCTCTTGTTTAAACTAAATTAAACAAAACACAACATATATTATTAATGAGGAGTGGATTGGATACTTAGAGACTTGATGGGAGCAGAAAGTCAAGTGACTGTCAACTGGTCGGAGGGACACTCGTCAAATCCCACTGTGGAAAATTTTGAATTTTCCTGAAGTCAGCATGTGTAAATTCGTATAATATAATAATTGTGTATTAAAATGATACTGATTTGACCCTTCGAGAAGGGTGTGTTGCGGGGACGGCCGGAGGCGGAGGGAGGGCCGGTGGTGGAGGGACGGCCGGGGCGGAGGGAGGGCGCCATATTGAATTCAATGAGTGGGTGCTCTTTGTAATTTGCACCAGAAATTCGGCGTTTTTCGAGGCCTAATGGGGAACATGCCTCAAAATTGTAATGGAAATATGATGATATGTTCCTGCTGAAGAAATGGGGACAAGAAATTGGCGGGTCATCAAGAAATTTCGTGTGAATGGAGGAAAATAAGGGAAGCAGTCATCACATCTCACAGAAGTAAACCGTCTTTTTATGTAGAACTAGCTGGCCAGTGTAGGCTCTATATAGTAAGGCAGGTGTTGTGGGGTGATCTGCATTAAGTGACATGCACAGAAAAAAATTGGTAAGTGTTAATTATTAAAATATTTAAAAATGTTCAACACATGTTGGAATAATGTTGATATATAATGGACCCCACCACCTTTTCAGTCAGTCAATAAATTTGAATACAGTCCACGTAAATTGTACCAGAGTTATTGGTTTTATTTAATATTAATGTATAATTTTAGGTCCCGGTTTTGTGAGTGCGATTTGAGGGTTGTGAGTAACGAAGGAGACACTTTCCTGTGACTTAAAGTGACTTAAATCCCACTTACCTCAGAGGTGCAACACAAATTGGTAAGTAATATTGACCTTAGTTGCATCCTACAAAAATTACTAATATGAATGTAATAGTGAAGTTCATACAGGTAATTTCCCACACCCACCGGGTGGAGAAGGGGGGAAGGGAGTAGCGGTGACGCTGCACACAACTAACCTAACAAACAGACTGCCCAACAAACTACCACTACCACTCATTCATACTTCCACTTCTATCTAATGAATTTTTACCTCACAGGCAGTGCGTTAAGCGTTATCCTTAAATTTCATGATTACGTGAAATATGAACCACACACGTCCATTATTGCTGTGTGGGTCTTGGGAGAGATATTTAGGTAGACATAGACACTCCTTGTAGGATGGTTACGGTATATTTACGGTATCAGTAGGAGAGAGTCCAGCCACGTCTGTCCAGTTATAGGTCTGCCGCTAGTGAGGGTGTACGCCTATGTGAGACTGTGCACATGCGCTGAGCCTCTGACGTCAGCGGGTATCGTGACGTCACACGCAAAGGGACCAGCTGTATAAGTGGGATGAATGCTGAATGCTGGTACACTACACAAGTGTACATATGATACTGACACGACAGCTCGGCCATGTTATCGTATGACGTCTCGGCATACTATACAACTCTATAGGCTGAACAGACAGGTGGTACTGGATGAATCTATACAATAGCAAACACATTATAACTTGGAACTGATCAAGATTAATCTTACTCTCGCACTTCTTGAGTTAATGGTGAATCATAGAATTGATGAGGGGAAAAGGGTGAGTGGAGCACTTCGGAGTCTGTGGAGACAAAGAACCTTGTCCATGGAAGTAAAGAGGGGAATGTATGAGAGTATAGTTATACCAACGCTCTTATATGGGTGTGAAGCATGGGTGATGAATGTTGCAACGAGGAGAAGGCTGGAGGCAGTGGAGATGTCATGTCTGAGGTCAATGTGTGGTGTGAATATAATGCAGAGAATTCGGAGTTTGGAAATTAGGAGGAGGTGCGGGATTACCAAAACGATTGTCCAGAGAGCTGAGGAGGGGTTGTTGAGGTGGTTTGGACATGTAGAGAGAATGGAACGAGACAGAGTGACTTCGAGAGTGTATAAATCTGTAGTGGAGGGAAGGCGGGGTAGGGGTCGGCCTAGGAAAGGTTGGAGGAGGGTAAAGGAAGTTTTGTGTGCGAGGGCTTGGATTTCCAGCAAGCATGTGTGAGCGTATTTGATAGGAGTGAATGGAGGCATATGGTTTTTTAATACTTGACGTGCTGTTGGAGTGTGAGCAAAGTAACATTTATGAAGGGATTCAGGGAAACCGGCAGGCCGGACTTGAGTTCTGGAGATGGGAAGTACAGTGCCGGCACTCTGAAGGAGGGGTGTAAATGTTGCAGTTTTATAACTGTAGTGTAAAGCACCCTTCTGGCAAGACAGTGATGGAGTGAATGATGATGAAAGTTTTTCTTTTTCGGGCCACCCTGCCTTGGTGGGAATCGGCCGATGTGTTAATATAATAATATAAGAGAAATTTAATGGATCTAGATATAACGGATTATATAAATTACAATTTGCAAATTTGATCGATCAATGGATGTGTATTCATGCACTCTTCGGCTTCTGAGGAAGAATAAATATTTACAGGGAAGAAGTTTTAACAGGAAAGATAAACTCGGCTAACACGGGTTATACTGTTAAAACTCAGAACTCAGAGAGAACTTGAACACACAAACATCTTGCTAGATACTGGAAATCTAATAACAAAACACACAGTCAATAATTCGGTTCTAAACTGGATTTTTTAATTTTCTATCTTTAGCTCACAACTTATGATCACTTTCCTACTGAAGGAATGAACAGACTCGGTGGAGTGGATGGATCTCTCCCCGGTTGAAATAGTTAGCTCAAAGACACAAAGTATGAGCAAAGGAGAACGGCTCTCACTATCTCTTACTGCAGGTAAGAATTACTCGACACACAACACTTTACTCTGCAAAGGCTTACTGTCAACTGGAAGGAACACTATCTGGAACACGAGGGACAACAACTGGCACTCTAGTGAGTACACTAGCAACAGAAACGGCTTTCTGCAATTGCTTTTGCATCAGCGAAAGATGCTATAACTCATTCAAATAGTCTTTCTTCAACAAAGCGTCCCCTGGAGAGGAACTACTACTTGAACTAGCAACATTGCAAGGATAGACTCAGTACTCAAGGCGGTCCGGGATACCTCCGGCACCCTAGGCATCTGAACGCTTCTTGCATGCAAGATATTGTAGGGGCTGAATTCCAGACAGGAGTGACAGTAATACTAGTGCTTTGACCGCTCGGCTACGTTAACAAGTAAAACACATACTTTCTACAAGAACTAATCTGAACTTCACATTCCACATCACTCTGGCAATTCTCTGATACAAGCTGGAAGAACAAACACATTGTTCAAAGGCTAGAGACTGTCTTTCAGTCATTAAGGGACTATGAGGGCTGTTTACTGACTCATCATTATGGCGCTGAATGGCAATACACACAGTATTATCGCACATGGTTACTAGAACTTCAATGCCTTGACTGGCAGAAAACACACAGTTATCACTTGAATTTACTTGAGACATGACTGAGCAATTAAACGAGAATTGAAATGAAAGCAAAATTTACACAAGTATATGGCACAATATAGCTTAACTGATAGAAATTATTAACTATTCTACATAAGTAACACGGATAATAGCACAATAACACTATAGAAAAGATAACTCACTGGAAATTGACTTGGCAAGGAAACTCAACACACTAAAATAAAACAATCTAGCTTTAACTTGAACAGCAAAATGAGTTTTCTTTCTTGTCAATATCAACAAAATTGCAACACAATAAAAGAATTAAATGCACAATTAATTAAAAGAATTCAATAATGGTTATGGCACTAGCAACAATCTGATAAAACAATTCGATAGAATATTCACTGGCAAAAATTAAAGTAACTTTACTGCTTGAATCTCTAGAAGTTCACTGGAATATTACTTATTACTCTTAGGAAATGACAAGTTACTAGAGCAAATAAACACAACAAAATTGATAAAACAAGGTGAATACTGGCGAATTTAATTTACATAAAATCAATTTCAGGAATGACTGATTGAAAAAGATTCACACTGGGGTAAATTATTTTCACACAACACAAAGATATTAGAAATAAAATAGTTTGAACACTCTTACTCTTAATTGCAAACAAAGCAAGGTAACTCAATGCAACAGTTACTGAACAATTTACTAAAAACACTGACTTTAAACAAACTTAAGAGTGAATTTGTTCAACAACACATGAAAACAAATGAAAAATTAATGACAATAAAATGGTATTAACACTTACATAAGCTGGAAGATACTCATCAAAGGCACAGAACAGTTAACTTACTGCTTATACAAAGTCATGCTCTTGTTGACTATATATAATTATTGGAGCAAAATAATATCTTCAGTAAGTTATATCACTAGTCTGCAAAAGTAATTCACATTAGCACTATACAAAAAGAACAAGTACACAAAACAATATTGGGTGCAATGGGATAAAGTAACATAAGAACATAAGAAAGAAGGAACACTGCAGCAGGCCTACTGGCCCATGCGAGGCAGGTCCAAGTCTCCCACCGGCTTAAGCCAATGCCCCGACCCAGCCAGGTCAGGTTACATTCACTTAAGGAAGGAGCACGGCATCTGACCTAGTAGCACAAACTAGTCAGGTACAACTCACACCCACCCGCACCCACTCATATATTTATCTAGCCTATTTTTAAAACTACACAACGTTTTAGCCTCTATTACTGTACTCGGGAGTTTGTTCCACTCATCGACACTGACTGCAACACATAAGAATTAGCAGGGAATATTACTGGTAAAATGTTAAAAATTGCTTGGAGGAGAAAACAATATGTAGTTACTGGGGCAAGCAAAATTAATTAATTACACAATTAAAACATTAACAAACAAGGGTAAATGAATAAAAAATAACTCTGGGATAGTACACTTGGTGAAACACAATAATTAACAAGACAGAAAATTCAACAACACATGGACAATGCTGGGGAAAAAATTTAAAATCATTTAAAATTACTACTTGGTGGAATATTGGAACACAAGATAACTTTAACAAAACTGTACTTACTGCATATTTAGTAACACAACGAAATTCACAGAAATTATAACGCAATAATTAACAAAGAGACAATACTAGTGAAATAAAAAATTAATGCAAATAATTAATTTAACACAGAACACTTCCTAGGATAACTCAAAATTTATGTAACTCGCAGAAATTGTCTCAACACACAAAATTGTCTATAGATTATCTGAAAAAGAAAACAACAACAGCGTGGTGGTGGAGGTTGGTGGTGGAGGATGGTGGTGGAGGATGGTGGTCTGGTCCACTCGTTGATAACTTGAAGTAATGTGCATAAACCGGCGGACTACGAACCGAGGCTTTATACAGTTGGCACAACAGTTCAGAAGAAACACACTCAGGACGCTCGACCTGGTTCGTAGCCAATAAACTGCTTGCAGGGCCAAGTCAATTTCCAGTGAGTTATCTTTTCTTTAGTGTTATTGTGCTATTATCCGTGTTACTTATGTAGAATAGTTAATAATTTCTATCAGTTAAGCTATATTGTGCCATATACTTGTGTAAATTTTGCTTTCATTTCAATTCTCGTTTAATTGCTCAGTCATGTCTCAAGTAAATTCAAGTGATAACTGTGTTTTCTGCCAGTCAAGGCATTGAAGTTCTAGTAACCATGTGCGATAATACTGTGTGTATTGCCATTCAGCGCCATAATGATAATGAGTCAGTAAACAGCCCTCATAGTCCCTTAATGACTGAAAGACAGTCTCTAGCCTTTGAACAATGTGTTTGTTCTTCCAGCTTGTATCAGAGAATTGCCAGAGTGATGCGGAATGTGAAGTTCAGATTAGTTCTTGTAGAAAGTATGTGTTTTACTTGTTAACGTAGCTGAGCGGTCAAAGCACTAGTATTACTGTCACTCCTGTCTGGAATTCAGCCCCTACAATATCTTGCATGCAAGAAGCGTTCAGATGCCTAGGGTGCCGGAGGTATCCGGACCGCCTTGAGTACTGAGTCTATCCTTGCAATGTTGCTAGTTCAAGTAGTAGTTCCTCTCCAGGGGACGCTTTGTTGAAGAAAGACTATTTGAATGATTTATAGCATCTCTCGCTGATGCAAAAGCAATTGCAGAAAGCCGTTTCTGTTGCTAGTGTACTCACTAGAGTGCCAGTTGTTGTCCCTCGTGTTCCAGATAGTGTTCCTTCCAGTTGACAGTAAGCCTTTGCAGAGTAAAGTGTCGTGTGTCGAGTAATTCTTACCTGCAGTAAGAGATAGTGAGAGCCGTTCTCCTTTGCTCATACTTTGTGTCTTTGAGCTAACTATTTCAACCGGGGAGAGATCCATCCACTCCACCGAGTCTGTTCATTCCTTCAGTAGGAAAGTGATCATAAGTTGTGAGCTAAAGATAGAAAATTAGAAAATCCAGTTTAGAACCGAATTATTGACTGTGTGTTTTGTTATTAGATTTCCAGTATCTAGCAAGATGTTTGTGTGTTCAAGTTCTCTCTGAGTTCTGAGTTTTAACAGTATAACCCGTGTTAGCCGAGTTTATCTTTCCTGTTAAAACTTCTTCCCTGTAAATATTTATTCTTCCTCAGAAGCCGAAGAGTGCATGAATACACATCCATTGATCGATCAAATTTGCAAATTGTAATTTATATAATCCGTTATATCTAGATCCATTAAATTTCTCTTATGTACCATTAACTCAAGAAGTGCGAGAGTAAGATTAATCTTGATCAGTTCCAAGTTATAATGTGTTTGCTATTGTATAGATTCATCCAGTACCACCTGTCTGTTCAGCCTATAGAGTTGTATAGTATGCCGAGACGTCATATGATAACATGGCCGAGCTGTCGTGTCAGTATCATATGTACACTTGTGTAGTGTACCAGCATTCAGCATTCATCCCACTTATACAGCTGGTCCCTTTGCGTGTGACGTCACGATACCCGCTGACGTCAGAGGCTCAGCGCATGTGCACAGTCTCACATAGGCGTACACCCTCACTAGCGGCAGACCTATAACTGGACAGACGTGGCTGGACTCTCTCCTACTGATACCGTAAATATACCGTAACCATCCTACAAGGAGTGTCTATGTCTACCTAAATATCTCTCCCAAGACCCACACAACAATAATGGACGTGTGTGGTTCATATTTCACGTAATCATGAAATTTAAGGATAACGCTTAACGCACTGCCTGTGAGGTAAAAATTCATTAGATAGAAGTGGAAGTATGAATGAGTGGTAGTGGTAGTTTGTTGGGCAGTCTGTTTGTTAGGTTAGTTGTGTGCAGCGTCACCGCTACTCCCCTCCCCCCTTCTCCACCCGGTGGGTGTGGGAAATTACCTGTATGAACTTCACTATTACATTCATATTAGTAATTTTTGTAGGATGCAACTAAGGTCAATATTACTTACCAATTTGTGTTGCACCTCTGAGGTAAGTGGGATTTAAGTCACTTTAAGTCACAGGAAAGTGTCTCCTTCGTTACTCACAACCCTCAAATCGCACTCACAAAACCGGGACCTAAAATTATACATTAATATTAAATAAAACCAATAACTCTGGTACAATTTACGTGGACTGTATTCAAATTTATTGACTGACTGAAAAGGTGGTGGGGTCCATTATATATCAACATTATTCCAACATGTGTTGAACATTTTTAAATATTTTAATAATTAACACTTACCAATTTTTTTCTGTGCATGTCACTTAATGCAGATCACCCCACAACACCTGCCTTACTATATATAGAGCCTACACTGGCCAGCTAGTTCTACATAAAAAGACGGTTTACTTCTGTGAGATGTGATGACTGCTTCCCTTATTTTCCTCCATTCACACAAAATTTCTTGATGACCCGCCAATTTCTTGTCCCCATTTCTTCAGCAGGAACATATCATCATATTTCCATTACAATTTTGAGGCATGTTCCCCATTAGGCCTCGAAAAACGCCGAATTTCTGGTGCAAATTACAAAGAGCACCCACTCATTGAATTCAATATGGCGCCCTCCCTCCGCCCCGGCCGTCCCTCCACCACCGGCCCTCCCTCCGCCTCCGGCCGTCCCCGCAACACACCCTTCTCAAAGGGTCAAATCAGTATCATTTTAATACACAATTATTATATTATACGAATTTACACATGCTGACTTCAGGAAAATTCAAAATTTTCCACAGTGGGATTTGACGAGTGTCCCTCCGACCAGTTGACAGTCACTTGACTTTCTGCTCCCATCAAGTCTCTAAGTATCCAATCCACTCCTCATTAATAATATATGTTGTGTTTTGTTTAATTTAGTTTAAACAAGAGCTTCGCTCTTGTTTAATATAAGCCTAAACAAGAGCTTCGCTCTTGTTTAGGCTTATATTCTGGTAATTCAACCTGATCTACTGTGGACTAACATAGAGTAATGTAATCATATTTGTCCTCACCATTTCTTTTTAAGGCTGTACTCCTATCATTCAAATGATTTCTCAAATGGTTTGTAATTTTTTTAAGCCTTGATCATTGGCTCGGGTCCTCCAACACAGGCGAGATAAGAGGGGGAGCAACAGTCTTGGCATAGATCTGTGACTTAATCTGGCATCTGTACCTAAACTGGTCCCCCTCCACTCGTAGCTGACACGCAATTAGCTAGACACCATCCTATAGCTGTTCTTCAGTTTGACCTCACCAGAGTTTAATTGTGGTTCACGACTGGCAACTCTACTGCTTCAGAAAGGTTGTCAGAGGATCCCAGTACCTTGGTTGTCCTGAAGGGTTGTCAGAGGATCCCAGTACTTCGGTTGTCCTGAATCCCTACTCATGTTGGGATCACTCTCTATTTGCTTCGTATCACAACAATCACGTCCACCTGTGACCCCCCTAGACATCAACAATGGCTCAGCGTTTAAAACCACGATTCAGAGCTACGTGCCCAAAACATTGGCATGACACCCCATCTATTATTCGCTTATTGTGTACATATTAGCTTTGAGTCAATAATTATATATATATTTCATTTTTCATTCTTTGCTTCAGGTACGACTAATTTCACGTTTAAGTGTTTTATATCCTATATTAGTTCTACATATTAAAAAAAATATTTCTTATTATGTTATCATTGATTTTTCTATCTTTTCATTTCCATAAGTATCTGCATACATACTCGTGCAGTAAATGTGGGTATATTTTTTTTACAAAGTCGAGGTAATTGTGGTGGAAGTTCGTAGCTCAGAAGGCTCGTGGGTGCAAGGTGCGCGCATAGGAGGAGCACTCCCTAGTACATGCTGGGCGATACAACATAAGTGCTCCAACCACTTGTAATTTTTGACGTGATAATGTCGTGTCAGTATCATATGTACACTTGTGTAGTGTACCAGCATTCAGCATTCATCCCACTTATACAGCTGGTCCCTTTGCGTGTGACGTCACGATACCCGCTGACGTCAGAGGCTCAGCGCATGTCACAGTCTCACATGGCGTACACCCTCACTAGCGGCAGACCTATAACTGGACAGACGTGGCTGGACTCTCTCCTACTGATACCGTAAATATACCGTAACCATCCTACAAGGAGTGTCTATGTCTACCTAAATATCTCTCCCAAGACCTACACAACAAGTGGTGAGCAGCTGTGTGCCGTAATTTTTATCGATTACGCTGTTATAGAGAGATAGACTATGACAAGCAAGCAAACAGCCTCCAGATGACCACGTTACCAGCTACTACATCCAAGAAGTCTACAATATCTAAAGTATCTCTGGTCAGTTAAGTGCCTCATTTGTTAATTTGCTAAAACCTACGAGGGTTGACCCGGTTTGCAAATTCTGTACGAATAAGCCAGTGGGGAGAGCACCATTCAGCAATTGCACCACCAGTTACGTCAGCCTAGGCTTAAGCCAGCTTCTACCTTGCTGTGCTAATTTGTTACAAGATTCCAGCCAGTCAATCTGTGTGAAAATATTCTACTAAGCAGCAAGCCACTCTGTTGTCTGAGAAGTAAGCCACGTGAGTCACGCATTACCACCTTTGTACTCCAGTGTATTGCTGTTCTGAGTACAATACCATCCCCATGGTATCCTGGGTTATTCAAGCCACCCTGGGTTAAGTTCATATAAACGGCGTAGCCTACAGGCGCACGCGGGAAGCGGTGTAAGCCACCACCCCCACCACCCACGCTAAGGTGGAGTGGCTAGGCTTACACGCTTCCGCGTGCGCCTGTGGCTTACGCCGTTAAATGAACAACCCAGGGTGGCTTGATAACCCAGGATACCACGGGATGGTTTGTACTCAGAGAGCAATACACTGGAGTACAAAGGTGTATAATGCGTGACTCACGTGGCTACTTCTCGAGACAGCAGAGTGGCTGCTGGCTTATGAATTTTTCACCAGATGACTGGCTGGAATCTTGTAACAAATTAGCACAGCAGGTAAGCTGGCTTAAGCCTAGGCTGACGAACTGGTGGTGGCTAATTGCTGGAATGGTCTCTCCCTCACTGGCTTACTTGCACAGATTTGCAAACCGGTCAACCTCGTAGGAGCAAATTAACAAATGAGGCACTAACTGACCAGGAGATACTAGATATTGTAGACTTCTTGGATGTAGTAGCTGGTACGTGGTCGTCTGGAGGCTGTTTGCTTGCTTGTCGAGTCTATCTCTATAACAGCGTATCGATAAAAATACGGCACACCTGCTCACCACTGTTGGTGGTCTTGGGAGAGATATTTAGGTAGACATAGACCTCCTTGTAGGATGGTTACGTGATATTTCGGTATCAGTAGGAAGGTCCAGCACGTCTGTCCAGTTATAGGTCTGCCGCTAGTGAGTGTACGCCATGTGAGACTGTGCATGCGCTGAGCCTCTGACGTCAGCGGTATCGTGACGCACACGCAAAGGACCAGCTGATAGTGGATGAATGCTGAATGCTGGTACACTACACAAGTGACATATGATACTGACACGACATTATCACGTCAAAATTACAAGTGGTTGGAGCACTTATGTTTTATCCTCCTCCTCTCCCTCACACTGCCTTCACCTATTTTCATCTTTCCTTATTCTTCTTCCTCCTCTTTACTAAGGAGAATAAGGGGTAACTATAATTACTTCCCACTTACTGTGTAAGTGGTTATGTTAACTTGCCCATTTACTGTTCACTCACTGTCCGGACGGGCATTTTGTACAGTTAATTCCCACTCAATCAAAATCCTATTGGATCTAAACGCACGTATGAAATATATTTGCTAATATTTACTTCGTGTTTAATAACGTGTCACTCGACAGAAAAAATCCTAAAGTGGATTTTCGATATTTTTTTCTTTTCATCCTACAAAGTTTTCGTTCCTAATTTCTTAAATTTTGGTTCGATCAGCTTCAAATTTTCAGTGCTGATTTATGATATATAAGGAAAGGCCAAGGTCACACGCACACATCTTAATATATGCATAAATTATCTAAATTTTAACTTTTCCCCGAGCAAAGTTACTTTAAATTTCAGGTAGATATAAAATCCTAAATATATATCTCAATGGCTGGCAATGAATAACTAATTATTATCGTTGTTTTCTACGTCGCGAGAAATTTAATTGTTTCTTAGTGGCTAGTGTATCTCACCACTGCACTAGCATACTTTTTCTAAAAATAATCATTTTCAAGGTGAGCAAGTCTGCCTAAATAAGATTAATCTACCACCTCAGCAAACACGGTGTAAATCTCTCTCTCTCTAGCAGAGCTAGATGTTTTACCTTGATCCGATGACATACTGTGGTGTCGGTGCCTCTTGAGCTAATTTCATTCTACTCCCCGTGGCTACTCCGGAGTTTGTTCCACTCATCCACAACTCTATTACCAAACCAGTGCTTTTCTATATTCTTGGCAAGATATTTTTAGCACACTATCTACATTCTCTTTTTTATTCCTGTTTTCCATTTATACACCTCAATCATATCCCCCCCTAATTCTACGCCTTTCTAGAGAGTGCAGATTCAGGGCCCTCAGTCTATCTTCATAGGGAAGATTTCTGATACATGGGATCAACCTTGCCATCCTCCTTTGTAGGTTTTCCAGTGCATTTATATCCATTCTGTAATACGGTGACCAAAACTGAGGTCTAACCAAAGATATATAGAGTTGAAGAACAACCTGAGGAATCCTATTATTTATGTTTCTTGATATGAAGCCAAGGATTCTGTTCGCTTTATTGCGAACACTTATGCACTGTAGTCTTGGTTTTAGATTACTCCTAACCAGCACTCCCAAATCCTTGTCGCAATCAGTAATATTAAGATCTACATTGTTTACTTTATATGTGGCATGGTTATTTTCTTGTCCAATGTTTAGAACTTTGCATTTGTCTATATTAAACTGCATCTGCCACTTCTCCGACCACTGCATCAGTCTATTCAAATCTTTCTTGACTGCTCTAATGTCCTCGTCAGAATGAATTCGACAGCCTATTTGGTAGCATCGGCAAGCTTGCTTATGCCGCTGTTTATTCCCTCATCTATGTCGAATATGTAGATTTGGAACACCAAGGGGCCCAACACTGACTCCTGTGGAACACCGCTCGTGACGCTTCCCCACTCTGATTTCTCCTCATTTATGCAAACTCTCTGTTGACTGTCTGTCAACCACGCCTCTATCCAGGAAAAAAAAAAATCCTCCTAGTCTGTGTGCCTTAATTTTCCTCAATAGTCTCTGATGTGGGACCCTATCAAAAACCTTACTGAAGTTCATATACACAATATCATATTCATTACCATGATCTACCTCCTCAAATACCTTAGTGAATTTTTTTTATTAAATTCGTAAGGCAGGAACGACCTTTTGTAAAACCGTGCATAGATTCATTAATCAATTTATACCTTTCAAGATGGCTACGAATTGCCTCGGCAATTATTGATTCCTTAAATTTTCCCACTGGTTAGGCTTATTGGTCTATAGTTAGAAGCTAAGGACCTGTCACCTGCTTTGAAAATATATATCACATTTGACATTTTCCACTTATCTGGCACTATGCCAGTTTGTAGTGATATGTTGAAAAGATTAGCCAACGGTTTGCTAAGCTCCACTTTGCATTCCTTTAGAATCTTTGTGTACAGTTCATGAGGGCCCGGGGATTTGTTAAATTTTAATTTATCTGTTTGCCTAAGGACCATGTCACTTGTGACCCTAATCGTGCATAGTTTATTATCGTCATGTTCTACGTAATTTATTATTTTTGTGATATTACTAGTATCTTCCTTTGTAAAAACTGAGAGGAAGTAAGTGTTAAAAATTCTGCACATTTCCTTATCACTGTCGGTGAGCTGACCCGAGTAACTTTTGAGTGGGTCTATTTTGTCCCTAATCTTACTTCTGTATACCTGAAAGAATCCTTTTGGGTTAATCTTCAATTCCCTTGCGACTTTAACTTCATGATCTCTCTTTGCTTCTCTTATTCTTTTTTTTATTTTTCCCCTCTAACTGAATATATTGATTTCTTAACTGCCAATCTACTCTTTTAATTCGCTAATATATGCCTTTATTTTGACCAATGAGATGTTTTAATCTATTATTTATCCATTTAAGATTGTTTTTGTTTGATCGGAATTCCCTATTCGGGACATAAGTTGTCTAAGCAAGTATAACTATACTCTGAAAAACGTCATATCGGCAACCATCACCACCTACCTGACCCATAGTCAGGTCATTCCAGTTCAGCCCACTCAGGTAATTTTTCAGTCCTATGAAATCAGCCCTAACCTTATTATAACAGGCGCAATTTAATTTAGCAAAATCCAACTAAATATATTTTAGATCAGTTTACAATAATTTAATAATTAACAAACACAATGAAATATATTTTTTTCGTTAGGTTCAAAATGATTTTTGCGAAATTATTGCATACACAAATTTTTGCTATTTAAGCGAAAATCACAAGTTTTACCTATTCGGCACGACATACATACTATATATATATATATATATATATATATATATATATATATATATATATATATATATATATATATATATATATACATATATGCAATAAGATCACAGTAAACAGTTACCATTGCCAGTTCCTATTATCCTTAAACTTATTAAACTTTGTATTGTTGATGCAAAATTTGTATTTAATGATAAGTTTTACACTCAGAAGTTTGGTATGTTCTTAGTAATTTATACATGGAATTTTTCGAAATAAGATTGCTTAACACAATCCTTCCTAATAGAGCTAAGTGGTATAGATATGTTGATTATATTTTGTGCCTTATGCCTAAGATGTAGAAATAAACCATTTCCTTGTTAAATTAAATAGCTTAGCTTATTCAATAAATTTTACTGTTGAGTTCAAAGTAAATAACTCATGATTTTAAATTTTAAATTTACAGAAAACCTATAAATAACTGTTCCTAAGTACATTATTATTATTCTCATCAAGACAGAGTTAAACTGTCGGTTTTCTCATCAATGTTTTTGAGAGCTTTACGTATTTGTAGTCCAGAGTTCATAGATGAAGAAATTTCTAAAATTTATGAAATAGCTAATGATCTAAAATACCCAAGAAATGTAATTGATAAATCATTTAAAATAGCTAGAAATACTTTTTACAATCCAAAAAGGGACAACCAACCTTATTCAACTAAAAATATATTGGTTCTCCCTTACCACGAAAACTTGGTTGATATGAATTCCTTTCTTAACACATTTAATATCAAAGTTGTATTTAAAAATCTTGATACAGTAAAAAAACTTTTGATAAAAAATTCCCCACAAAATGCTGACGGATGTGTCTATAAGATTCCTTGTCAAGTATGCGATAAAGTTCATTATGGTCAAACTGGTAAAAGTCTTGAATTAAGATTAAAACAACATAAATATAGCATTAGAACTGGACAAAATTCTAATGCTCTATTTATTCATGGGAGAGATTTTAACCATCCAATTGATTTTCAAAAGGCTAAGAAAGTTGTATCAAGCAAGTCCATGTTTCATGAAAAACAGTTTTGAAAATAATATGAATATTTCTTTTGGTTTATATAAATTGGATTCAGGAAGGATATAGGAAAGCATTGCTTTGGTAATAGAGTTGTCGATGAGTGGAACAAACTCCCGAGTACAGTTATAGAGGCCAAAACGTTGTGTAGTTTTAAAAATAGGCTAGATAAATATACGAGTAGGTGCGGGTGGGTGTGAGTTGGTCCTGACTAGCTTGTGCTACTAGGTCAGATGCCGTGCTCCTTCCTTAAGTGAATGTAACCTGACCTGGCTGGGTCGGGGCATTGGCTTAAGCCTGGGGGAGAATTGGACCTGCCTCGCATGGGCCAGTAGGCCTGCTGTAGTGTTCCTTCTTTCTTATGTTCTTATAATTAATAAAATTTGGGAAGAATTTAATGATACATTAGATAAATCTTAATATATATATATATATATATATATATATATATATATATATATATATATATATATATATATATATATATATATATATATATAATAGTAGGCAGGAAGGTGTTTGGGAATTGCGAAATGTGAGGAGTCAGGTGGGTGAAAAACGGTCTTGTGTGTGAGACTGACTGACATACTCTAAGCACTACACACATTATTTTGTGTAAAAAATCTCAATATACAGCACACTACACGAATTATATAACACATTAAGCACTTCACAAAACACAATATACAACATTATACTCAAAATGCATCACAAATACAAATTACACATTACACGCAATATAATATAAATACCCACAGTGTTTCTATTATGTTCACACACTGTGGGTGTTCCCACCGTGTTACTATCATACACAACAGTGTTCACACTGGGTGTTCCCACCGTGTTACTATCATACACAACAGTGTTCATACTGGGTGTTCCCACCGTGTTACTATCATACACAACAGTGTTCATACTGGGTGTTCCCACCGTGTTACTATCATACACAACAGTGTTCACACTGGGTGTTCCCACCGTGTTACTATCATACACAACAGTGTTCACACTGGGTGTTCCCACCGTGTTACTATCATACACAACAGTGTTCACACTGGGTGTTCCCACCGTGTTACTATCATACACAACAGTGTTCACACTGGGTGTTCCCACCGTGTTACTATCATACACAACAGTGTTCACACTGGGTGTTCCCACCATGTAACTTGATGCAACGCACAACGCATTGTACACAATACATTATGCAACACACAATACGCTTACGCAAAACAAGATTTGCAAAAAAAAAAAAAAAATACACAACACAGGCACTTAAAGTCAGTACCTGACCAACCGGGCTGTGGTTCGTACGTCAGTTTGCGTGCGGCCAGCAGTAACAGCCTGGTGGATCAGAACCCTGATCCACCATGAGGCCTGGTCTCAGACTGAGCCGCGGGGGCGTTGACCCCCGAAACTCTCTGCAGGTAAACATTACTTGTACACAAAACACAACTCACTACACTCAACAACACACTGTACACAAAACACAACTCACTACACTCAACAACACACTGTACAACCACCACTACACTCAACAACACACTGTACACAAAACACAACTCACTACACTCAACAACACACTGTACACAAAACACAACTCACTACACTCAACAACACACTGTACACAAAACACAACTCACTACACTCAACAACACACTGTACACAAAACACAACTCACTACATACACAACTCACTACACTCAACAGCACACTGTACACAAAACACAACTCACTACACTCAACAACACACTGTACACAAAACACAACTCACTACACTCAACAACACACTGTACACAAAACACAATACACTACACTCAACAACACACTGTACACAAAACACAACTCACTACACTCAACAACACACTGTACACAAAACACAACTCACTACACTCAACAACACACTGTACACAAAACACAACTCACTACACTCAACAACACACTGTACACAAAACACAACTCACTACACTCAACAACACACTGTACACAAAACACAACTCACTACACTCAACAACACACTGTACACAAAACACAACTACTACACTCAACAACACACTGTACACAAAACACAACTCACTACACTCAACAACACACTGTACACAAAACACAACTCACTACACTCAACAACACACTGTACACAAAACACAACTCACTACACTCAACAACACACTGTACACAAAACACAACTCACTACACTCAACAACACACTGTACACAAAACACAACTCACTACACTCAACAACACACTGTACACAAAACACAACTCACTACACTCAACAACACACTGTACACAAAACACAACTCACTACAATCAACAACACACTGTACACTAAACACAAATCACTACACTCAACAACACACTGTACACAAAACACAACTCACTACACTCAACAACACACTGTACAAAACACAACTCACTACACTCAACAACACACTGTACACAAAACACAACACACTATACTCAACAACACTGTACACAAAACACAACTCACTACACTCAACAACACACTGTACACAAAACACAACTAACTACACTCAACAACACACTGTACACAAAACACAACTCACTACAATCAACAACACACTGTACACAAAACACAACTCACTACACTCAACAACACACTGTACACAAAACACAACTCACTACACTCAACAACACACTGTACACAAAACACAACTCAATACACTCAACAACACACTGTACACAAAACACAACTAACTACACTCAACAACACACTGTACACAAAACACAACACACTATACTCAACAACACTGTACACAAAACACAACTCACTACACTCAACAACACACTGTACACAAAACACAACTCACTACAATCAACAACATACTGTACAAAACACAACTCACTACACTCAACAACACACTGTACACAAAACACAACTAACTACAATCAACAACACACTGTACAAAACACAACTCACTACACTCAACAACACACTGTACACAAAACACAACTCACTACACTCAACAACACACTGTACACAAAACACAACTCACTACAATCAACAACACACTGTACAAAACACAACTCACTACACTCAACAACACACTGTACACAAAACACAACTCACTACACTCAACAACACACTGTACACCTGTCTCAGCAAGATCATTTACTGTGACTTACGGCATAATGTTTACCACAAGAAACACAGGATCAAAGTTACAAGTTAAAGAGAATAAAAAAGTGAGAGAAATTTACTCTAAAACAAATCTGGAGGACAGGGGTTGGCTTTGCCAAGAAGGTGCAATCTCCTAAATTGTGTGGAATTACGCGCGGAAATGCTTTTAAAAGGGAACAATATTTTATCCCGATACCTGGCTGCATTTCTTGTAAAAATAAACAAACAGATCTGATTATTACTGTTTGTATAGATTCGGGATTTTTGTTTTGTTTTTGTTTTATAGATTCTCATGCAGTAAGTAATAATGTTGAAAATATTCCTTGTATGCCGGCCGTAAATTCAACTATTTAAAATAGGTGTTCATGAGCCCGTTGAGTCGAGTTATGTAGTCTGACTCTCTCTCTCTCTCTCTCTCTCTCTTCTCTTTCTCTCTCTCTTTCTCTCTCTCTCTCTCTCTCTCTCTCTCTCTCTCTCTCTCTCTCTCTCTCTCTCTCTCTCTCTCTCTCTCTCTCTCTCTCTCTCTCTCTCCCTTCCTCCTCTCTCTCGCACTTAGCTCATGTAGGATCGAGCCTCAACCGCCCCCAACCTGAAACACCCAAACGGGTTTAACACTTCAAAAGAATTATAATCATAATAATAATGGTCATATGTGTGGCTGTTATGGTGATGGTAATATGGCAGTCGGAGAGTATTGCTGGTGATATAGTGAGGCCGGTACTACTGTGGTGCTAGCTATGGTGCTATTGGTGTTATTTACCCAGAGTTACCTGGAGTCGCGTCCAGAGGTCAGCACCCCTGCGGCCCGGTCTCACACCAACCCTCCTGGTTGCTGGCCTGATCAATCAAGCTGTGACTTCCCGACACCCACACTCCAACCTGTGAACCACAACCCTGCTGATCAGGAAATGTTGTGAGGAATCTGTCGAGTTCTCTCTTGAAGACAGTTAGGAGTTTGTTGGTGATCCCCGTTATGCATAGAGGGCGTTAAAGAGTCGTGGTCCCATAACACTTATTCAGTTCTCTCTCAGTGTGGCACTGGTGTTGTAGGGGTGGAAGTATAGTGTTGGAGATCATGTTGTGGCGGCACAGGTGTTGTAGTAATGTTAGTGTATTGTAGTATTTGGTGCTGGTGTTATGGTGGTGTTAGTGTTGTGGTGGTGCTGGTGTTATGGTGGTACTAGTGTTGTGTGCTGTTGTGGGTAGTGTTGTGGTGGTGCTGTGTTATGTGTTAGTGTTGGGTGGTGCTGGTGTTAGGTGTAGTGGTGGTGCTGGTGTTAGGTGTAGTGTGGGTGATGCTTAGTGTTGTGGTGGTGCTGGTGTTATGGTGGTGCTAGTGTAGTGTTGGCGCTTGTGTTATGATGGTGCTAGTGTAGTGGTGGTGCTGGTGTTATGATGGTACTAGTGTTGTGGTGGTGCTGGTGTTATGGTGGTTATGTTGGTGGTGCTGTGCTAGTGGGCTAGTAGTGTGTGTTATGTGGCTAGTGGCTTGTGTTATGATGGTGCTAGTGTAGTGGTGGTGTTGATGTCATGGTGGTTCTAGTGCATTGGTGGTGCTTGTGTTAATGTGGTGTTAGTGTAGTGGTGGTGGAGGTGTTATGGTGGTGTTACTGTAGTGATAGTGCTGGGTGTTATGCTGGTGCTAGTGTAATTTTGTGTTATGGTGGTTCTAGTACAATGGTGGTGCTGGTACAGTGGTGGTGCTGTTGTTCTGGTGGTGCTAGTTTAATGGTGGTGCTGGTCTTATAGCACTGCTAGTGCAGTAGAGGTGTTGATGCTGTGGCGGTGCTGTTATAAATATTATGCACACCATCTCAGACTGGTGACAAAGTGTCTAATGATTGCAGTATATTCAAACCTCTTGTAATGAAATAAAGAGTAAGTTTTCAGAAGCGGAGGTAAGATGGCGCTGGTTCATCTTTGGTACGTCTAAATATCACCAAGTTGTGAGCACCGGTTAATCTATTAAGCTGTTAAAAGTTTTAAAACTATTAAAAATAATAATTTGATTAACAGATAGTCAGCCTTATTAGGAATAAACGATGTCTTTAAAGGAAATACAAATGAGAAAAAATCTTACCCTAAATGCTCTGTAAATGAGTCTATTTGAAGAGGACGCAGGTCAGGCGCAGTGGGACAGTTGCTTGTCTAAATAACTAAATTGTGTAATGAGACGTGCTTATCATGTTACTTAAAAAGCTGAGTGAGCACAGAAATATGTTTACAGTCAGGTTATGGTTACACGAATGTTAAATGACGAACACTTTCACGTGCACAGCAGGACAAGGCTTCCGCACTACACATGAAGCCCAAAATCATCCACCATTTCAGAGATCTACAGCATCCCAAGCAGTAACTAAAAATATTATGCATAATAGATTTCCCAGCAGATCCACTCAAAAGTAGCTCTCTTCCGGACTTCACGCCTGACAACCTCAGTTAGAGACGAAGTCTACGCAATATAGACTTAGCCTCTGCATGTGAGCTTCATTATGGATACTCCGAACAAGAGACTGGTCCCCTTGCTCGAAAAGGTAAACAGTGTACTTAAAATGACTGCGTCCACACTGCATACTGATGCCAAAACCCAAAACAGGACGAATGAGAGTGCGTAGACCACTCTAATAGTCTTGTGTCTACAGGCTGGACATAGCCTGTAGACACAAGACTATGCTCTGAAATTCCAAATCACAAAAATGTCCTTTCTGTAAGAAATTCTTTGAGCGTGAAGTTGTGTGTGCTAGGAGACAGCACTCTAGCTCATTTTCATTCCTGGATGGAGAGAAAGCACCCATTCTTAGCGAGTGTGGGGAAGAGTCGAATTAAAAAGTCGTACCTTGCAGTATGCAAAAGATCACACCTTCCACTCGTCCGAAAATAGTAGGACTAAGGGGGCGAGAACTCTCGGTATTCAAAATTAATAGCAAATCAAACAAACAGTATTATAAAAATGGAAAAAATAAATAAAGAAAATATAAAACGGTTCATTATAACGGAAGATGTGAACAATATCTCAACTGTTAAACTGTAATAAGGTATCCCTTGTTAAACTGTAATAGGGTATCTCTTGTTAAACTGTAATAGGGTATCCCTTGTTAAACTGTAATAGGGTATCCCTTGTTAAACTGTAATAGGGTATCCCTTGTTAAACTGTAATAGGGTATCCCTTGTTAAACTGTAATAGGGTATCCCTTGTTAAACTGTAATAGGGTATCCCTTGTTAAACTGTAATAGGGTATCCCTTGTTGCGGTAGCAATCCTAGAAAGAAAACATTAATGATTATACTCTAAGCAAAAAAACAATCATGAACAAATGTACATTAGTTCAGGGTAGTATCGAAGACGAAGGAACGTAGTAGACCATGTTCTTACTGAGACAAAGTTTCGCACTAGGGCACAACTTTTACAAATCCTTTTTAAAACTTAAAAAAAAAACTATAAATATTGAAGCATTGTAGCAATAAGCTCTTCTGCTAAATGTGTCTTTGTTTTCATTTCATTCGTCAGTACGAACTTCAGCATCAAGGTAATATAATTGTAACTCACTGGCTGTAGTGATGGCTGTCAACACCGCGTGAAGACAAACATTCAAAGACATTCTGTAAACAAGTAATAGGCAAGTACTTATTGATAAACAAGCGAGGGGTAACTAACTATAATTAATCCCTGATCAATAGCATTAATATACCTTTTTTTTTCTATATGTAACGAAGTCAATATATTTTTGTTATAGCTAAAGGCATCAATGTACTATTTGTTTTGTAACAAATGAGATAAGTATGTGTTTATTTTCTTCGTAGGTCATTGTAGCAATACGTATACGCTTTTATTCTATAGCTTATGTTGAATGTGTTGTATCTTTTTTTATATAATTGTTGTAATGATCACCGGCAAACTAACATGTTCTTTCCCCACAAGTCAAAAAATTTGCTTAAACACAATTACTAGTTGATAATAGGTTTTAAAGGCTATTGGACCTATCCTGAATGTAGTAGTTAGACTGTTGGGTTTAGTCCTGACTCTTTCTCTTCTCCTTCAGTTCTTCCTCTCACCGGCTATTCTTCTTCTGTCCCCACTTCCCCCTCGCCCCTAGTGGGTCCTTACCTGAGAGTCTGAACTAACTAAAAAAAAGGCTATTGGTCGTTCACCATGCCCTGCCCTTCCCGTTAGGGAAGGTGGCAGACCAGAGAGGCCTAGCATCTATCTACCTCCATGCCTCGTGCTGGTGGGGAATGTGGCTAGGCCTGGGGCCAATTGGTCCCGCCGATGAGGGGTATCCCCTCCCATGGGAGACATAGGTCTCTGCTACTCCCACGCCAGGGAGCCGGAGCCGGGTCGCCATCTGGTAAAGACCCGGGCCGGGAGAATTCCCGGCGAATCAACACCTCCTTAAAGGCTATTGATTACTGAAAGAGTCATTAAGGCTGTATGTCACCTGCTCACAACCAGTCAAAAAAAAAATTTAATCCCTAAAATAGGGATTAGAGTAAAAATTTTCAGTTTATGTACACTGAGAGATGTACAGCACTCTTTGTATGTACCCTCTCGGTGAGCAAGAAGTGTATTGTAGTCGAAGTCATACTGCTCACACTCGCCTGAACCTCTGTATCACGCTCTCATATAACTTTCAGCCACCACTTGCCCATGGCATCGAATTTATAGTCATTACCCAGAATCAATCTGTCGTTTATCTATTGCTTACCTCACCACTTTCTAGTGGTTACCTGCTGTTTACCTATAATTTCGCTGAATTTAACGAATCATTACCTAGTGTTTGCCTATCAATACATATTGCTGACCTTACATTAAGCCTGTCGTTTACCTGTCGCTTCCCTTGCAGTATTTACCCAGGCATTACCTAACATTTAGAGAACGTTCTCCTACCGTTTGTTTTGCCTTAATTTTAAGCTGTTTCGGCTCTTGACTTCCCCACTGGTGGGCGAAACGTCTTCACATTAAAGGTACCTAAGTGTTGCACATGTGTCTTATTAATCAAATCTTCGGTTTTTAATACCATTAATATATAATATCTGCACTCTACCTGAGAGTACTTACACTTTACCTGAGAGTACTTACATTCTACCTCAGAGCACTTACACTCTACCTGAGAGTACTTACATTCTACCTCAGAGCACTTACACTCTACCTGAGAGTACTTACACTACCTGAGAGTACTTACACTCTACCTGAGAGTACTTACACTCTACCTGAGAGTACTTACACTCTACCTGAGAGTACCCTTACTCTACCTGAGAGTACTTACACTCTACCTCAGAGCACTTACACTCAACCTGAGAGTACTTACACTCTGCCTGAGAGTATTTACACTCTACCTGAGAGTACTTACACTCTACCTGAGAGTACTTACACTACCCAGATACCCCTGAGAGTACTTACACTCTGAGAATTCCCTGAGATCTGCACTCCTAGAGATCAACTCTGCCTGAGTATCTCACTCTCTCCTGAGATTCTACACTCTGCTTGAGATATCACACCTGCCTGAGAGTACATCTGACACTCTGCTTGAAGTATATTGAATCACACTCTACTTGAGAGTATCTACACTCTGCTTGAGAGCATCTACACTCTGTCTGAGAGTATCAACACTCTGCCTGAGAGCATCTACACTCTGTCTGAGAGTATCTACCTCTACTTGAGAGTATCTACACTCTGCTGAGAAGCATCTACACTCTGTCTGAGAGTATCAACACTCTGCCTGAGAGCATCTACACTCTGTCTGAGAGTATCTACTCTCTACTTGAGAGTATCTACACTCTGCCTGAGAATATCTACACTCTGCTTGAGAGTATCTACACTCTGCCTGAGAGTATCTACACTGCTTGAGAGTATCTACACTCTGCCTGAGAGTATCTACACTGCCTGAGAGTATCTACACTCTGCCTGAGAGTATCTACACTCTGCTTGAGAGTATCTACACTTTGCTTGAGAGTATCTGCACTCTGCTTGAGAGTATCTACACTCTGCTTGGGAGTATCTGCACTCTGCTTGAGAGTATCTACACTCTGCTTGATAGTATCTACACTCTGCTTGAGAGTATCTACACTCTGATTGAGAGTATCTACACTCTGCTTGAGAGTATCTACACTCTGCTTGAGAGTATCTACACTCTGCTTGAGAGTATCTACACTCTGCTTGAGAGTATCTACACTCTGCTTGAGAGTATCTACACTCTGCTTGAGAGTATCTACACTCTGCTTGAGAGTATCTACACTCTGCTTGATAGTATCTACACTCTGCTTGAGAGTATCTACACTCTGCTTGAGAGTATCTACACTTTGCTTGAGAGTATCTACACTTTGCTTGAGAGTATCTACACTCTGCTTGAGAGTATCTACACTCTGCTTGAGAGTATCTACACTCTGCTTGAGAGTATCTACACTCTGCTTGAGAGTATCTACACTCTGCTTGAGTATCTACACTTTGCTTGATAGTATCTACACTCTGCTTGAGAGTATCTACACTTTGCTTGATAGTATCTACACTCTGCTTGAGAGTATCTACACTCTGCTTGAGAGCATCTACACTCTGCTTGAGAGTATCTACACTCTGCCTGAGAGTATCTACACTCTGCTTAAGAGTATCTACACTCTGCTTGAGAGTATCTACACTTTGCTTGATAGTATCTACACTCTGCTTGAGAGTATCTACACTCTGCTTGAGAGTATCTACACTCTGCTTGAGAGTATCCACACTCTGCCTGAGAGTATCTACACTCTGCTTAAGAGTATCTACACTCTGCCTGAGAGTATCTACACTTTGCTTGATAGTATCTACACTGCCTGAGAGTATCTACACTTTGCTTGATAGTATCTACACTCTGCTTGATAGTATCTACACTCTGCTTGAGAGTTTCTACACTCTGCTTAAGAGTATCTACACTCTGCTTGAGAGTATCTACACTTTGATTGATAGTATCTACACTCTGCTTGATAGTATCTACACTCTGCTTGAGAGTTTCTACACTCTGCTTAAGAGTATCTACACTCTGCTTGAGAGTATCTACACTTTGCTTGATAGTATCTACACTCTGCTTGAGAGTATCTACACTCTGCTTGAGAGTATCTACACTTTGCTTGATAGTATCTACACTCTGCTTGAGAGTATCTACACTGCCTGAGAGTATCTACACTCTGCTTGAGAGTATCTACACTCTGCCTGAGAGTATCTACACTCTGCTTGAGAGTATCTACACTCTGCTTGAGAGTATCTACACTCTGCTTAAGAGTATCTACACTCTGCTTAAGAGTATCTACACTCTGCTTAAGAGTATCTACACTCTGCTTAAGAGTATCTACACTCTGCTTAAGAGTATCTACACTTGAAAATATTCCATCAGACTTCCGCACCTTGACTAAGAAACCCGATTTTAAAACCTAAATTAAGCATGTAATATTGACCTAAATCTAGGCTCCGAGACAGTGACTGGAGTCTTGTTTTCGGCGAGTGGAGAGACTGTTGTTGTTGTTGAGGGTGGTGCTGAGGATCCCGGCTTGTTGTGTTAACTCTCAGTGATCGTTCTCATTACCGGCTGAGTAGGCTTTAAACATTCACTTTCCCGTGTTAAGTCTTCAGTGTTTGGGAGAATCGATGGTGCTTCAGCGGGAAGACAGCAACAAGCACCAGCTCTTCTTCCTACACCAGTAAAAGCACAGGCAGCGTGAGGACCGGTAGATTTAATAGTTCGCCCCTCGAGCTAGGTCCCGTAATGTCCGTGATGGGCTCTACATCCGAGGAACTGGTGTTACCCTTCCGTTCTTTAAGTCAATTCTGAGTATCACACATTATCCGAATGCTGTGTGACCCCTACGGATTGAGCGCTTTCCCATGATTTTAATTATTAACAATAATTTTATGGTTCGCCCTTATTAGTTGACAAGAACGTCTCTAAAACAAACCAATGTTGTTGTCTTTAGCTTAACGTTTGCAAGTCATCGATACAATAGCAAGACTTCGCCCATTTCGTAAATGTGGTGTTCACAATATTTCTGATTTCCTGGAAATTTTCTCTTCCCAGTAAAACTTGAAATTCACTTTAAACCTTAAGTTACATTTTACGAGAATGTTGTTGACCTCTCAGAACGAAAAATCCTTGGAAAAAAAATAGATCTTCAAAAGGAACACAAGGTGATAACGTCAGCTTAACGGTAGTGGTGGGGGGAGACTCGTTGCCATACTTAACGTTACTCGCTCCTGTTATTAACCCACGAGCTGTAAACAGTCAATTTCGGGCCACAATGTAATGGTCTACCAACCTTGGAGTGGAAATGTCAGTGCCACTCAGGACGATGGCTCCTTGAACACTCCAAGTTTTTTGTGCCTTTGTTGTGTCATATGTTTAGTGTGTCATGTGTTTGTTGTGTCATGTGTTTGTTGTGTCATGTATTTGTTGTGGCACGTGTTGTGTCATGTGTTCGTTGTGTCATGTGTTCGTTGTGTCATGCATTGTCTCATGTGTTTGTTGTGTCTGTGTCTAAAGCATCATGTGTTTAATGTGTCATATGCTTAGTGTGTCGAGTGTTTTTGCGTCATATGTTTAGTATGTCATACGCTTGTGTCATGTTTTTAATTCGCCATATGTTTATTGTACCACGCGTTTAGTGTTATGTGTTTAGTGTGTCATACGTGTGTTGTATCATGTGTTTAGTGTGCCATGTGTTTAGTGTGCCATGTGTTTAGTATCATGTGTTTGGTATGTCATGTGTTTGTTGTGGCGAGTGTATGGTGTGTCATGTGTTTAGTATGTCAGGTGTTCAGGGTTTTCATGTGTTTAACAAAGAAATAAAAACGAACAACTTTATATAAATAAAGTGGAGTACAGTATACAATTATCACTGGAGTATTTAATATATATAAATTATATAAAGCTATGCAGAACATTTCTGGCAGCTTTAAAACTAACCTAGAATTACTACACAATGAGATAAATATAATAAATACTTTTGTTGGCTAAATTTGACGTTTAAACGCTGTTTAACACTATGGAACAAAATTCTTCTCCAGGCCGAGGGACTGACCCCCTCAAAACTACGTCTTCGAGGGTGATGGACTGATTATATCGTCTTTACATCTCCACTGATTCTGCTGCCACCTCTGTATTCAACTGAAGAAGCCTGCTGTGTAGGCGAAACGTTTCGGAATAAAGGTATCTAACTGTTCCACTTATCTCTTATCATCATGAATTATGATACTCTGAGACCTAGTAAAAATTGTGTTTGGTGTGTCATGTGTTAATGTCATGTGTTTGGTGTGTCATGTGTTTAGAATGTCGTGTATTTAGTATGTCATGTGTTTGTTGTGACATGTGTTTAGAATGTGTTTATGTATGTGATTTCTTGTGTCATGTGTTTAGCATGTCATATGCTTGTTGTGTCATGTGTTTAGTGGCATGTGTTTGTAGTGTCATGTTTCAGGGTATGTGTTTAGTGTATCTTGTATTTAGTGAACCATGTGCTTAGTATGTCATGTGTTTAGTGTATCATGTATTTTATTAACCATGTGTTTAGTATGTCATGTATTTAGTGTATCATGTGTTTGTTGTGTCATGTTTTTAATGTGTTATGTGTCGTATGTTTAGTGTCATTTGTTTGTTGAGTCATGTGTTTAATGTGTCATTGTTTTTTGTGTCATGTGTTTAGTGTGTCTTGTATTTATTGTGAAATGTGTTCGGTGTGTAATGTGTTAAGTTGTTTAGTGTGTCATGTGTTAAGTTGTTTAGTGTGTCATGTGTTAAGTTGTTTAGTGTGTCATGTGTTAAGTTGTTTAGTGTGTCAAGTGTTACGTTGTTTAGTGTGTCATGTGTTACGTTGTTTAGTGTGTTATGTGTTAAGTTGTTTAGTGTGTCATGTGTTAAGTGTGTCATGTGTTTAGTGTGTCATTTAGTCTCTGTGTTAAATAATTATGGTGTCATATACTTTTCCTCGTTGACTTGACAATATGGTAACAATTTATCATTATTAATGACGCAGGTTCTTGCTTTTTTAATGAGAAGTTCCAACAGACTGGGTCGTAGGGGCGTTGACCCCAGAAACCCTCTCCAGATAATCTCCAGGTAACCCTCTCCAGGTAATCTCCAGGTAACCCTCTCCAGGTAATCTGGTAACCCTCTCCAGGTAATCTGGTAACCCTCTCCAGGTAATCTGGTAACCCTCTCCAGGTAATCTTCTGGTAACACACACTACATTTTCCACAGGCTTCTTTGGGATGGGATAGTTTTAAAAATGCAGTATTAGAATGTGAGGCAGAAGTTTGTGGCTATAGGAGGGTGGGCGCAGGAGGAAAGAGGAGTGAGTGGTGGAATGAAGAAGTAAAGGGTGTGATAAAAGAGAAAAATGTAGCTTATGAGAGTTTTTTTTACAAAGCAGAAGTGTTATAAGAAGAGCAGAGTATATGGAGAGTAAAAGAAAGGGGAAGAGAGTGATGAGAGAGTGCAAAAGGACAGCAGATGATAGAGTGGGAGAGGCATTGTCAAAACATTTTGCTGAAAATAAGAAATTTTTTTAGAGTGAGATAAACAAGTTAAGAAAGCCTAGGAAACGAATGGATTTTTCAGTTAAAAACAGAGTAGGGGAGTTAGTAGATGGAGAGCTGGAGGTATTGGGTAGATGGCGGGAATATTTTGAGGAACTTTTAAATGTCAATGAAGAAAGGGAGGCGGTAATTTCACGTACTAGCCAGGGAGGTATAACATCTTTTAGGAGTGAAGAAGAGCAGGATGTGAGTGTGGGGGAGGTGCGTGAGGCATTATGTAGAATGAAAGGGGGTAAAACAGCTGGAACTGACGGGATCATGACAGAAATGTTAAAAGCAGGGGGGGATATAGTGCTGGAGTGATTGGTATTTTTGTTTAATAAATGTATGAAAGATGGGAAGGTACCTAGGGATTTGCAGAGAGCATGTATAGTTCTTTTATATTGTAAAAATTATAGGGGAATAAGTTTTTTATATTTTATTTAAAATCCAGAGTTACATCACAAAGAAACAATTTATTATCAAGTAACAGTAAAACAAAAACTACAATTTTCCAACAGAGTAAGTACACATTCCTGAAATAAGGTACTCTCGTACTCGACATAGAAAAACATATAAGATTGAAAAGACCTATAGTGTGATGACAATAGTCATTATGAAAAAACTGAACCCACCTAATAAGGACCCATAAAACCAAAAATCTTAATTTAAATCAAGTATACACACTGTTATGTACATCATTTCCTTTACAAAACAAACTCTATGAGACATAAAAACGGGAAAAATACCCCGGAAAAGCATTCCCATACATCCAAACCCTAACCCTATACCTAACTGCAAGCTCCAACATACGAAAACATTGTATACTGACAAAATCGCGATTACAATATATTTAAAGCACATATTATCACTATATTAAGTAGCACATTTCACGCTAAATCAAGTGAAGCAAAATTTACAGAACCCGTCTCATGATAACAAGGACACAACTGCCCTCCTAATGAAAGTAACAACTAAAACAGTCATTACGGAGACTAAAAAGTACTGCAAAGCAACCCCCTCCCCCCCCGGTTATTTACATACACAAGTCCAAGACACCCGGGACAAAGCCACGGAGGAATGACTAAGGAAACTTAAAATTAACATAAAGGGCATCCGTTGGACATAGGTTTGACACATATGCAATATATATACAAAATACAGCAAGCATATATAATATATTATACAAACATATATAATCAAAACACAAAGAATACCATAACTAATCAAAACATAGAGAACCTTTAAGGGGTCGAATAGCATACAAAAAGTGATATACCTACAACATTTACAACTAAATCTCGTGGTAATATGAACCAGCAATAATAATAAAAATAACCTTCGGTAAAGGGATACCCGGGACCTGGTCCCAACACCTCACGGTGACGGAGTCTACGGATCAGACCCATTCAGTTACAATACATACCTATCAATAAAATGAAAAACACATAATACCTCAATCCTATGTTGCGGTTATGTTTTTTTTTTTTTTACAATACATAACTACAAACACAACTCACATATTAAAAAATGAAGAATTAATCCCATATTACAAGTAATTAATAGTTATAATAATGCCAATAAACTTCAACAAACTTTTCCGAAGGGAGAACCGAAAAAGGGAAAAGAAACCACACTAAGGGCGCACACCTGGCCCCCAAGTAAGGCAAACCCCCATTGGAAAAAACCCTGAAACCCAAAAGTGAAAACAAAAAAACTAAACCAACCAACCCCCCTTCCCCACCCCGTCTGAGTCCACTAACATACCACACATATACTCACTAACATACCACACACATACTCACCTAAAAAAGAAAACCCCCACCCTTTTTCCCATAGGGGAAAAGGGTTAGTGGATAACCAGAAAAAAAACCCATCAACCACACCCAACCCCCCTCCCCCATACATAAACCCCACCAAACGGCTTTTACACCTAACCCGCCCGCTCCCCCTTCCTCTCCAGAGACCAACCCATTTCCTGTAAAAGACCCAGAAACTATAGCTCGGAGTTAACCCAGCAATGACCCCATTGACAATTGCCTATATCCTTCAGAAAAAAACCTATCCCACACCCTCCCATACACCTCCTGGTTCCCACACTTAGTCCTATAAAATCTCGCTGCTAAAGCCCTAATCCTAGCATCACTCCTAACCTCCCTCATACTCCACGAAACATAAATAAAATCCAATACCAAATACATTACTGCACGCCTCACATCCTCTGGGCATCCCACCACATCCAGACTTAAACATCGTAACACCGATAAACCCCCTCCCCACACCTTGTATTACCCCTAGAACCATTCCCTCACCCTCTCAAGACCCCCACAAAAATTTACAACATGGAAAGCCATATCCCATAACCCACAGTGTTGAAAATACCCATCACCCGCCAGTCCCATCACAAAAAGCTGAGCCCTAGACGCCAATATACCATGTAAAAAACGAAACCCAATCTCACGTACCCTAGGAGGCAACTTTAAATGACTAAACCAAAACCACATAACATTCCAATCGTAACGCAGATAGCCATCCATACCTAAAACCTCCATTTCTTGCCTTCCCACCTTATCTAACCTCCCTACCTTCACATTACCAGGATCCAGAACGACCAAAAGATGCTGTAAAATTGCCTCACAAAACAACTAATTTCCTCCCTTCCACCATTTGCGAACCTCACTCATCACCCTCCCCACCCGCACTCCTCGAATCCCACCACACGCTAGATATTCTTGCCTAACATATTATTTTTTTATTATTAACACATCGGCCCATTCCCACCAAGGCAGGGTGGCCCGAAAACGAAAAACTTTCATCATCATTCACTCCATCACTGTCTTGCCAGAGGGGTGCTTTACACTACAGTTATAAAACTGCAACATTAACACCCCTCCTTCAGAGTGCAGACATATATCCCTATCATATATCCCTATCAAATGCCTCTGCAATGGTATCAAACCCAGCCCATCCTTTGCTACACTAGTCATTACCACATCCCTCCCTAACCAATGCCTCCCGTAACACCATATAAACCTTAATACCCGACTTTGCAACCTCAGAACATCTGCCTCCAATATTGGGTATACTGCGGCAACATACCACAACTTGCTGTATACCAAGGAATTAATAACGATGACCCTCTGCAAGAAAGTGACCTCACCACGCCGCCAACCCCCCATCTTACCCAGAGCGGCATTAACCACCGCCTAGGAATTAACCTCGTGCGCAACACTCGCCTGATTACAAAAAATCACACCACATATCTTTAACCTATCCACTATCGGCCACCCAAAACCCTGACTCAAAGACCCCCCACCCTCTTCCCCACCTCCAATAACTTCGATTTCACTCTATTTACCTGCAGACCAGTGGCCAAACCAAAAATCTCTATTATCCTATTTACATTACCTAAACCCTCATTAGTGCCTATTAAGATAGTAGTGTCGTCTACATAACCAATAATTCCCATATCTGCAACCCCATGAGTACCCCCTTCCCTTACCCCTTCCGACACCAATCTAAAAAAAAGGGTCCTGCAATCACGCAAACAGGAGTTGTGACAAGGGGCACCCCTGCCGCTGCCCCCGCCCCAAACTCACCTTGGACCCCACCCGCCCATTCATCTGCACCTTCACACATGCATCCACATACAAAGTGCGGACCCAACCCACAACCTCCGCCCCAAACCCCTGCCGTAACAGCACCGCCTGCAGCATATCCCTATCAACACTATCATAAGCTTTTTTCCCAGTCTAGATCTAATACTCCCTCAGCTATTCTGCTCTCCAGAAAACCTTTGATTCTACGATGTTCCTCCCTCATACTTCTCCCTGGAACCCCATACTGACCCTTCTCCAATAAGTTCCCCAAAACTCCTTTCATTCATATTTTTCAGCCACACTTTTGTCCCAACTGGCTGCGTCACCATGCCTCACAACACTATGTATGCCACTTCGCTTCTTAAATCTGTCAAACCAGCCTTTGCTGGATTTAAATTCGTTCACTTCAGCACTCATTGCAGTCATTTTCTTGACGAGATCATCATGCAACTGCCTTGCTTTTTCACATATTTTTGCCTGCGTAACACTATCTCCTGCTAACTGTTTCTCGTTGATCCACACCAACAACAAATTTTCCACATCTTCCAGCACTTGCGATCTCTGTTTTGTGATCACATATGCACCTTTCGCAACAACAGCTTCCTTGATTTTACGTGTATTTCCCTTGGCCACAATGGTAGCGATGGTTGAATAGGCTTTACCATACAGCCTGGCCAGCTCAGCAATACGCACTCCACTTTCATATTTTGCTATTATCTCCTGTTTCACTTCTACTGTATTTCTCAGCCTCTTCACCACAGGGCTGGCAATTGGAGCTTTCTTTGGACCCATGGTAGCTTATTTAGCAGTTGCAAGCACTAAAAACAGTGCAATAATGACAATATACTGGTATGAATACGTGGGTGGTGGTCGCTCTCACTTGTAAACACTAGCACACTGATGCTCCGAGTGCCCGAACCCAGCTGGGCCATGCGTACGCATCCGGGACGAATATCGTAGTCCGAGTGGATCATCGTAAACTGAGCCAATATTTTGACGGAAAAATGTATCGCTAACCGATTTTATCGTTATCCAACGCCATCACTAACCGGGGGTTGACTGTACTTGGGTACGAAACTCTTGCATCTGAACGTATGACGGGATAGTATGTTCCCTCCGGCATTCCAGTGTAAATTCCCTGCTGCCACCGACCAACATTGGCTACGTGGATAGTCCCATACTGGCCAAATACTCGCCGAACATCCAATTCATCAGCCTCAAATGGGATATTCTTCAAATGAATCCAAGAGTAATGCGCCGACACGTCATGCATACGCACCTCCAATCCCAAATTGATGACAGTATTCTTTTCCTGAAACTTGTCCACCATTGCTTCATACACGCCGGTGGAGTTGAACTTGACGAAAAATCTGGCGGCCCCATTCAAGGAGATACCATATATGGCCTCATTCGGGATTCTGAAGGTGTTACATAGAACCAATGGCAAGATGACCTCAGCATTATCAGGATACACAGACCCTTTAATCAAATCCATGCAGACAGTGTTGACATGGCGCCAGTAAGTATCCGCCGTTGTGGTGAAAATAAAATTTCATCTAACCTCCACCAGGGGGATGACTGAGCTCACCCGTGCACAACCAAGGCTGGGGAGCAACTACAGAGAGTAAGATCGCAGATGAGCAAGGAGGCTTAAGAGTGGGTAGGAGTGGGGAAAGAGGAAGGAGGAACGGAGTGGGGAAAGAGGAAGGAGGAACGGAGTTAGGAAAGAGGAAGGAGGAACGGAGTGGGGAAAGAGGAAGAAGGAAATGCCCTAAATTATCACGAATCGATAAAAACTTCACAAAGAGGAAATGAGTAGGTCTATCTTTTTAGTCTCTTATATGTGTGTGTGTGTGTGTGTGTGTGTGTGTTTGTGTGACTTATTCACAACGTGTAAACGTCACTTGCTCTCTCTGTATGCATATATTTTTGCAAATAACAATACATATCTGTGTGAATAAAATATGTCTACGAATGTGAGGACTAGTGGTAGTGTTTGTGTTGTTGGGTTTATAAGGGCCACTGACCATAAGCCGTACATATAGTGGTGGTGGTGAGCCTTCCAGCAAAGCCAGCACCGCTGCAGATGGTACCAGGCTCCAGCTTTTGGCACCTATCCTGCCTTATAAGAGCTGGGCATGGTGTACAGACCAAACTTTGTACAGTCTTAGTTAGTTTTATATCTTTATTATGCATCAAATGGGAACTGTTTGGAGGAAGTCTCCAGAGTGATGTGCACTCACAGCTTGGAGACGTGGAGTCTCCCTGTCTGATGTTGCAGCCCTAAGCATTTTGGCAAGCTCCTTTTCAGCGATGGGGCCATCCCCGTTTGACTGTTTGTAGGACAGTGCTGCACTAGGTTTTGGTGCAGGAGCAGCAAGAGTCTCCCATTCAGTGATGGCACTAACTTGAACTTGTCTACACAAACTGTATTTATATCTTGTTTGTTAGTCCTGTCACACTGTTAACAAATGTAGTAATTGATTAATGTCTGCGAGTAAAAGAAAGGTGAAGAGAGCGGTGAGAGAGTGCAAAAGAAGAGCGGATGAAAGAATGGGAGAGGCTCTGTCAAGAAATTTTGCTGAAAACAAGAAAAAATTTTGGAGTGAGATAAATAAGGTAAGAAAGCCTAGGGAACAAATGGATTTGTCAGTTAAAAACAGAGTATTGGAGATTTACATATTTTAAAAAAAATCCCTTTAAAAATCTATAAAAATCAATATTATTATACAATATTTCATATTATTTTTCAAAAGATACATGAAACATTAAAAATTTAGAAAAATGTGCTAAAATGGTATTTTATTGCATATTTCGATCGGTGTACACTGCGATGGCATGGGAAAGAGCGAAAGTGGTCGAACTGAAGAAAGAGATTGTTGAAAAATATGAGAGTGGCGTATGTCTGAGTGAGCTTGCCAGGATGTACAAGAAAAGTGCATCTACTATCGGCACTATCCTGGCAAAGAAAAATGAGATCAAGGAAGCTAATGTTGCAAAAGGGGTTGGGGGATGTGTAGATCAAGTGAAGTAAATATATGTGAACAGTATTTAGATAAAGGGAGGGAAGTTTTTATTGCATTAATGGATTTAGAAAAGGCATATGATAGAGTGGATAGGGGAGCAATGTGGCAGATGTTGCAAGTGTATGGAATGGTAGAAAGCTACTAAATGATGTAAAGAGTTTTTATAAGGATAGTGAGGCTCAGGTTAGGGTGTGTAGAAGAGAGGGAGACTACTTCCCGGTAAAAGTAGGTCTTAGACAGCGATGTGTAATGTCACCATGGTTGTTTAATATATTTATAGATGGGGTTGTAAAAGAAGTAAATGCTAGGGTGTTGGGGAGAGGTGTGGGATTAAATTATGGGGAATCAAATACAAAATGGGAGTTGACACAGTTACTTTTTGCTGATGATACTGTGCTTATGGGAGATTCTAAAGAAAAGCTGCAAAGGTTAGTGGACGAGTTTGGGAGGGTGTGTAAAAGTAGAAAGTTGAAAGTGAACATAGATAAGAGTAAGGTGATGAGGGTATCAAACGATTTAGATAAAGAAAAATTGGATATCACATTGGAGAGAGGGAGTATTGAATGTTTTCAGATATTTGGGAGTTGACTTGTCAGCGGATGTGTTTATGAAGGATGAGGTTAACTATAGAATTGATGAAAGAAAAAAGGTGAGTGGTGCGTTGAGGTATCTAGGGAGACAAAAACCGTTATCCATGGAGGCAAAGAACGGAATGTACGAAAGTATAGTGGTACCAACACTCTTATATGGGTGTGAAGCATGGGTTGCAAATGCTGCAGCGAGGAGGCGGCTGGAGGCAGTGGAGATATCCTGTCTAAGGGCAATGTGTGGTGTAAATATTATGCAGAGAATTTGGAGTGTGGAAATTAGGAGGAGGTGTGGAGTTACTGAAAGTATTAGTCAGAGGGCTGAAGAGGAGTTGTTGAGGTGGTTTGGTCATTTAGAAAGAGTGGATACAAGTAGAATGAGTTGGAGAGCATACAGATCTGTAGGGGAAGGAAGGTGAGGTAGGGGTCGTCCTCAAAAATGTTGAAGGGAGGGGGTAAAGGAGGTTTTGTGGGCGAGGGGCTTGGACTTCCAGTAAGCGTGCATGAGCATGTTATATATATATATATATATATATATATATATATATATATATATATATATATATATATATATATATATATATATATATATATATATATATATATATGGTGCGCTGTGGTTGTGTTAATTGTTTTTAGCGATTTTTTCAATGTACATTTTTAGATAATAATTGAAGAGGAGAGGGAGGGTGGAGGAGGATGCAGACTGACACTTACATGGGATTATCGCTGATGATTACACACCTCCGATAACGGAGGCTCGAGCCCTCCCACACAAGTCATATTTAACTTGACTTACCCAAGATTCGTCTTGTTTAAGCAGATTATTCAGGGAGAACTAAAAACAGCGCTGATAGCCCCTCGCCCCTCGCAAATAAGATATCATTAGAAGTTGACGAGTGTCTGAATTTACCTGTAATTACTGTGTAGGAGAGCAAACAAGGCTCACAACTGACCACCATGTGTAAAACAAAGTGGTGTGAAAATATTATGTTGTAAGGATGATCAAGAAAATCATTCTGATATTTGGGAATGATACACATTCTATTTTCACTAGTCCTCAGGTAAATAAATATGTCCTAGTTTTTGCTTACGTGTCTTTCTAAACTAACTTGTCAGTATTTATTACCAAGGTTTATACTGTGTGTGTGTGTGTACTCACCTAGTTGGGGTTGCAGGGGTCGAGTCACAGCTCGACCGATGTAACCATAACTAGGTGAGTACACACACACATATGTGAGTGTGTACACACACACACACATATGTGTGTGTGTGTTTGTGTGTGTGTGTGTGTGTGTGTGTTTTGTGTGTGACTCTGTGTCTGTGTGTCTTGTGTGTGTGTTTGTGTGTGTGTTTGTGTGTGACTCTGTGTCTGTGTGTCTTGTGTGTGTGTGTTTGTGTGTGTGTGTGTGTGTGTGTGTGACTCTGTGTGTGTGTGTTGTGTGTGTGTGTGTGTGTGTGTGTGTGTGTGTTTTGTGTGTGTGTGTGTGTGTGTCTTGTGTGTGTGTGTTGTGTGTGTGTGTGTGTTTGTGTGTGTGACTTGTGTGTGTGTGTGTGTGTGTGTGTGTGTGTGTGTGTGTGTGTGGTCACCAATTGTTGCTCACTTGGTTGTGATGGTCGAGGTTCAGTACCCAGACTCTGTGTTCACCTGGATGTTCTTCCTGACACCACTGTGAATCACCTGTGTCTTTTAAACTTTCAACTTTACCCTCGTGTACTTGTTTTCCACCTCCTGATGATTTTATCCCTGTCAAATACTTCAAAGAGGCAAAGTGCTTTTGATCCAAGTAATGAGAGCTATCCTCGCTTTCCTCGGCTCGATCCTGATTACTTCCCATTCCATAGGTACTGTATGGCTCTGGGGGCTGAGTGGCACTGTATGGCTCTGGGGGCTGAGTGGCACTGTATGGCTCTGGGGGCTGAGTGTCTCCCCGGGAATGAAAGGAATAATAATATAAATATTTCCGTCAATCAATTAAGTATCTTAACACTTGTTCTCTTGCAGCTGTGTGACTCTGCACGAATTGCAATACTGTTTTTTTTTTTACTTTTCATTGAATGACATTTTCAAATTACTTGATCGTGTCTCTTCCTATTTTTGCATAGTTATTCGTAGCTCTACTCATTTCCATATTCTCTGTTATTTCCTGAGCTCTATGTTTCTCATGCCTTTCTGCTCCTCTTTGTTTGTCTGCATTCGTCAATGATGAACCACCGGCTATTTGTCTCTGTATCGTTTCTTCTCATATTCAGGAAGAATCTCTCCTTCCTTTCCCTGCACTTATTATCTATAACCTCAAGTCTCCTTTGTGTCGTCTTTTTATGCAGTTCTCTTTATTCTTGAATTTCCTTATGAAATTCCTCATTTCTTCGTAGTTTCCAGGTTTGTAGTCTGGGTCACACTGCGCCTCTCCCTTAATTTCTCTCACTGCTCTCACTCTAACTAGGTCATTAAATTTTAGTAGTCTTGCTCCCTGGTTCGTCTCCCCCTTTCTTATTATTAACTTGTTCGCTCCTGATGCTCCTCGTTACTGCTTCTCTGTGTTTCCCCATGGTTCTTTTCTCTCTCTCTCTCTCTCGTTCTCCCCCTCTCTCTCTTCTCTTCCATTTACACAATAGTTTTACAATGTTAGGTTTTAAGTTCCAGTCTTTATATACAAGCCAGGAGCTGTAACCTTCTTCAGCTCATTTAAAAGCCTTTTTTATTGTTATGAAGCATACAAATAGGGAATAGGATGTAAATGGAGCCAGCGATTTAATTTGGCTAACTTATTTTATTTCTGTTAGTGTACTGTGTGAGTTTTGATCTTAGTTACGTTTAGTGACTTCTGGGAGCTACTGATAGTATTTGTTAGTATTTTTTGTAATAACAATTTGTTTCCTTTGCTATAAAGCTTTGTTAGTACAGATGTTTGCCTATTTTAGTGGCTTTTTTAGCGACTGTTACAATTACTGTAGATTCTCTATGGCGTTGTCAGAACCGCCGAGTCCTTCTACCAATGACTCTTTGTCTTTAGTTATTATTCTGTATTAACAGTCTCTACACTTCAGTGGGGAATAAATAGTATAAAATACCGACACGATGGAAAAATAGACACAAATGAAGTACAATGCGAACCTTTATTGACTACCCATGTACTCTTCTCATGTAGATCTGTTTGTGACGTGATAAAGCCCACTGTGTGGGCGAAACGAAGTTAATAAGGTATCTTTTGCGAACATGTTCCAGATTGGGTCATTCTAGGAGTGAATTCTCTCAGATAAAGTGATGATCTTGAGAAAGGTACAACCTGAGTGCATTTGCTGTTCGCTGCCCGTCAGTCTTGTAGAGGCTTTTTTCGCTAACCACGAAGTGGTGCCAATATTGGCCTTCTACTAAAATGACAGATCTGTCCAAACCAGTTCCAGACGAGAGACGAGTCGCCTCGCTCTGCTCTCTATTCTGTTACAAAGTCGTAGGTGAGCTGGAGGGCAGACAGTTTAGGAAAGTAGAGCATATTAAAGATGTGAGGGTACTTGTGCCTCGTACAGTCTTGAACCCTCTACACCTAAGTGCTGTAAGATTCTTAGCTGCCTTGTTTGCGAGATTTACTATGTGGTTCTTCATGGTCAGTTTGGAATCAAATTTCACCCGAAGAATATCAGCCTTATCCCCGTGTTCCAACACTCTTTCATTCATTCTTATTGCTCCAGCATTACCATTATGGTGCCTAGAGATCATCATCATTTAAGTTTTCTCAGAAGCAAATGTAACCTGCCATTGTTTTCCCCAGGCTGATGTAGCTACAAGCAAGTAATTGATGTATCTTAGAACAACTGGCATTTCCTCCCTTGCATAAGTAAATGTCAGAGTACAGTCGTCAGCATATGCACGTGATTCTAGGATGAGTTGAAGATCATTGAATTAGACATTCCATAACAATTACGTAAGTACCCTACCCTGTGAAACATTAACACCAATAGAGTGTCTTTGACTTTGTTCAACTGAGGATTATTCTTAATGATTACCTTGAAGGTAATCATTAAGGAGGCATGTTGCAGAGCCATCGACTCCTAGTTCTTGACGTTCTGCCAAGAGACCCTGGTGCCATACTCTGTCGAAAGCTCCAGCATTGTCCAGTGCTACTACATAGCTGATCTTGGATTCATCCAATGACTGGTGTCACACAGTGGAGAGGTTTAACATCAGATCAGCAGCCATGGACCCATGTTGATGGTCACAAAGAAAAATGTTGTAGTCGAAAAATGCTGTCATCTGCCGTGATTTTATTGTCTCAAGAATCTTGCCAATGATTGACAGAAATGACACCTGTCTGTAACTGCTGATTTCCGCTCTGTTCTTCATTTTGTAAATAGGGACAACATTTGCCTCTTTCCATATTAATGGTCATTTACACTGTGTTAGACAGTGCTAAAAGATGCGAGTTAGAAGTGATGCTAGCTGATTTTCACATCTACTCAGCAATCTTGGGCTCACCTTGCTTTATTTCCACCTCTGATAACTTTTGACAGTTTCTACGACTAGCAAAGAGGTCAACTTACCCCTGATTGATAGTAGAGGCTCCACTATCATGCCGATTTAGAGGTAGAATAATGTTATCAGGTGAATAACCTTGTCGGTCTTTGACCAAGGACCAACAGGTTTTGGAGCCCACCTTAATTGATGCCAGTTTTCCTTTTGTGTCAATCTCTCATCTAGAGATGGCCCACTTTTGGACTCATTCCATTTGCCGACAGGCTTGCCTGTGCAGGTTCCTGCTATAGATAGCAGGATGCCTCGTACGTAGCAGTAGCATCCTCTCCATATCAGAAGCCGAATCAAGACTTCACTTCCGGTGAGGGATGTATTTGTGTTAGAGATTAAGAATATGTTCAGTGAAGGCATTAACTTGGTTATTAACGTCACCTTGGAGAAGAGCTTTCCAATCGGAGGTGGCAAACTGCGAACAAAAGGCCGGCCATTTTCCTCTTTCCCACAGCCAGGTTGAGCGCTTAGCTTCTTCACCTCGTTCTGTTGGAATCTTCAGTGTCATAAAAATATCCTTGTGGTCATATGATGCAACATAGCCAAAGGGTTTGCAAGTGACTATATCTTCAAATAGATCACTCACTATTCGGTCAAGGGAGGAGCCGGAGATGTGAATATGAAAGTCAACACTGCAAGGAGTTCATCAAAATTACTCTGTACAAGATGCTGGTTTAGGTCACCAACAATTATAATATGTTGACTTTTTTGTTGAAGCAGAAGGGAATTCATATTGTCCATCAGAATCTTGATGGAGTCTGCTTGATGTCATTGAAGTCAGTACATTGCACATGCTAATACAGAGGTGCTAGGATTCATGCATAGCAAGGTTTATACACTTTACGAAAAGCAAATAGCAACGCCTCTTCCTAGTCTTTGCCTATCTTGTCTCATCTATGAAGTGTAACCAGTAAACTCTAGCAAAGTTTTTCAGAGTTCTGTCGTCCAAAAACGTCTCAACAACTGCGATCATGTCAGGACGATGAGTGTTCACGAAACTGTGCTTGAGTTCACCTACATTGGTAATAAAGCCTCTAATGTCTTCAGACAGGATGTTAATTGACTCACTCTTCATGTTTGCGTTCAGCTTCAGTATATCTCTCTTTCTCTCTCTCTCTCTCTCTCTCTCTCTCTCTTTCTCCTTTGTGCTCATTCATTTATTTTTATATAGGGTAAAAATAATTGGTTCAGCAAACTATTACCAAACTCTGAATCATTATCAGAAATAATTAATTGTCTTTGAAATATTTTGTTGATATATTATTCACTCTTTGGAAATCTTTCCTCCGGTGTCTGTTGTTTTGTCTGGTATCAATACATGAAAAGTTCTGAAGTTATATTCATTCCCTGGGTCGTAGCAGAGTACAGCTGGATTAAGGTACAACCCCTGATGTTCCTTATTAGACATACAAACTGAACGTTTTTATTCATATGTCCCTCTGTCATTTCGTGCGAAACGTATTTCATTGCTTTACTACTAGTTATAAGTAAGAAGGGTTGGACTCGAGAGGGACCTGCTTAGCAGTGCTCTTCAAATTCTTGTCTTCTTGGTTCTATTAGTAGTCTCTTCTTTACTCCTCACCTTCGGCAGTATTTGAGACTCCATTCTTATGCTCCAGCTTCACAATTGTTCCGCAGCTGCTGAACCTCAGAAGCTATCTCTCCAAGAATGATGGACTGGTTACTTCAGCTTTACGTCGCTATTACGCCTTCTGCTTCCAATTTCATCTCATCTGTATTTGACTGAAGAAGCCTACTGCGTAGGCGCAAAGTTTCAGTCAACAATAAAGATATCCAACTGTTCCATATGTGTTTCACTTTTCAACTTGTCGGTATTATATTCCATTTTCATCGTATTTCAAAACATCTTAATTAATTAAAAACTATTTGCAAAGGATAGTAAAGCTTAGTACATCATGGATCAAGTTCCTGGCTAATGTAAAGTTGTCATAATTTTAGGAAGTGGACCATACGACTAGGGTACTAAGTGAAAAATACGTTCAAGGGGTTCTTAATGAACCAATTGGGAACTGGTTCTTAATGTACCATTTGGCCATGGGCTTTTAATCATGATATTGTAATTGTTAACTTATAACTAGTTTATGGACAGACACAGGAAGCTTAACTTTTAATTTTACTCACAGACACAGGAAGATTAACTGTTAAATTTACTCACAGACACAGGAGGCTTCAAGATAATTTTTTCACAGACACGAAAGTCTTCACAGACAGATAACAATATTTTTCAAAAACTATATAATTCACGACAAACCCATTTTTTTGGCAGAATTTAATTCGTACACGAATGGTATACAATACTGAGAATGTTAAGAATTAAACACATGTACAACATCTGGGTATCTTTATTGCAGACGTTTCCCCATCTAGTGGCTTTATCAATACAAATTCAAGGACATAAGGGGAAGACTGAAGAACTATATATACAAAAGTCGGGGTAATCAGTCCCTCAGCCTGGGAGTTGGTGAAAATCATCGTAGTCTTTAACACTACGATGATCTTCACAGTTATGTCCTTGAATTTGTATTGATAAAGCCACTGGAGGGCGAAACGTCTACAAATAAAGATACCCAGATGTTGCACATGTGTCTAATTCTTCAGGATATAATTTACTCTCGAGGATCACAAATAATTGTTTTTTACTGAAGGTCCAAGAGTACAGCGCTAGTTGATAAAATTGTTTACAAAGGAGTTTGTTATGTTGCTAGTCTGATGTTTAAGAAAACTGCAAAAAAAGAATATAATTTCTCAAAAAAAAAAATGATAACTTGACTTTTAAATAAGACTGCATTAATTTATTAATTATTACGTAAAATTTCTCTGTTCTGTGACTCAACATCATTACACACAATGATCATATTATCAAGGTTTACTATAATATTTACTATAATATTTACTATAATGTTCGTTTTTGGAGTAGAGCAGCGGTTTCTAAACTCAGGGTACGTACACAGGATATATACCCTGAGGGGTGTATTTCTCTCAGTGTATATGAGTTTACTGTAATCCCTATTTTAGTGATTAAATTATTCGTGTCTAGTGGTGAAAAGATTACGGTGCAGCTTTAATTAATGACCATAATGTAGTCGATAACCTTCAAACCCCATTAAGCAACCAGAATGCGTGTACCAGAAGGGATCGGCGAAGGGATTTTCAGTGGGTATGCGAATGAGGTATAATTGTTTGTATTGTTAATGGTCATCAATAACTTTTTTAAATATATATTCTGTGTATTTTATATACAAATGTAAAGTTACCAAATAATGGGATATGTGTTGTAGCAGATGTATTTCACTGTGGATGCCAGTTAACTTCCTGACAGATTGCAAAAGGAATTTGTTTTTCCATACTTCTCATCTACTCAAGATTATCATGAAATTCTACCACTGACTAAATTTTTGTTACAGGTTAACTGGTCATGTCCCCTAGTTACCAGTATGGCTACTACAAAACCTTTAACTCAACGTACCTTTGTGAGCAGGAATTCTCTGTTTTATGCAATATTAACAACAATTCTCGAGACAGAGATATCTTAGGGAGACGCTGACAATAACCGCACCAGGAATTGAAGCTCTGACTTTGAATAAGCAGGCAGATTTTTTCACAATGAATTTTCCTGGAGCTAAAACAAGATCCGCAACCGAGGGAAAGGCTGGGTTAACGCCGCCGCAACCGAGGGAAAGGCTGGGTTAACGCCGCCGCAACCGAGGGAAAGGCTGGGTTAACGCCGCCGCAACCGAAAGAAAGGCTGGGTTAACGCCGCCGCAACCGAGGGAAAGGCTAGGTTAACGCCGCCGCAACCGAGGGAAAGGCTGGGTTAACGCCGCCGCAACCGAGGGAAAGGCTAGGTTAACGCTGCCGCAACCGAGGGAAAGGCTAGGTTAACGCCGCCGCAACCGATGGAAAGGCTGGGTTAACGCCGCCTTCCCTGGAAACGTTTTGGCAATTTTACCTCCCCAATAATAAGAGAATTCGCCGCCATAATGTAATGTTAGATGACATCATTAGTAAGTGCAGTACTCCTTGAAAGACGAAAATTAATTAATGAATCTCAACACGGTTTTACAAAGGGGCGATCCAGCCCTACGGATTTACCAACTTTTTTTACTAACGTATTTGAGGAGGTGGATCATGTTAACGAATATGATGGTGACACAGACAAACAAAGTGATGTACAAATACCAAGGTTTTGCTCGTCTCTTTTTTTTTGTTATTGTGATTATTGATCATTTGCTTCGTATGTTACAGCAAAGAGCCACTGACAACACTGATTTATATAAGGCTGTTTTTATCAAGAAGTTCTTCCACTCTTAGGGAGATTGAAGTGACAAAGTCTGTTATGATTCATACTAAAGTAAACAACATAGATAACAAAAGATCAGTGTATATTGTACAAAAGTTGTTTGACCATAAACAAGCTTTCCCAGATATATATTAGGCTACTACTGCATTCACAATATTTTGGTTCACTGAGTCTGCATTTGCAACACTAGCTCGCACTGGTCGACCAACACGTCAAGACAAGAGTCGTCGACCAACACGTCAAGACAAGAGTCGTCGACCAACACGTCAAGACAAGAGTCGTCGACCAACACGTCAAGACAAGAGTCGTCGACCAACAAGTCAAGACAAGAGTCGTCGACCAACACGTCAAGACAAGAGTCGACGACCAACACGTCAAGACAAGAGTCGTCGACCAACACGTCAAGACAAGAGTCGTCGACCAACACGTCAAGACAAGAGTCGTCGACCAACACGTCAAGACAAGAGTCGTCGACCAACACGTCAAGACAAGAGTCGTCGACCAACACGTCAAGACAAGAGTCGTCGACCAACACGTCAAGACAAGAGTCGTCTGAGTGAAAACAAATCTTGTTTTTCATGCCTTTGAATCTCAGTGCGCTAATAAGTTAAATATTAACTCATTTCTAAGTAAATTTGCAGACTAAAGCGTAGACTACAGCTGCGTAACTTCACTCAATGTAAACCACATTAACGTACGATATGAGGATGCTGCCGCCATGTAACATAAATGTAATTAAATTTTATTATTATTTACCATTTTGTTTTATTTTATATGAAATTGAGATTATTTATGTACCTATTCTTCTTAAACAGTAATTTATAATATCGATGAACACTAAGTTAGGGTAAAGTTTGGAATAATCTCAGTATTTGCACTACTAATACCAAAGATTCAGCCATAGAAATGAGTGTCCCCCTTATAATATAGGCCTAACCAAAGAAAAATGAAATGATGTACACGGAAGGGAACAATCTACCGATCAACGCCAAGCAGATGCCTTAAGAATCAAATAAATCTCTTTTTTTTTTGCTCCATTCTTAAGATCTTAACTATAGGGTCAACGAAGCATATAGTTTGGTTAGTCTTAAAAAAAAGGTTGTACTGATTCTGAGACGAGTCTTTAAGGACCTGCTTTGCGCTGGCCTGTAAGCTCTCCTTCTCTGTTATGCACCTGCCATGCTAGCTAACACTGTGTAAGGGCTTTCTCTCAATTAACTGTCCTGAGAAGGCTCCCCAGTGGACCAAAAAATATTCGCTTTATTCCTATGCTGTAAATGAATGGTTCAGAGAACCGACGAGTTGGTAAATTAGACACATATGCAACACTTGGGTATCTTTATTGAGGAAACGTTTCGCCACACAGTGGCTTCATCAGTTTGGCGAAACGTTTCCTCAATAAAGATACCCAAGTGTTGCATATGTGTCTAATTTAACAATTCCTATGCTACTGAATGTGAGTTACTAGATTGTATTCCCCATTACGGTCGGTGTGTGGTTCACTCGATGTGTTTACAATATAGTTCTGACTGGAAGCAGGAAACAATCTGGAGTCGTTCATACATATAACTTAGCCGCTAAACTTAACATAATTACTGTGAAGGTGTGATCACAGTGACACCGTCTGTGATCAAACCTTCAGCGAGTTCATCAACAACGACTTGCTGAAAATGTGGGAATCTATAAGAATTTATGTATATATTGTTTTTTTCTTGTTCCAAAGAAATCCGTTAAAAGAAATTCACATTCACATCAGGAAATGTGATAGTTGTAATGAGAGTTTTTAAGAAATTCTGATTTACATCCAGGATATCAATAGATTACTAGAAGTAATTTGCCACAAGAAGAAGCAGTTTTCAATTGCGTTCTCGAAATCTAATCCTCCTTCCTAAAGGGTTATAGCCTATACCTCTTCAGAAGCGGTACAGGAAATTTCTCTAGAAGAAAAGATAATCATTATTTTGGTGAATCTCATTCACTCTCTTAACAAGAAAAGTCAGTCATTAGTGTTACTTACTAAGAGTGTTAGTTTATATTTTCGCATACTGTACAAGAACGAAACTACGAGACTAAGAACACACTCTTGACTCTACACGAGTCAATGATGAAATGATCACTTTGGGAGCTGTTATCTTATTAAGTGTATTGCTACTGAAGTATTCTTCAGTGCATTTAGCTTATTACTTGACAAGCTATCCTAAAGCGAATCGTTATCCAAACACAGCAGTCCTTGAGCGAAACTTTGTCCTGCCAAAGCAATCCTTGAGTGAAACGTCGCCCCGACAAATGTTGGCTCTGCTTTATAATATCCCTATATTAGCAAGTTGCTGTCTACAACACAATACAACTGTGAGGAAAATCATCAACAACTCAGACACAGTGTGTCAGTGTCCCCTCCTGTATGTGACTCTCACTCTTATCCCGAATCCCTCTAAACATAAAAGCAAAGGCACTCAATCAATAAAACTCGACGATTAAGAGTTATGGGCTCAGTTATAGGGCTTGCCAACCCTAGGAGACGCTAGTGATAGCAGGGATCCCGCAGGGGAGGGAGGCTCCTCCTCTGCATCATTCGTCAGACACTGTGCTCTTAAAACGTGAATATATGGTCCGTGATATCCGATCGTGTGTCGTTATTCGTGTTATCGAGATGTGAGTCTAGTATTAAGAGATGTCGTTGAATACATTGATATTATTATATGAGGGAGGGGTTGCCACATTACGTTAAACAATGGAAGATATGTTTTTGATGATGGTGGTGATAATAGTGGTGGTGGTAGTGGTGGCTGGTACTGTTGTTGTGATAATGGAGGTTTGTAGTGAGGTGGCGGTGGGTGTGGTGATGGTGGTGTTTGTAGTGAGGTAGTGATGGTGGTTGGTACTGTTGTGGTGGTGATGGTTGGTACAGTTCTGGTGGTGGTGGTGGTGGTTGGTACTGTTGTGGTGGTAGTGGTTAGTACTGTTGTGGTGGTGATGGTTGGTTCTGTTGTGGTGGTGATGGTTGGTATTGTTGTTTTGGTGATGGTTGATACTGTTGTGGTGGTAGTGGTTGTTTGTAGTAAGGTGACGGTGGTGGTGGTGGTGGTGTTTGTAGTGTGGTAGTGGTGGTGGTGGTAGTTGGTGCTGCTGTGGTGGGGATGGTTTGTAGTGTAGTGGTGGTGCTTTTATAATATTGTAGTGGTAGTGGTAAATGGTAGTGTGGTCGTTGTAGTGATTATTAGTATGGTAGTGTGAGTGTTTGGTTGCCTAGTGGTGGTGGTGGTGGATGGTAGTTTAGTGGTGGTGGTGGATGGTTGTTTGGTGATGGTGGTTCAAAGAGTAGTGGCTACAGTAGTGGTTCATTAGATGATTGGTAGTGGTGGATGGTAGAGCAATGGTGGTTTACCTGGAGAGAGTTTCGGGGGTCAACGCCCCCGCGGCTCGGTCTGAGACCAGGCCTCGTGGTGGTGGTGATTGGTAGTGTGGTGGTGATGATTGGTAGTGTTGTGGTGGTGATTGGTAGTGTGGTGGTGGTGATTGGTAGTGTGGTGGTGGTGATTGGTAGTGTGGTGGTGATGGTGGTGCTTGGTAGTGTGATGATGGTGGTGGTGCTTGGTTGTGTAATAAATTAGACACATATGCAACACTTTGGTATCTATATTGAGGAAACGTTTCGCCACACTGGCTTCATCAGTCCATACAAAGAAGAATGATGAAGATCAGAAGGGGTTCGAGGTAATCAGTCCATCGCTTGAAAAGAACTCAGAATAAGTACGAAGAAGTGGCTTATATACTGTAGACACGTGAGAAGAAGCAGTTGTATGAGGTGTCACACTTGACAAATCCAAATGTGGAAGTAGGTCATACCTAAAGGTTAGACAAGTGAAGAATTCCCTGTATTAAGACCCCAAGATGTTGTTGTGTCTGACAGGAATGTAGATAAATGGTTCACAGAACCGACAAATTTTATCAATTTGTCGGTTCTCTGAACCATTTATCTACACTTGGTAGCGTGGTGGTGATGGTGGTGGTGCTTGGTAGTGTGGTGGTGGTGCTTGGTAGCGTGGTGGTGATGGTGGTGGTGCTTGGTAGTGTGGTGGTGATGGTGGTGGTGCTTGGTAGTGTGGTGGTGATGGTGGTGGTGCTTGGTAGCGTGGTGGTGATGGTGGTGGTGCTTGGTAGCGTGGTGGTGATGGTGGTGGTGCTTGGTAGCGTGGTGGTGATGGTGGTGGTGCTTGGTAGCGTGGTGGTGATGGTGGTGGTGCTTGGTAGCGTGGTGGTGATGGTGGTGGTGCTTGGTAGCGTGGTGGTGATGGTGGTGGTGCTTGGTAGTGTGGTGGTGATGGTGGTGGTGCTTGGTAGTGTGGTGGTGATGGTGGTGGTGCTTGGTAGTGTGGTGGTGATGGTGGTGGTGCTTGGTAGTGTGGTGGTGATGGTGGTGGTGCTTGGTAGTGTGGTGGTGATGGTGGTGGTGCTTGGTAGTGTGGTGGTGATGGTGGTGGTGCTTGGTAGCGTGGTGGTGATGGTGGTGGTGCTTGGTAGCGTGGTGGTGATGGTGGTGGTGCTTGGTAGTGTGGTGGTGATGGTGGTGGTGCTTGGTAGTGTGGTGGTGATGGTGGTGGTGCTTGGTAGTGTGGTGGTGATGGTGGTGGTGCTTGGTAGTGTGGTGGTGATGGTGGTGGTGCTTGGTAGTGTGATGGTGATGGTGCTTGGTAGTGTGGTGGTGATGGTGGTGGTGCTTGGTAGTGTGGTGGTGATGGTGGTGGTGCTTGGTAGTGTGGTGGTGATGGTGCTTGGTAGCGTGGTGGTGATGGTGGTGGTGCTTGGTAGCGTGGTGGTGATGGTGGTGGTGCTTGGTAGTGTGATGGTGATGGTGGTGGTGCTTGGTAGTGTGGTGGTGATGGTGGTGGTGCTTGGTAGTGTGATGGTGATGGTGCTTGGTAGCGTGGTGGTGATGGTGGTGGTGCTTGGTAGTGTGGTGGTGATGGTGCTTGGTAGCGTGGTGGTGATGGTGGTGGTGCTTGGTAGCGTGGTGGTGATGGTGCTTGGTAGCGTGGTGGTGATGGTGGTGGTGCTTGGTAGTGTGGTGGTGGTGCTTGGTAGCGTGGTGGTGATGGTGGTGGTGCTTGGTAGTGTGGTGGTGGTGCTTGGTAGCGTGGTGGTGATGGTGCTTGGTAGTGTGGTGGTGATTGTGGTGGTGCTTGGTATATGCAGAGGTAGTGGTCTACCTACCTGGAGTCTACCTGGAGGTTATTCCGGGAATCATCATCCCCGCGGCCCGGTCTATGACCAGGCCTCCCGATGGATCAGTTTCTGATCAACAAGGCTGTTACTGCTGGGCATGCGCAATCCAACATGCGCAATCCACAGTCCAGCTTATCGGGCACCAACTTTAAGTATCTGTCCAGCTTCCTCTTGAAGGCAACCAGAGGTCTATTGGTAAATCCCCTTATGCCTGGTGGGAGGCTGCTGAACAGTCTTGGGTCACAGACACTTATTGTGGTACTTGGTATATGCGGTGGTGGTGGTGCTTGGTAGTGCAGTGGTGGTGATGGTGGTGCGGTGGATATTAATTTGATGGTGAAGGTTTGTAGTTTGGTGGAAGCAGTGGTGGTGGTTCTTAATGTGGTGGATTGCGTTGTAGTGGTAGTGGATGGTAGTGTGGTGGTGGCGAGTGATAATGTGGTAGTGGTGATTGGCAATGTGGTGATGGTGGTTGGTAGTCTAGGGCTAGTAGTGATGTATGGTAGTAAGGCGGTTGTAATTGCTAGTATGGCGGTGGGTGGTAGTTTGATTGCGGGGGATTGTAGTGTGGTGGTATTCCTGGAGAGGTTTCGGGGTCAACGCCCCCGCGGCCCGGTCTGAGACCAGGCCTCCTGGTGGTGGAGTGTAGTTTCACGGTGGTAGTTTCTAGTGTGGTAGACGGTAGTGTTGTAGTGGTGGAGGTAGTGTGGTTACCTGCAGGTTACCTGTAGTCACTCCCAGAAGCCTCTCCCCTCCTGGTTACTGGCCTGATCGATCAGGTTGTTAGTGCCCGACACCCACAGTCCACCGAATGTATTACAGCCCAGCGATCAGGAACTGATTTGACGAACTTGTCGAGTTTCCTCTTGAAGACAGCAGATGTTTGTTGGTAAGACCCCTATTACGAACACTGGTGTAGTCTAGTGGCCTGCACACCTGGTTGTAGCCCGATAACCAAGGTAGAAATGAGGAACGAGCAAAAGGCAGCAAATACTTATATTTTCTTCACCAAATAGCAAGCAATTATATGTCCAATATTTAGAGAGGATATGTACAGGAAGGCAAACTGCAAGCGAGAGACACGGTGAGAACCATCGTCTTCGACCAGACTTGGAGGTAAGTCTTGTCAAGTGTCCAACGAGTGTTCAACAATGCTTCACAACTTTAGCGTTCTTCGTTTTCACTGACTGGTTGAACCAAGGTGCTACCATAACGAGGGTGCCCCTACTCATTATATACTTTGCATCTGGTTTTCTGGTAGGGAGGCAAGCCTATATGGGTGTGTGACATACGCCGAATTTAATGTAACATACTCCCTTCTTGCCACATCCCCTTGTGCATGAGGGGAGGATGATGAAGAGTCGTGGTCTCTTTACACTTACTGAATTCTCTCTCAGTATACTCATTGCATCCCTGCTGCCCTCCTGCTGTCCTGCCTGCTGCCCTGCCTGCTGTCCTGCCTGCTGAACTGCCTGTTGCCCTGCCTATTTCCCTGCCTGCCGCCCTGCCTGCTGCCCTGTCTGCTGCCCTGCCTACTTCATTGCCTGCTGCCCTGCCAACTTCACTGCCTGCTGTCCTGCCTGCCGCCCTGCCTGCTGCCCTGTCTGCTGCCCTGCCTACTTCATTGCCTGCTGCCCTGCCTGCTGCCCTGTCTGCTGCCCTGCCTACTTCACTGCCTGCTGCCCTGCCAACTTCACTGCCTGCTGTCCTGCCTGCCGCCCTGCCTGCTGCCCTGTCTGCTGCCCTGCCTACTTCATTGCCTGCTGCCCTGCCAACTTCACTGCCTGCTGTCCTGCCTGCCGCCCTGCCTGCTGCCCTGTCTGCTGCCCTGCCTACTTCATTGCCTGCTGCCCTGCCAACTTCACTGCCTGCTGTCCTGCCTGCTGCCCTGCCTGCTGCCCTGTCTGCTGCTCTGCCTACTGTCCTGCCTGCTGCCCTGCCTGCTGCCCTGCCTGCTGCCCTGCCTGCTGCCCTGCCTGCTGCCCTGCCTGCTGCCCTGCCTGCTGCCCTGCCTGCTGCCCTGCCTGCTGCTCTGCCTGCTGCCCTGCCTGCTGCCCTGCCTCATCTTCTCTGGCACAACGGTCATGATCTTAACTCATTCTGTTGATTGTTTGGATCGACCCCGTCCATAATGTGTGACTTCCTCTTGTCTGATTCAGTTATAACCTCAAGTTTACGTCTCTCCTCCAATTTTCTTACGACATTCTCCCTTCCTGCTTCATTCTCATTTCCCTTCCCCCTCTCTTTCTTACATGAATTTTATTTTAGCCTCGATTCTTGACACGTATGTGTGTGTGTGTGTGTTTGTGTGTGTGTGTGAGTGTGCGTGGTGTACTCACCTAATTGTGGTTGGAGGGGTCGATCCAAAGCTCCTCGCTCCGCCTCTTCACTGGTCGCTACTAGATCACTCTCCCTGCACCATGAGCTTTATCATACCTCTTCTTATAGCTATGTATGGATCCTGCCTCCACTACATCACTTTCCAGACTATTCCACTTCCTGACAATTCTATGACTGAAAAAAATACTTCCTAACATCCTTCTGACTCATAGGATTCTTCATCTTCCAATTGTGACCCCTTGTTTCTGTGTCCCATCCCTGGAGCATCCTGTCTTTGTTCACCTTGTCAATTCCTCGCAGTATTTTATATGTCGTTATCATGTCTTCCCTGACGCTCCTGTCCTCCAGTGTCGTCAGACCGATTTCTCATAACCTTTCTTCGTAGCACAATCCCCTTAGCTCTGTGACTAGTCCTGTTGCAAATCTTTGCACTTTCTCTGATTTTTTGACGTGCATGACCAGGCGTGGATTCCAAACTGGTGCTGCATACTTCAATATTGGCCTGACGTATATGGTGTACAGATTCTTGAACGATTCCTTACTGAGGTATTCTTAGGTTTACCAGACGCCCGTATGCTGCAGCAGTTATCTGATTTATGTGCGCCTCAGATGTGCTCGGTATTATACTCACCCCAAGATCTTTTTTCTTGAGTGAGGTTTGCAGAGTTTGGCCACCTAGACTATAATCTGTCGGCTGTCTTCTTTGCCCTTCCCCGATCTTCATGACTTTACATTTGGCAGGGTTAAATTCAAGGAGCCAGTTGCTGGACCAGGCTTGTAGCCTGTCCAGGTCTCTTTGTAGTCCTACCTGATCCTCGACTGATTTAATTTTCCTCATAACTTCACATCATCTGCAAACATTGACACTTCTGAGTCTATGCCTTCCGTTATGTCATTCACATATACCAAAAACAGCACAGGTCCTAGGACTGACTTCTGTGGAACCCCACTCGTCACAGGTGCCCACTCTGACACCTCGTCACGTACCATGACTCGTTGTTGACTCCCTGTCAGATATTATCTGATTCATTGCAGTGCCTTTCCTGTTACGTGTGCCTGATCCTCTAGCTTTTGCATTAACCTCTTGTGAGGAACTGTCTGTGTGCATGTGGGTCCATGTGTATGAGGGGTCTATGTGTGTGAGGGGTCTATGTGATTGTGTGAGTAGTTGGTGGAAGTGTGTGAATGTATGTGTGTGCTCTGTACTCGTGTCACACGTAGTGCAGTGCTCCAGACCTGACGTTACCCCAGCAGCCCCTCTTTTTATCAAATACCTTCTATGCTTATCCTTCTTCCTAGAAGCTCTAACTAATAGATACCTGTCTGCCGCCTTGATTTCTGTTTTAAATTACCAATTACTATTCTTTACTGAGTACTTATTAGCCTATTCCTTTTCACAGTAAGAGAGTGACCATTCACAAAACAGTTGGCGGTGCCTGGAAACCCACACCTGACTCCCCAAAACCAAGCATAGGTGAAACTTGCATGCGGCTTGTAGTGTCCAATTCGTCGTGAAGTTCTGGCGTAGTACCTCCACCTCTGTTGCTTCACTATGTATATATATATTACTTCTATTTACTGTGCTTCTTACACTGGCCACACACTAATTTCACTTTATTATCCTTCTTGGGTGATACATGTGGCAACACCGCCTGTACCACACTAGGCCTGCCGTCACTGCTTTACACCAATATCACTTTTACCTGGAGATAGACTACCTGGAGAGAATTCCAGGGGTCAACGCCCCCGCGGCCCGGTCTGTGACCAGGCCTCCTAAGTTCACTTATAAAACAGTGGCTCTCACCACCATTATCTGACACAGGGAAACTTGTAAATCGCTTCAGGGATTCTTCACTGTCTCCTGACATACTTATTGACCCCTGCAGTATCCTTGGGGAATCCACAAAACACTTAAAGCCACAGAGCATTATTATTGTTGTGTGACCTGCACGCACAAGTGTGTGTGTGTGTGTGTGTGTGTGTGTGCAAACGTGTATTAATTGAGACTCTGTGACCGCGGGTTCGAACTCCACCCGTGGTATGGTTTGGTGTGTATTAATTTACCTCTATATAATCACATGTATGTGATTGCAGAGGTCTAGCATCAGCTCCTTTCCCCGCCTCTTCTCTGACCGATACTGCATTCACTCTCTCATGGCTTCTGGAGCTTTATCATATCTCTTCTTAAAACTGTGTAGATCATGTCGCTATTATTCCACTGTCCATGTCGTTCCACTTCCTGACTTCTCTAAGGCCGAAGAAATGCTTCCTAACATCCCTGTGACTCATGTGGTTTCATCTTGCAGCTGTGCCCTCGTGTTCCGGTTTACTGCCTCATGAATAACTTGTTCCTGGCAACCCTGTCAATTTCTCTCAGTATTTTGTACGCTGTGCTTGTATTTGCAAGCATGCTTGTCGTATGAGTGAATTTTCACACACGTAAATGTGTGCTTTCGCATATACAACAAACTTTACAATGAGTGTAAACTTCGCAACACTTAACAGAGAAATTCATATCTCAAATATAAAATTAGAAAAAAGGAGTAGGAAAAGAAAGAGTGGGAGGAGGAGTAAAAGGATTATAAATAGGAGGAGCAGGAGTAGAAGGAGGTGGAGTAGGAGGAGGAGTAGAAGGAGGAAGAGTAAGAGGAGAAAGAATAGGAGGGGGAGCAGGAGGAGGAGAAGGAGTAAGAGGAGGAGGAATGGGAGGAGCAGAAGTAGGAGTAGGAAGAGGAAGAGGAAGAGGAGGAGGAGGAGGAAGAGTAGGAGGAGGAGGAGGAAGAGTAGGAGGAGGAGGAGGAAGAGGAGGAGGAGGAAGAGGACGAGGAGGAGTAAAGATTTATGAGGCTAATATAGAAGAAAGTGGTGGCAGCTCACAACAACTGCATTTCTGATTTAATGTTATCACGTCCCATTCAGTAGACACTTTGTCAGCTAGGTTCCTTTCCTCTCCCTAAAAGCTTACTCACCTGCATTGTCTCCTTCCCTGCAGAAATCTAAAAGTTATTCTTGTTTCACACATTGGCTTTAATACATGTGTGTGTGTGTGTGTGTGTGTGTGTGTGTGTGTGTGTGTGTGTGTGTGTGTGTGTGTGTGTGTGTGTGTGTTTGTGCTCATCTATTTGAACTCACCTATTTGTGGTTGCAGGGCCGATTCATAGCTCCTGGCCCCGCCTCTTCACTGGTCGCTACTAGGTCACTCTTCCTGCTCCATGAGCTTTATCATACCTCTTCCCAGACTATTCCACTTCCTGATACCTCTATGACTGAAAAAATACTTCCTAACATCCCTCTGACTCATCTGAGTCTTTAACTTTCAATTGTAACCACATATTTCTGTGTCCCATCTCTGGAAAATCCTGTCTCTGTCCACCTTGTCAATTCCTCGCAGTATTTTATATGTTGTTATCATGTCTTCCCTAACCCTCCTGTCCTCCAGTGTCGTCAGGCCGATTTCCCTTAACCTTTCTTCGTAGGACATTTACCTTAGCTCTGGGACTAGTCTTGTTGCAAACCTTTGCATTTTCTCTAATTTCTTGACGTGCTTGACCAGGTGGAGGTTCCAAACTGGTGCTGCGTACTCGAAAACGGGCCTGACGTGCACGGTGTACAGAGTCTTGAACAATTCTTTACTGAGGTATCGGAACGCTATTCTTAGGTTTTCCAGGCGTCCATGTGCTGCAGCAGTTACCCGGTTGATGTGCGTCGCAGGAGATGTGCTCGGTGTTATACTGACCACAAGATCCTTTTCCTTGAGTGAGGTTTGTAGTCTCTGACCCTAGACTGTACTCCGTATGCGGTTTTCTTAGCCCTTCCCCAATATTCATAACTTTGCACTGCCTGGTCCTCGTCCGATTGAATTCTTCTCATCAACTTCACATCATCTGCAAACAGGGACACTTCGGAGTCTATTCCTTCCGTCATGTCGTTCACATATACCAGAAAGAGCACCGGTCCTAGGACTGACCCCTGTGGAACCCCGCTCGTCACAGGCGCCCACTCTGACACCTTGTCACGTTCCATGACTCGCTGATGTCTTCCAGACAGGTATTCCCTGATCCATTGCAGTGCCATCCCTGTTATACCTGCCTGGTCCTCCAGTTTATGCCCTAATCTCTGGTGTGGAACTGTGTCAAACGCCTTCTTACAGTCCAAGAAAACGCAATCTTCACACTCCTCCTTCTCTCTTGTCTTTCTGCTGTCACCCTGTCATAGAACTCCAGTAGGTTTGTGACACTAGATTTCTTGTCCCTGAAACCGTGCTGGTTGTCATTAATAAGCTCATTCCTTTCTAGGTGCTCCACCACTCTCCTCCTGAAAATCTTCTACATGACTTTGCATACTGTACATGTCAGTGACACTGGTCTGTAGTTTAGTGCTTCATGTGTGTGTGTGTGTGTGTGTGTGTGTGTGTGTGTGTGTGTGTGTGTGTGTGTGTGTGTGTGTGTGTGTGTGTGTGTGTGTGCGTGTAGCACTCCTTGGCGCTGCTCTCAGGTCCAGTACCATTGATCTGACTCTAGGAAACAATATCTCAGACCTCAGAATGATGGGAGGCAGGATGAGAGACACTGATGTACGTGATGTCTTCTACCTACTCACCAGATGTCTGTCCCTACCAAAACTCACCTACTTCTTGAGATGCTCCCCAGCCTTCAGCAGTTCAAAACTAAAGGAATATGATTCCCTTCTTAAGTGCTTGCTGGAGAGTGTACTGAATCTTTTCTTGAAGATGGACAGTGGTTGCAAGCCTCACTTCCAGTCAGGGTTGGGGTGTTGGGAATACGTAAATCCTCCCAGATTGGACTACCAACTTTTTATCCTCCTCCATAGCATCTGACGACCTAATAAAGCGAATTCTCCCAGACGACCTAAGTGGGAGATTCTTGCTGCTCCAGCGCTAAAACCCAGTTCAACACTGGCCTACGAACAGTCCAGGTAGGATGGCCCAATTGCTGAAAAGTTGTATAACAACATGGTCAGGGTAGCAACACCCAACAGGGAGACTACCCATCTCCAAACTGTGAGTGCACATCACTCTGGGTACTTCCCCCTAACAGTTCCCATTTCGGCAATGGGCACACGCCTTGACCCACAATCTCTATATTATCACTGAAGGCTCTTGACTCATATAATGAGTCTAACAACATGCACATTGAATAAGTCAGATAGAGATACTCAAAAATTCGGGGAAAAGGAATTAATGTACAATTGTTATGGATTTCATCACACATTGGATTACTTTGTCATGATAAAGTTGATATGTTAGCCATGAAAAGTACCGTGAAGGAGAATGTAAAATATAACTTTGGTATATCTGTGTATAGCATTAGGAATAATATTAATAGAGAAGTAAACAATGAAACTGAATATTATAGGAATGCAATTAGAAGCCTGAGTAGATCTATAACCCACGGTGATAACATGAACGTAGATAAGTACGTTTATGGAGCAACTTGCAATGTGAACAGACCGACTGATATTGTAGTGGCCAGGCTTAGGCTTGATTACAAGTACTTCTGGCAGTTTGGCAGACACACAGATGATGATCAAACTAAATGCAAAGTATGTGACCAGCCCTTTGATCACTATTTAGAACATTATGTGCTTAATTGCTCACTTATAGAGGAATATAGAGATAGACTGTATAAGAATGACACGTTTTTAGCAAGTATCTGGGTGTCGACCCTGGCTGACACATCTGGCACGGCTCTGGGCGTCAGGAAGGTGCTGGGCGTCAGGAAGGTGCTGCGGATCACACGAAGGAGTACAGGATCATCTATTATTTGGACTGACGCAATCAATATTATCTCTTCCAGTGGGATAGAGACCCTGGGATCATGGGGAAAGAACGCCACACGTTTCCTCAAAGAACTGGGTTCCAGACTCATTGAAAAGGACGTCCACTTTCATGTTCCAGCATCCCTTTGCGGCCATCCAGAGACAAAATACTTGCTGCATACTTGGCTCATGTCCAGTCCAGCTTCAGAGGAACTGGACGACATTCATAATCTTATTTGATGATGTATGTTGTTTTAGTTGGCTTATATATATATATATATAATATATATATATATATTATATATATATATATATATATATATATATATATATATATATATATATATATATATATTTTTAAATATTTATATATATATATATGCTTAAAGTCTGTTGTTTACATTATTAGAGCTATGAATAATAAAAAAAATAAACACAAATTCAATGTCAGTGAAATTTAAACAAAATACATATACAAAAATGAATTTAATTAATAAATTCATTACTGATAATTAAATGCTAAAAATTAATGATATTACAATTTCTAGCTTGTGTTAATACTCTATACTTATTTCCATGTAAATATCTGTAACACAAACGGTAAAGAAAACTCATTTATAAAGTTTACCAGATGACTTGTCAAGGAACAAGTTAGTATAGCAAGTGAGAAAGGACTGGCTGCTGGAGGGTAGAGAGAGATGACCTAAACCCGCACGAGCTGTGCAGTAGTGCTGTTCACTTGTACAAAATATTTTTAATAAATAAAAAGAGTCACACGTGTTTAGGAAAAGTTAAACTTTATATAATGCAACATGAATTGCATAAATTGCAACAGGTTCTTAATTATTTATCGCAACATGTATGATTTATGCAGATAAGTGAACAAACAGCTTGCCACACTCTAGCTCTTGTTCCCACTCCACAGATCACTGATATTTCTTTATGTTAGCTACAGTAAACTTGTATTACCACAAAATGGTGTATGAAACTTGAAATTTACTTCAAACAGGTTACAGAATATTGGTATATAATCACAGTCGTGTACGTGGAGGAAGTATTGGTTGCACTGATGCTGAAGTCAACTTCGATCAAACCAATGTTTACTGTGGTGTGAGGCGACAGACTGGAGAGAGCTGGTTACGCTGGTCATCACACACACTGGGTGATGCTCACCACTTGCTGGTGGAGACGGCTATGTCATCACACACTGAGTGATGCTCACCACTTGCTGGTGGAGACGGCTATGTCATCACACACTGGGTGATGCTCACCACTTGCTGGTGGAGACGGCTATGTCATCACACACTGGGTGATGCTCACCACTGCTGGTGGAGACGGCTATGTCATCACACACTGAGTGATGCTCACCACTTGCTGGTGGAGACGGCTATGTCATCACACACTGAGTGATGCTCACCACTTGCTGGTGGAGACGGCTATGTCATCACACACTGAGTGATGCTCACCACTTGCTGGTGGAGACGGCTATGTCATCACACACTGAGTGATGCTCACCACTTGCTGGTGGAGACGGCTATGTCATCACACACTGGGTGATGCTCACCACTTGCTGGTGGAGACGGCTATGTCATCACACACTGAGTGATGCTCACCACTTGCTGGTGGAGACGGCTATGTCATCACACACTGGGTGATGCTCACCACTTGCTGGTGGAGACGGCTATGTCATCACACACTGAGTGATGCTCACCACTTGCTGGTGGAGACGGCTATGTCATCACACACTGAGTGATGCTCACCACTTGCTGGTGGAGACGGCTATGTCATCACACACTGAGTGATGCTCACCACTTGCTGGTGGAGACGGCTATGTCATCACACACTGAGTGATGCTCACCACTTGCTGGTGGAGACGGCTATGTCATCACACACTGGGTGATGCTCACCACTTGCTGGTGGAGACGGCTATGTCATCACACACTGAGTGATGCTCACCACTTGCTGGTGGAGACGGCTATGTCATCACACACTGAGTGATGCTCACCACTTGCTGGTGGAGACGGCTATGTCATCACACACTGAGTGATGCTCACCACTTGCTGGTGGAGACGGCTATGTCATCACACACTGAGTGATGCTCACCACTTGCTGGTGGAGACGGCTACAGCTTGTGCAGAGCAGAGATACAAGATAGCCATTTGCAGACGACACAGACAACACAGACGACACAGACGACACAGACGGCACAGACGACACAGACGACACAGACAACACAGACGACACAGACGACACAGACGACCTGATTCTCCTGATCTACTATACTGAGCACCTTAGCCTCAGGTATAATAAATTATTTCAGTCAAACCCCAATGGTCATACTGTAGTATAAAGACTCAAAGATGCTGAGACATCACAGCAACAAGATGTCACCTCGGCCGTACCGTACAATATCAAGAATGTTTATCTGGAAAATTATGGCAGTGGCCAAAGTGAAAGTGCCAACTTTTGTGAAAATCGAGTTTGAAGAATATTAATAATCATTATTTATTTGTATCTGATAATAGCGACAGTTATTGCTTTTTTATTGATAAAATATTTAATCTATATAATACTAATAAATGTACGACTATATTTACGCACCGAGTTGCCAAATTTAAGCTGATTTGCCTGGAAATGTTTCCATATTGTTTACAATAAAAGATAATCGACGCAAATATTCTCTGATGATGTTAATTAAAATGTTATAATTTAAGTTCCATTTAAGCTCACACTGCACTTTTATATCACACGTTTATTATTATTATTCTGTGGTTTCAGTTTCCCTAAGGGAGACAGATTTAAATGACCTACTGAGCAAAACTGTTATTAATTAAAACCAAAAAGTCGAATTTGAAGTTCATGGAGTCTCTCTGAAGCAGGGGTACTTATGCAATATATGGGAATCTTTATTAAGGAGACGTTTTGCCACACAGTGGCTTCATCAGTCCAATACAAAGCAGAAATGGGTAAGGAGAGGAGGAGTTTGAGGTAATCAGTCCCTCAGCCTGGAATCGATGTGTTCAGTCCATCAATCTTGTAGAAAGTACAGCATAGGGCCGTAGAAGTGACTTATTGAAGAATTCCTTGTATTAAGATCCCATGATGTTGATACAAGGAATTCTTCAACACTTATCCAACGTTTGGACGAAGACCTACTTACACTAGTGGATGGTTCCACTGTGACCCCGCCTCCTCCTGCTTCCACTCACCTGACTACAGTATATAAGCAACTTCTCCGGCCCTATGCTGTACTTCCTACAAGAGTTATGGACTAAACACATCGATTCCAGGCTGAGGGACTGATTACCTCAAACTCCTCCTCTCCTTACCCATTTCTACTTTTGAACTGATGAAGTCACTGTGTGGCGAAACGTCTCCTAAATAAAGATTCCCATATATTGCATAAGTGTCTCAATCTTCAACTTGTCGGTTTCAAAACCATCTATCAAAGCAAGGGTTTCCAAACTGCGGCCCAAGGGCTTCATGCGGACCGCCACAAGATTTTATGCGGCCCGCAGCAACTTGAAATATTTTTAAATTGCAAAACTAATAAACCCTCATTTCCAGTTACTTATAGTTAAGCATTTTGTTTCTTGTATCAATCTATATGTTAAAATTTGTGGAAAATATGTGGATATGTTTTGTGTTCCAAAACCTGTTGTTTCTGTAGTGAATTTCATTCGACCTCAGGGGCTTAATCATCGCCAGTTTCGTGATTTTGTGAAAGAAACTGATTCTGAGTTGGTTGACTTGCCTTATTATACAGCAGTTCGACGGCTTTGGTGTGGAAAGGTTCTATCACGGTTCTTGCAGCTCGGAAAGGAAATTGATTTATTTCTTACAGAGAAGAATCAACCAGAACCACTTTTATCAAACGCTGACTGGCTTTGGAAATTGGTATTTTTTGCTGGCGTGACAAGCCATGTGAATCAACTGAAACTGAAGTTGCAAGGTGAAACAAATTTGATTCGTGATTAATTCAGGCATGTCAAGGCATTCAGAGCAAAATTTATGCTGTTTGAAGGACGGGTGAAAATTTCTCATGTTGTGAATTTTTTTATGAAGGAAGCGAAGCAAAATTTCCTTTTTCATTTGCAACAGAAATCACCAATGACTTGCAAAAACAATTTTTTTTATCTTGATGTAAAAACAGATGAAATAAAGCTGTTTCAAAATACATTTGCAATGTTGAAACTTTCCCAAATCAGTTTCAAACGGAAATTATTGATATCAAGTCAGACGACATGCTGAAAGAAAAGTATATATAGAAGGAAATCTTGTCCAATATTGAAGTAATTTGATTGTGGATTCGTATCAGTTTTTTATACAATGTACCTTTGTGAGCAAACATTTTAAAAAATGGAGAATGTCAAGTCCAAATATCGCACAAATTTATCTGATGAGCATTTGTAGTCCATTCTAATAATTGGCTCCACAAGCTCAAAACTTCAGTTCAGTAATATTTTGAAATTAAAAAAAAAACAGTTTCATCATTCCCAATAATCTTGTGCAAATTAATCAAACTTGTGCCAGTTTCTCATCTGCATTTCAGTAGTTGATTATGAGGCCTGGTCACAGACCGGGCCGCGGGGGCGTTGACCCCCGGAACCCTCTCCAGGTATACTCCAGGTATACTGTCAGAGCACTGGCTTATGTTTGACATTTTTACTAATAGTTACATTTCTCTTTTGTTATGAATCATATCATACTGATTACAAAAAGGATCCAAATAAAACTTATTCATTTGCATTTATTTATAAGACTTATTTTTTTTCTTTGGTCCGAGAAAATATGTAAAATATAGGATGTGGCCTTTATAGTGCAAAGTGTGGAGACACTGCTCAAAAGGGACGATAACTGGCACAGTGTCAGACATAACCTCATAGAGGCAACTTTGTTATAAGTCAGGTGTTAATTTTAATCTTTAAAATTCATTGGAGATAATAACTACAACCAGAGGAATAGCCATTTAAAGCGAATTTTTCGAAAATACGTCACCAGTGTGAACCTCCATGAGGAAATATAAGGAACCATCTACAGTTTAAGTTCATCTCTCAGGAAAGTATCTCTATAATTCTAATTTCATCCTATGTGTAAAATGTTACTTGGGATAGGGATAGAGGGTGGACCTGGGAGGTAAATTTTCTAGACAGAACATCAACCATAGTGAGGTGACCCTAGAGACATACAGTACTTGTAACCTATAATTTTAGTGTTTCCTGTTTACTAATAATGCATGTATTGTTTTGTAGGGTAACATTTATATTAGCATATTTTATTAATGTGTGATGTTATATGTAATGTAATTAGCCTCTCAATTTCTTCAAGATCCTGCAGGACACTAGTGAAATTTATTTTATAATGGATCCTTCGTAATACAGTCTTTAATATCACCTGAGCAACCTTGTTGTTGTCAGTGCCTCAGAGAATTTATACTCCTCTTAATATTTATTTAAAGGTCCATCGTGTAGCATAAGGGTGTAGCTGAGTGCGGACCGACTGTATATATAAGTTCCTTCAGAACACAGTATAAGCAGACCACATTACTACCAGCTAAGACAACCTTAGTGATTTATACTGAACCGAATACTAGTAAGTTTTAAATTTAAAAACAAATACCCTACAATTTCTTTGTTAATTAAGCTGATGTGTTTCTGAATCCTGGTTCATACATGAAGCAAGTCATCAAGACGTAAGATATAGGTTCTTGTCTCCTTTTATAATGTTGATAACAATGTGATGCTTAGGCTAACATAGTGGCATCACATACCGAAAATCAAGTAAATAAGACACAGGTATAGCACTAGAGTATTTAAAAATGGGAACATTTCACCCACTGCCAGCTTTGCTAAAGCTCCCATTAGTTTCTTACTAACATAAAATAAGATGCTTGACGGCCTGAGGCATCGCAGAATGTGTGAAAAGACCACATACAGCACTTCAACAGTTGAACCAAAAATATCAGTTGCTGTTAAATACCACAGCCTCAGAGTGCGTAGAAAGGTTAAGTCTGGGTGGGTCATGAATAGGGATGATTTCCAGATCAGTGGTCAGGAGGTACCTATAGGTTAATGGTCAGGAGGTACCTATAGGTTAATGGTCAGGAGGTACCTATAGGTTAATGGTCAGGAGGTACCTATAGGTTAATGGTCAGGAGGTACCTATAGGTTAATGGTCAGTGAAGGTAAAATAACGTATATGTTGAAAGACAATCCTGTTAGTTGTTTTTTTTATGGGTTGTTGATGTCTGTTTGACACAGGCTGTAGGTGATTGAAACAAGACATTAATGTTTGTTTGACACGGGCAGCTAATGTCTGTTGACACGGGTTGTTTTTCATTGACAGAAGACGTTAGTGTTTTGTTTTAACACTGGCTGTTGATTCCTGTTTGACACTGGATTGTAGTCTTTAGTTAACATGAGTTGTTAGTGTTTGACATGGGCTTTTGAATATGCTCTCTCTCTCTCTCTCTCTCTCTCTCTCTCTCTCTCTCTCTCTCTCTCTCTCTCTCTCTCTCTCTCTCTCTCTCTCTCTCTCTCTCTCTCTCTCTCCTCTCTCTCTCTCTCTCCTCTCCTCTCTCTCTCTCTCTCTCTCTCTCTCTCTCTCTCCCTCTCTCTCTCTCTCCCCTCTCTCTCCTCTCTCTCTCTCTCTCTCTCTCTCTCTCTCACTATATTCTTTTCCTCACTGCTTCTCAAATACTTTGCTTCTTCTTCCACTTTCTGAGTTACCTCAATGTTTCTTTTTTTTTCCTTTGGCTTCTCATCTTTCATTTTCCTTTTTCATTTTCTACTTTGCTTCGTCCTTCCGTCTTTCTTCGTTCTTTTTACACGTTTCGGGGTTTCTTCACTCTTTTTTCGCACCAGGCTTCAGGCTAGCCACTTGTTGGCTTCATGTAGGCTTCAGGCTAGCCACTTTCTGGCTTCATGTAGGCTTTAGACTAGCCACTTTCTGGCTTCATGTAGGCTTTAGACTAGCCACTTTCTGGATTCATGTAGGCTTCAGGCTAGCTACTTGTTGGCTTCATGTAGGCTTCAGGCTAGCTACTTGCTGGCCTCATGCAGGCTTCATGATCTGTTGTTGGCTTCATGCTTAAATCATGTTGCTCTTAGGCTGATCTCATGTTGGCTTCATATTAACCTCATCCAAAATAAAGTTGCTAGTAAAGGCAAAGCATTTGATCAACAGAGACAGTAGAGGACATCGAGTGACTAGCTCCCTTAAGGTTTACTACACTAATAGTAGGAGTCTAAGAAATAAGATAGATGAGCTAAGATTACTTGCATGTGCAGATAATGTAGATATTATTGCTATAACGGAGATCTGGATCAACCTGAAAGATAGAGAAATGCCTTCTGAATGTCACATATAAACAATGAAATATTCCACACTGATTGGGTCAACAGGAAGGTTGATGGAGTGGCGATGTATGTCAGAGATAATTTAAAATGTGTTTAGATAAGGTATAAGATTAGAAGCATCGGACACAGAATCTGTTTGGCTACAGTTTTTCAAAGGGAAGGTCGTGAAAAATTAATTTTGGGTGTGATTTATAGGCCCTCAAATCGTTATAGGGAGTACAGTAAGCTGCTATGGGACAAAATTTATAAGGCGTCTAGATATGAAAATGTCGTGTTAATGGGAGATTTTAACTTTAGACAAATTAATTGGAACAATATGACAGGAAATCTTGAATCTAGTGACTTTCCTGATACGATTCTGGATTGCTTTTCGAAACAGTTTGTGACAGAACCAACTAGAGGAAACAATCTGCTAGACTTGGTTCTTGCCAACAAAGAATCACTAATTAATAATCTTGAGGTTAATGATGAGCTTGGGGAAAGCGATCACAAATCAGTTTCAATATATCATGGAATTACCCAAATAACTGTAATCAAGTCTCTGTCCCAGACTCTGCTTGGCCGATTTCATGGGACTGAGAAATTACTTCGGTGGGCTAAATTGGAACAACCTGACTATGAGTCAGGTAGGTGGTGTTGGTTGCTAATATGACGTTTTTCAGTGCATAGTTCTAACTGCCCAGACAACTTATGTTCCAAATAAGGAAATTAGATAACCAAAAATGATCCCAAATGGATAAACAATAGATTAAAACATCTCGGAGAGGCATATATATAGGAATATCAAAAGAGGAGAGGAACAGTTAAGACATCAATTTATTCAATTAAAAATAAAAATAAAAAAGAAAATAAGAAAAGCTAAAAGAGATTATGAGGCTAAAGTGGCAAGGGATTCGAAGACTAACCCAAAAGATTTCTTTCAGGTATATAGAAGTAAGATTAGGGACAAGCAACTCAGGTCGGATCCCTGACAGTGATAAGGAAATGTGTGAAATTTTTATCTCTTATCTCCTCTCAGTTTTTACGCAGGAAGATATTAGCGAAGTTCCAGAAATTATAAATTATTATGTAGAACAGGACGATTACAAACTATGCACGATAAGGGTAACTAGTGACATGGTCCTCAGACAAATAGAGAAATTAAAACCTAACAAATCCCCAGGCCCTGATGAACTGTTTGCAAGAGTTTTAAAGGAATGTAAAGAGGAACTTAGCAAACCTCTGGCAAATCTTTTCAATATATCACTACAAACTGGCATAGTGCCAGACAAATGGAAAATGGCAAATGTAATGCCAATTTACAAAGCAAGAGACAGGTCCTTAGCTTCGAATTATAGACCAATAAGCCTTTTAAGGCACACGGAATAAAAAAAATTTCCTGGGTAGAGGCATGGTTGACAGATAGGCAGCAGAGAGTTTGCATCAGTGGGGAGAAATCAGAGTGGAGGCGCATCACAAGTGGTGTACCACAGGGGTCAGTGTTGGGCCCTTTGTTGTTTGCAACATAAGCAAGTTTGCTGATGACATCAAAATAGGTCACCTAATTCTTTCAAATGAGGACATTAGAGCACTCCAAGAAGATTTGAATAGACTGATGTAGATCTTAATATTACTGATTGCAAAAAGGATTTGGGAGTTCTGGTTAGTAGTAATCTAAAATGAAGACAACAGTGCATAAGTGTTCACAATAAAGCAAACAGAATCCTTGGCTTCATATCAAGAAGTATAAATAATAGACGTCCTCAGGTTGTTCTTCAACTCTATATATCTTTGGTTAGGCCTCATTTAGATTATGCTGCACAGTTCTGGTCACCGTATTACAGAATGGATATAAATGCACTGGAAAACGTACAAAGGAGGATGACAAAGTTGATTCCATGTATCAGAAATCTTCCCTATGAGGACAGACTGAGGCCCTGAATCTGCACTCTCTAGAAAGGCATAGAATTAGGGGTTATATGACTCAGGTGTATAAATGGAAAACAGGAATAAATAAAGGGAATATAAATAGTGTGCTAAAAATATCTAGCAAAGACAGGACTCGCAGCAATGGTTTTAAGTTGAAAAAAAATCAGATTTAGGAAGGATATAGGAAAGCACTGGTTTGGTAATAGAGTTGTGAATGAGTGGAACAAACTCCTGAGTACCGTCATAGAAGATAAGATGTTGTGTAGTTTTAAAAATATGTTATATAATACATGAGTGGGTGTGGGTGGGTGTGAGTTGGACCTGACTAGCTTGTGCTACTAGGTCTGATGCCGTGCTCCTTTCATAAGTGGATGTGACCTGACCTGACTAGGTGGGTCACTGGTTTACCTCTGTCATGATGTGAAGAATAATATTACACATTAGAAGAGTTATTTGTTAGTTTTCTATAAATTTTGTATTTAAATCATGGTTACCCTTAATAATTAAGACATCTAAATAAGTCAATGAGTTATTTCTTTCAAAGTCATCATATCTCTACCAATTAGCTTTATTGGGAATGACTTTGTTAAGCACTTTTGTTTCAAAATATTCCATGTATAAATTGCTAAGGACAGGTGAGAGAGGATTTCCCACTGTCATACCAAACTGGTCTAGTTAAAAAAAATCATGACCAAAAACCCATCTTTAACATTTATGTATGGATACTAAAAACACATAAGCCAGGTAATCCAGCCAGACCTATTATTAACTCCATAAGTTCAGTTTCCTATAAATTATCCAAATGGCTAGTAGATATGTTGAGCCCATTTGTTGGAAAAATTTCTAATTTTAATGTTAAAAATAAAATTGATTTAGGCGATAAATTAAGCAGCATGACTGATTTAAATGATTCCAGTATCGTTAGTTGTGATGTCACTTCCTTGTTTACAAAAGTTCCAGTTTATTATTTATTAAGTTTCCTATCTGAGGAACTTGTTAATTACGATTTACAATTGCCAGTACCTACAATCATTGAACTTATTAAACTTTGTATTGTTGATACAAAGTTTGTGTTTAATGGCTAATTATGGGAAATCATCTCTCATCTGTCCTTAGCAATTTGTACATGGAATATTTTGAAACAAAGCTGCTTGACAAAATAGAGCTAATTAGTACAGATATGTTGATGTTTTGTGTCTAATGCCTAAGAATAAAGATATAAACCATTTCCCTGTTGAATTAAATAGTCTAGATCTTAAAATAATTTTTTACTGTTGAGTTTGTACAAAATAACTCACTGACTTTTCTGGATATCTTAATTTAAGGGTAATTTTGATTTTAAGTTCAAAATATATAAAAAAAAAATTACTGTTGTTATGGGCACTATTCTTCTTCTCATCATGATAAAGTTAAACTTTTTGTATTTCCTTCCATCTTTTTGAGATCTTTGCGCATTTGCAGCCCGGAGTTCATAGAGGAAGAGATCTTGAAGATTTATGAAATAGTTAATGATCTAAAATGCCCAAAATATTTAATTGATAAATCCTTTAAAATTACTAGAAATACATTTTACAATTCAAAGAAGGACGAACAATCATATTTAACAAAAATATGTTGGTTCTCCTTTACCATGAAAACCTTCTTGATATACCTTCTCTACTTAAGAATTTTAAAATCAAAGTTGCATTTCAAAATCTTGATACAGTAAAAAAAATTCTGATTAAATATACCCTGGAAAATGCTGATGGTTGTGTCTACAAGATTCCTTGTAAAAAAATGTAATAAAATATATTATAATCAAACATGGAAAAGACTTGAATTAAGATTACAACAACATAAATATAGCATTAGAACTAGAGTAGAGTCTAATACTCTGTTTATTCATGTGAAGGATTTTAACCATCCTATTGATTTTCAAAAGGTCGAGAAAGATGTATCAAGTAGGTCTATGGTTGAGAGAAATATAATTGAATCAAGCTTCATAAAAATATAGTTTTGATTTTAATACGAATATTTGTTTAGGATTATACAAATTAGATTAATTTATAATTAATAAAATTTGTGAAGAATTTAATCTATGTTTGACAAATTAGAATCATAAAATTAGGGAAGAACTTAAGTTAGGTTTGACAAATCCTTGACCAACACACCTGCATCGTAATGGAACAGGTGTGGTGTCAGACATGCCTGTCAGGTGTTATTTCAGCCTTATATAGCCTTCTGCTTTTCTCTTATTATTACAGGTCCTGGATAATGTGAGAAATCACGAAAGTTCTTGGGAGTTCACTTTTTTTCACAGTTGTTGTTCTGTATATTGTGATATCACTTGTTTACTGTGATCTTGCCCACACTCTAACAGCACGTCAAGTCATATAAAATACTTGCCTTAACTCACTCCTGTCTAACATGCTTTCACACGCCTGTTGAATGTCCAAGCTCCTCGCACACAAAACTTCCTTAACCCCTGCCCTCTAGCTTTTCCAAGGACGACCCCTACCCCGTTCTTCTTTCCACTATGGATTTATTCACCCTTCAAGTCATCATATTTTGCTCCATCCTCTCGAAATATCTAAAATACCTCAACAACCTCTCCTTAGTCCTCCGGATGATTTTTTTTAGTAACACTGCACCTACTTTTAATTTCCAAATTATTACTAATTCTGTGCATAATATTCACACCCCACACTGGTTCAGACACATCATGTCCACTGCTTCCAGCCTCTTCCTCATGACAACGTTTAAAACCCATGTACAAGTGTTGGTCCCTGAGTATGTATAATATTACTCATCACATCAAAGTTAGTAAAAGTTCTGTGTTCTCCTCCATGTTTTTGAGAGTTCGGCACATTTGCAGTCCAGAATTCGTAGAATATTTATAAAATAGCATTTGAGCTAAAATATCTAAAAAGTTTTATTGAAAAATCTTTTACAATTGCCGTAAATACATTTTACAATAAAAAAATGGAGAAGAACTACATTCAACCATGAATATGTTGGTTGTACCTTATCAAGGAATTTTTTTATGTACAGTGTCTTTTCTACTTGAGAATTACCCCAGAAATGCTGATGGCTTTGTCTATAAGATTCCCTGTACAAAATGTAATAAATTTTGTTTTGAGAAAACAAGAAGTTTTGAGCTAAGATTACAGCAACTTAAATATAGCATTAGAACTGGACAAGAGTCTAATGCTCTGTTTATTCACATAAAAGATTGCAATCACTCCCAATGGTTTTACAAAGGCCGAGAAGGTTGTATCAGGCAGCTCCATGGTTGAACGAAATATGTAATTAAGCTTCATAAAAATCTTGATTTGCAATATGAATGTAAGTCCATGATTGTATAAATTAGATCCGTTTATAATGAATAGAACTTGTGAAGATTTTAAACTGTGTTGAAAATAATTCCCCTTTGCCTGACATGTCACTCTTAAATTTGACCTGACATTTTACCTGACTAAAACCTTCAGAACAACGGAAAGGTATTCCCATGTTAAGTGAGTAAACTCATATGTGAGGCCACATGTGAAGTCACATCTCAGTTTTATAAGTCTTGTTGTTTTAGTCTTTTTTTTGTCGTTATTTCTTGATTATGTGAGAAATCACGAATGCGCTTGGAATATTACTATTTTTCACTCTGGTTCTAATGCATATTAAGATATCACCTTTTACTGTCATCATGACGTTTTCGATGAGAGAACATTCAAATATAGTTAATCTTACAGGTAAATAAGTGAGGTGACCTTAACTCTGTGAGCGCCTGAGAGGCACGAGTGAGGGAGAAGCCTGGAGATAACCTAACATATAGGAAAGCCCAGGATTGGCAACAGAGATGAAGATGCGGGGAACAAACTTATCTCCTCCCTCCCTAGCTACCCTCATCTCCTCTTTATATAAACGTGGGGGCGGTTCTCGTTTCATTCCTTATCTCCCATTATTTCAGGTTTCTCCCTCAGTGGTCGCCAAGCTCTGCTTTACCACCCGGCGATGGTCCTTTTACGAGTGTCGTCGTCTTCCGTGATGGCCTTCTGTTGATTTTGTCGTGAGGATCACAGTGGTTCCCGTTGTTCTCCCCCAGTCACCCCACCCTATTGTTACTACTGTTGTTATTGTTGTTGTTGCTGCTGCTGCTGCTGATGTTATGCTGCTGTTGCTGATGTTATGCTGCTGTTGCTGATGTGCTGCTGCTGTTGATGAAGCTTCTATTTTTTAATGTTTTTTTCCCTGCCTTTGTTTATGATTTTGCTGCTGCTACTGGTTTTTTTTTACTGTTACTGCGGCTGTTTCTTCTGCTATTTACTATTGTTGCTGCTACTATTTGCTACTGTTGTTGATGCTGCTAATATTTTAGGAGATGCTGTCTTTGCTGTTGCTACTGCTGATATTTTTTTGTTGTTGCTGCTACTGCTGTTGCTGTTAATACTGAGCTATTATTGCTTCGAATGTTATTACTGTTGTTGTTCGTACCCATGTTTGTAATGTACTGTACCGCTGTCTTCCCACTGATGTTTGTAATGTACTGTACCGCTGTCTTCCCACTGATGTTTGTAATGTACTGTACCACTGTCTTCCCACTGATGTTTGTAATGTACTGTACCGCTGTCTTCCCACTGATGTTTGTAATGTACTGTACCGCTGTCTTCCCACTGATGTTTGTAATGTACTGTACCACTGTCTTCCCACTGATGTTTGTAATGTACTGTACCGCTGTCTTCCCACTGATGTTTGTAATGTACTGTACCACTGTCTTCCCACTGATGTTTGTAATGTACTGTACCGCTGTCTTCCCACTGATGTTTGTAATGTACTGTACCGCTGTCTTCCCACTGATGTTTGTAATGTACTGTACCGCTGTCTTCCCAATGATGTTTGTAATGTACTGTACCACTGTCTTCCCAATGATGTTTGTAATGTACTGTACCACTGTCTTCCCACTGATGTTTGTAATGTACTGTACCACTGTCTTCCCACTGATGTTTGTAATGTACTGTACCACTGTCTTCCCACTGATGTTTGTAATGTACTGTACCGCTGTCTTCCCACTGATGTTTGTAATGTACTGTACCACTGTCTTCCCACTGATGTTTGTAATGTACTGTACCGCTGTCTTCCCACTGATGTTTGTAATGTACTGTACCGCTGTCTTCCCGCTGATGTTTGTAATGTACTGTAACGCTGTCTTCCCGCTGATGTTTGTAATGTATTGTACCGCTGTCTTCCCACTGATGTTTGTAATGTACTGTACCACTGTCTTCCCACTGATGTTTGTAATGTACTGTACCGCTGTCTTCCCACTGATGTTTGTAATGTACTGTAACGCTGTCTTCCCACTGATGTTTGTAATGTACTGTAACGCTGTCTTCCCGCTGATGTTTGTAATGTACTGTACCACTGTCTTCCCACTGATGTTTGTAATGTACTGTACCACTGTCTTCCTGCTGATGTTTGTAATGTACTGTAACGCTGTCTTCCCACTGATGTTTGTAATGTACTGTACCACTGTCTTCCCACTGATGTTTGTAATGTACTGTACCACTGTCTTCCCACTGATGTTTGTAATGTACTGTACCACTGTCTTCCCACTGATGTTTGTAATGTACTGTACCACTGTCTTCCCACTGATGTTTGTAATGTATTGTACCACTGTCTTCCCACTGATGTTTGTAATGTACTGTACCACTGTCTTCCTGCTGATGTTTGTAATGTACTGTAATGCTGTCTTCCCGCTGATGTTTGTAATGTACTGTACCACTGTCTTCCCACTGATGTTTGTAATGTACTGTAACGCTGTCTTCCCGCTGATGTTTGTAATGTACTGTACCGCTGTCTTCCCGCTGATGTTTCTTGCTTACCGTTGCTTCCCTGGCTGTTGTTACAGCTGTTGTTTCTGCTCCTGGGTGCTCTTGCTTTCTCTGTTGCAGATATATTGACACTGTTTATATAATGACACTGTGTATATGCTAACACTTTGTACTTGATATCGGATGTATTGTTACTGTATATGCTGACACTGTATGTACAGATACTCAATATCCTGACACTGTCCTGATTCCCAATATCCTGACACTGTGTGTGGTGACACTGTATGTACTGACACTATGTGCTGACACTATATGCTGACACTGTATGTTTTTACACTATATGCTGACACTGTATGTTCTGACACTATGTGTTCACACTGTATGTTCTGACACTATATGCTGACACTATATACTAACACTGTATGTTCTGACACATTATGTGTTGACATTGTATGTTCTGACACTGTATGTTCTGACACTGTATGTTCTGACACTGTATGATCTGACACTATGTGTTAACACTGTATGTTATGACACTATGTGTTGACACTGTATGTTATGACACTATGTGTTTATTTACACTATGTTCTGACACTATGTGTTGACGTTGTATATTCTCACACGGTATGTTCTGACACTGTGTTAATACTGTATGCTATGACACTATGTGTTGACACTGTATGTTATGACACTGTATGTTCTGACACTGTATGATCTGACACTATGTGTTAACACTGTATGTTATGACACTATGTGTTGACACTGTATGTTATGACACTATGTGTTGACACTGTATGTTATGACACTATGTGTTTACTCTATGTTATGACACTGTTGATACTGTATGTTCTGACACTATGTGTTGACACTGTATGTTCTGACACTATGTGTTGACACTGTATGTTCTGACACTGTTGACACTGTATGTTCTGACACTATGTGTTGATACTGTATGTTATGACACTATGTGTTGACACTGTATGTTATGACACTATGTGTTTACACTATGTTATGACACTTTGTTGACACTGTATGTTCTGACTCCGTTAGACTTTGAGAAAGCCATTGACAACATGCCCATGCACTCAGCCCCAGGCCCAGACTCGTGGAACTCTGTGTTCATTAAGAACTGCAAGAAACCCCTCTCACGGGCCCTAAGTATACTGTGGTGAAGGAGCTTAAACATGGGTGAAATTCCACAGTCACTAAAAACAACGGATATAGCCCCACTCCTTAAGGGTAGCAGCAAAACAATAGCTAAGAACTATAGACCAATAGCTCTAACGTCCCACACCATAATTTTTTTTAAAGAGTGCTAAGAAGCACGATTGCAAACCACTTGGATTCCCAAAAACTTCCCAATCCAGGGCAACATGGGTGCAGAGCAGGTCGCTCCTGCCTCTCGCAACTACTGGATTACTATGATAAGGTCTTGCATGCACTGGAAGAAAAACAGAATGCAGATGTAATATACACAGACTTTGCAAAAGCCTTTGACAAGTGCAATCGTGGCGTAATAGCGAACAAAATACGTGCTAAAGGAATAACTGCCAAAGAGGGGAGATAGATATTCAATTTTCTAACCAATCGAACACAAAGAGTAGTGGTCAACAGAGTTAAATCGGAAGCTGCCATAGTGAAAAGCTCTGTTCCACAAGGCACAGTACTTGCCCCCATCCTGTTCCTCATCCTCATATTAGACATAGACAGAGATGTAATCCACAGCACCGTGTCATCCTTTGCAGATGATACTAGGATCTGCATGAGACTGTCATCTATTGAGGACACTGTTAACCTCCAAGAAGATATAAACCAAGTTTTCCAATGGTCAACGGAAAACAATATGATGTTCAATGAAGACAAATTCCAACTACTTCGTTATGGAAAACTGGAGGAGATCATAACTAGAACTGAGTATACTACAAACTCTGATCATACAATAGAGCGAAAAAATAATGTGAGGGACCTGGGAGTGGTAATGTCTGAAGATTTCACTTTCAAGGATCACAACAGTGCCACGATCACAACTGCAAAGAAAATGATAGGATGGATAATGAGAACTTTCAAAACAAGAGATGCCAAACCAATGACGATCCTTTTCACCTTTTCAAATCACTTGTTCTCTCTAGGCTGGAATACTGCTGTACATTAACATCTCCGTTAAAAGCAGGTGAAATTGCAGTTTTAGAGAGTGTACAGAGAATCTTTACTGCACATATAAGTTCCATCAAACACCTCAACTACTGGGAATGTTTGGAAGCACTTGACTTGTACTCACTGGAGCGCAGGCGAGAGAGTTATATCATAATCTACACTTGGAAAATCCTAGAAGGAATGGTCCCAAATCTGCACACAGAAATCACTCCCTACGAAAGTAAAAGACTGGGCGGGCGGTGCAAAATACCCCCAATGAAAAGTAGGGACACCAACTAAGAGAAAACACCATAGGTGTCCGGGGCCCACTGTTCAACACCTCCCACCAAGCATAAGGGGAATTACAAATAGCCCCTGGCAGCCTTCAAGAGGGAACTGGACTGATACTTATTTCGGTGCCGGATCAGCCGGGCTGTGGTTCGTACTTTGGGCTACGTGCGGCCAGCAGTAACAGCCTGGTTGATCAGGCCCTGATTCACCTGGAGGCCTGGTCGAGGACCGGGCCGCGGGGTGGCGTTGATCCCCGGAATGCCCTCTAGGTAGACTCCAGGTAGTTAGACACTATGTGTTGACACTGTATGTTCTGACACTGTGTTGACACTGTATGTTCTGACACTGTATGTTCTGACACTATGTGTTGACAACGTAGCTTATTCACAACGTAGCTTATTTCACAGTCACTAAAAACAACGGATATAGCAGCAGAATTGCAAACCACTTGGACTTCCAACAATTGCACAATTCAGGGCATCATGGGTTCAGATGTAGTATACACAGATTTTGCAAAAGCCTTTGACAAATGCGATCATGGTGTAATAGCACACAAAATGCGTGCTAAAGGGATAACTGGCAAAGTGGGCAGAAGGATCTTCAACTTTCTAACTAATCGAGCACAAAGAGTAGTGGTAATCAGAGTTAAATCAGAAGCTGCCATAGTGAAGAGCTCTGTTCCACAAGTCACAATACTCGCCCCCATCCTGTTCCTCATCCTCATATCAGACATAGACAGAGATGTAAACCATAGCACAGTATCATCCTTTGCAGGTGATACTAGGATCTGTATGAGACAGTCATCCATTGAGGACACGGCAAATCTCCAAGAAGATGTAATCCAAGTTTTCCAAGAGGGACTGGTCCCTAATCTGAACACAGAAATCACTCCCTACGAAAGACTTGGCAGGCAATGCAACATACCCCAATGAAAAGTAAAGACGCCATTTGTATACTAAGAGAAAACACAATAAGTGTCCGGGGCCCAAGACTGTTCAACAGCCTCCCACCAGCCATAAGGGGAATTACCAATAGACCCCTGGTTGTCTTCAAGAGGGAGCTGGACAGATACCTAAAGTCAGTACCAGATCAGCCGGGCTGTGGTTCGTACGTTGGACTACGTACGACCAGCAGTAACAACCTCGTTGATCAGGCCCTGATCCACCGGTAGGCCTGGTCATGGACAGGGCCGCGGGGGCGTTGATCCCCGGAATACCCTCCAGGCAGGTAGGGTAGCGTGGGCGACACCAGCCACGAGGGCCTCCAAGTTTGCAGAAAGTGTGAAACAGAAAGAATAGGAGATGTAATAGCCAGCTCTAAGCTTCTTGTAATCGCTGTCAACAAGTCATGTGACATGAGAGATAATGTTGCAATAGTGGATAATACACATACAGTATGATGCTATTATGTATAAACCTTCTAATTAATAAAAGAACCAAATGCGCTCATTTATCACTTTAAAATACTGTATGTCTCGGGAGGTTCTAGAATGTTCCAGGAAATACTTAGAAGAATCTCATCATATAGTCCTAAATACTGCCTACCAATATCCTCAGTATCGAGTATTATACCTGTATTATTTATGAATCCTCTATAATATTCTGATTATTCTTTAAGACAATAACTACACAATTCATGAATTTCCCGGATATCCTTTAACACCTTTATCCCCACTAACAGCCTAACACTGTAATCCACTAAGCTAATTGCAATCACCATATTGCAATCAACCATGTGTACCTTGATGGGTTTAGGACCCGAATAGAAATAAGTCACTTAGTCTGACCTTTTTGGGTTATTCTAGGTAATCTACACATGTGTTGCTATGTATGATAATTTATGTAGCTGTATTTATGTATACCTATACCTGAATAAACATACCACTAATGGCTATATATTATATTACAGTCACTTATTGCAGGCACTTATTGCAGGCACTTAACCTTGTGTACCTGTAAATGCACGATACCTTTATGCAGTTGTAGCTAACCGGAATATATATTATACCGAGGTTCCCGACGGACATAACGTGATGTTCGGTGCAGAGAACAGTGGTCTAGCGTCACCAGAACCTAATGAGACTCCACTAAATAGTTATCGAGTTTGTTCAACCCATAATTTGAGTTATATATGGCATTCTTATCATGTTTCAAGAGCGAGAATTCAATTATGTTTCTTTCCACGAGTTAACTTTTAGGTACAGTGATCTAGGCAGCAGCCCACCCGGATGGGTGACTGCAAGAACTGACATGGTTAAAGATAGCATTCGACTCCTGGCTCGTCCTGACTGAGTGCTGGTGTTGGGCTAATCTGGTTTCCAGAGGTTTATCCGTTTGACCAATATATGAGAGAGGGCAAAGAGTGCATGGGACCTTGTAAACACCACCCACATTATTAGACGGAGTATTTTTAATCAACCTCTTTCACTGTCCCAGTGTTTTTGATGGCAAGGTTTATATTTAACTTTTTCAGTGCCTCACACAAGCTGACCAAATTCTCATTGTAGGATAAAATCAGTACATTTTTCCTGGCAGGCATTTCTTAGGTTCAGTCTTGTAGATATTATTCCTAGTTGACAATATTGCCTTCTCAAAATCCCTGGGATATCTCAGTTTTGTGGCTGTGTTAAATATCTCACTGATACTGAGGATATCGGTAGGGGATTTCTTGGAATATTCTAGAACCTCCCATGAGGTACGGTATTTTAAGCTGACAAATTAGCACATTCGGTTCTTTTATTAATTAGAAAGATTACACATAATAGCATCATACTGTATGTATATTATCCACTATTGCAATGTAATATCTTACCTTACATAACTTGTTCACAGCGATTAGAAGCATAGAACTGGCTATTACATTTCCTATTTTTTTCTGTTTCCCGCTTTCTGTAACCTTGGAGACCCTCGTCTACCCTGCCTCATATGGGGATAGGAGTGGAGGGTGTATGTGTGTGAGTCAACAAACCAGCAGTGCCTCTCATACTCTGACAGAAACTTTGGCTGGGGTAATTCACGCTACCCTACTCTGAGAAAACGTCCCTTCATATATATATATATATATATATATATACCAGCTGACCCAAAAAAGAAGAAACACTTTCACCTTCATTCACTCCATCACTGTCTTGCCAGAGGGCTGCAGATACTACGGTTCAAAACTGCAAATATCCCCACCCCTCCTTCAGAAGGCAGACATTGTACTTCCCATCTCCAGGACTCAAATTCAATTAGCTATTTGTGTCAATTTAATTTTTTCTTCTAAACACCATATTCTTTAATAACATTATTTAAAGCTGTTTACCAAGTAAAAAAAAAATTATATTAGTGATTTGCAGCGTATACTCAAACGAAAACAAAAAACTTCCTGGATTTGCCCTTTGTGTGGATCCTCAAACTTGTAAACTGGTAAAGTTTTGATATGAGCTCTACAGTGGTGCTGGTGTTGAGTACAACAATATTGTGGGGCGAGAGCATTTATGTGTGTGTGTGTGTGTGTGCAAGTGTGTTCGGGGCTTCACCTTCCCCTTGTTCTGAAGCAGCTGCTGCCCAGTGACCTGTGGGTGCTTGCTACCCTGGCCAGTGACCTATGGGTGCTTGCTACTCCGGCCAGTGACCTGTGGGTGCTTGCTACCCTGGCCAGTGACCTATGGGTGCTTGCTACTCCGGCCAGTGACCTGTGGTTGCTTTCCACCCTGGCCAGTGACCTGTGGGTGCTTGCTACCCTGGCCAGTGACCTATGGGTGCTTGCTACTCCGGCCAGTGACCTGTGGGTGCTTTCCACCCTGGCCAGTGACCTGTGGGTGCTTGCTACCCTGGCCAGTGACATGTGGGTGCTTGCTACTCGGGCCAGTGACCTGTGGGTGCTTGCTACCCTGGCCAGTGACCTATGGGTGCTTGCTACTCCGGCCAGTGACCTGTGGGTGCTTTCCACCCTGGCCAGTGACCTGTGGGTGCTTGCTACCCTGGCCAGTGACCTATGGGTGCTTGCTACTCCGGCCAGTGACCTGTGGGTGCTTTCCACCCTGGCCAGTGACCTGTGGGTGCTTGCTACCCTGGCCAGTGACATGTGGGTGCTTGCTACTCGGGCCAGTGACCTGTGAGTGCTTGCTACCCTGGCCAGTGACCTGTGAGTGCTTGCTACCCTGGCCAGTGACCTGTGAGTGCTTGCTACCCTGGCCAGTGACCTGTGCGTGCTTGCTACCCTGGCCAGTGACCTGTGAGTGCTTGCTACCCTGGCCAGTGACCTGTGGGTGCTTGCTACCCTGGCCAGTGACCTGTGGGTGCTTGCTACCCTGGCCAGTGACCTGTGAGTGCTTGCTACCCTGGCCAGTGACCTGTGGGTGCTTGCTACCCCGGCCAGTGACCTGTGGTGCTTGCTACCCTGGCCAGTGACCTGTGAGTGCTTCTACCCTGGCCAGTGACCTGTGGTGCTTGCTACCCTGGCCAGTGACCTGTGGTGCTTGCTACCCTGGCCAGTGACCTGTGAGTGCTTGCTACCCTGGCCAGTGACCTGTGGTGCTTACCCTGGCCAGTGACCTGTGGTGCTTGCTACCCTGGCCAGTGACCTGTGCTTGCTACCCTGGCCAGTGACCTGTGGTGCTTGCTACCCTGGCCAGTGACCTGTGCGTGCTTGCTACCCTGGCCAGTGACCTGTGAGTGCTTGCTACCCTGGCCAGTGACCTGTGGTGCTTGCTACCCTGGCCAGTGACCTGTGCGTGCTTGCTACCCTGGCCAGTGACCTGTGGTGCTTGCTACCCTGGCCAGTGACCTGTGGTGCTTGCTACCCTGGCCAGTGACCTGTGGTGCTTGCTACCCTGGCCAGTGACCTGTGAGTGCTTGCTACCCTGGCCAGTGACCTGTGCGTGCTTGCTACCCTGGCCAGTGACCTGTGCGTGCTTGCTACCCTGGCCAGTGACCTGTGCGTGCTTGCTACCCTGGCCAGTGACCTGTGAGTGCTTGCTACCCTGGCCAGTGACCTGTGAGTGCTTGCTACCCTGGCCAGTGACCTGTGAGTGCTTGCTACCCTGGCCAGTGACCTGTGCGTGCTTGTACCCTGGCCAGTGACCTGTGTCTACCCTGGCCAGTGACCTGTGCGTGCTTGCTACCCTGGCCAGTGACCTGTGCGTGCTTGCTACCCTGGCCAGTGACCTGTGGTGCTTGCTACCCTGGCCAGTGACCTGTGGTGCTTGCTACCCTGGCCAGTGACCTGTGAGTGCTTGCTACCCTGGCCAGTGACCTGTGGTGCTTGCTACCCTGGCCAGTGACCTGTGCGTGCTTGCTACCCTGGCCAGTGACCTGTGCGTGCTTGCTACCCTGGCCAGTGACCTGTGCTTGCTACCCTGGCCAGTGACCTGTGAGTGCTTGCTACCCTGGCCAGTGACCTTTGAGTGCTTGCTACCCTGGCCAGTGACCTGTTCGTGCTTGCTACCCTGGCCAGTGACCTGTGCGTGCTTGCTACCCTGGCCAGTGACCTGTGCGTGCTTGCTACCCTGGCCAGTGACCTGTGCGTGCTTGCTACCCTGGCCAGTGACCTGTGCGTGCTTGCTACCCTGGCCAGTGACCTGTGCGTGATTGCTACCCTGGCCAGTGACCTGTGCGTGCTTGCTACCCTGGCCAGTGACCTGTGCGTGCTTGCTACCCTGGCCAGTGACCTGTGCGTGCTTGCTACCCTGGCCAGTGACCTGTGGGTGCTTGCTACCCTGGCCAGTGACCTGTGGGTGCTTGCTACCCTGGCCAGTGACCTGTGCGTGCTTGCTACCCTGGCCAGTGACCTGTGGGTGCTTGCTACCCTGGCCAGTGACCTGTGGGTGCTTGCTACCCTGGCCAGTGACCTGTGCGTGCTTGCTACCCTGGCCAGTGACCTGTGGGTGCTTGCTACCCTGGCCAGTGACCTGTGGGTGCTTGCTACCCTGGCCAGTGACCTGTGCGTGCTTGCTACCCTGGCCAGTGACCTGTGCGTGCTTGCTACCCTGGCCAGTGACCTGTGGGTGCTTGCTACCTGGCCAGTGACCTGTGGGTGCTTGCTACCCTGGCCAGTGACCTGTGGGTGCTTGCTACCCTGGCCAGTGACCTGTGGGTGCTTGCTACCCTCTCCACTCCTGACACAGCAAGTTCTCTCAGTCCTGATTGTTAGCTTCTTTGTGCACTCACCTAGTTGTGTTTGTGCACTCTCCTAGTCGTGTTTGTGCACTCACCTAGTTGTGTTTGTGCACTCTCCTAGTTGTGTTTGTGCACTCTCCTAGTTGTGTTTGTGCACTCTCCTAGTTGTGTTTGTGCACTCTCCTAGTTGTGTTTGTGCACTCTCCTAGTTGTGTTTGTGCACTCTCCTGGATGTGTTTCCAGGCGTTGATTCATAGTTCCTGTTCCCTACTCATAACTACAGTTGGACGGTTTTAGTGACTCCTCTCCTCGAGAGGCCAATCGTACCTACTCTAGAAACTGTGCATAGCGTTCACCTTCACCACCTCTTGGTCTAGTTCGTTCCACTTAGTTGTCAACCTGAGACTCCCTGTCTCCTGGCTCGCTTTTCTCTCATCTCAAACAACTTGATCCTTTCTTCTCTTCTGAGAATTTAGTACATTATGATCCTGTCACCTATGATCCTCCTCTCTTCTAATGTATTGGTTTATTATATATCTTCTGATAGCACGTTTCTTTCAGCTCAGATATCAATTCGTCACGAACTTTTCAATATGATCGAGGTTTTAAGGCTCCTGAAGCACCTGGTTTGTGTTTCTCTCGCTGCGCTGCGTACTCCCACATCTCTCTCAGTTGACGTTATATACAGTACTTCAGCTTTCAGGCTCTATTCGGTCTTCTCCTTCTTTATGCTTTTTTAATTGCTTTTCACTCACCGTTATTAAATTTTACTATCCACTTTCTTGATTTTGCTTGCAGTCACTTCCTCGTCTTGGATCCTCTCCCTATCTTCTTCCTATAACATCTTCATTTTCCTGCTTTATCCACATAGAATTCGATTGCCTATGGCAGGTCCTATATGTTTATCATGAACAACTGGAGTCCAATTACTATTCCTTGGGGAACTCCACTCATCCTTATTGCCTATATTGACACCTCATTTCTTATTACTACCCACTGCCTTCTGTTCTTCAGGTTCTTGTATCCTCTTGATTATCTTCCTCTTTATTCATAGTTGCTCTTCCATTTCCATAGTAGACTAAGATGTGTCCTTTTTACGCCTAGGTGTATGTAGATGTAGTCTACTTGTCCATGTCCCTCCTAGGTGTATATTGATGTAGTCTACTTGACCATGTCCCTCCTAGGTGTATGTTGATATAGTCTACATGACCAAGTCCCTCCTAGGTGTATGTTGATGTAGTCTACTTGACCAAGTCCCTCCTGCTTTATTTCTGCTACTTGAGTGTATTGCTACAAGATATTGACATATATAATGTTTTCCACTCTGAAGTCCTGCAAGTTGTCTCTCCCGTGCTTGTTCCTCAGTCATTCGCAGTTCTACAATCAAACGTCTTGTGATAAAGACTCTTATTGTCAGTAGTATGACCTTATTTCTATTTGCTCTTTGTTCAGATTCCTTCCAGTGTCTGCATCACTGTTCTGTCATTCTATTCTTAGTCCTGTCTCGGTAGTCTTGCTTTCAGAAGCAGATTGTAAATTGCTGTTATTATTGGTTTAAATCCGCTTGTCTCCATTGTCTCCTAACTTTCCACTGCAGAGAGTATTCACTGCTTTAAATTTCCCTCAGATTTCTAAATAATGGTGCCACCCTTCTCCTCCTCCTCTCTCCTTCCCTCTCTCTCTCTCTCTCTCTCTCTCTCTCTCTCTCTCTCTCTCTCTCTCTCTCTCTCTCTCTCTCTCTCTCTCTCTCTCTCTCTCTCTCTCTCTCTCTCTCTCTCTCTCTCTCTCTCTCTCCTCTCCCTCTCTCATAAACACGGATGCGAAAGGAGAATTACTCTTGACATAAGAGTCAACCTAAAAATTCCTGGTTAAATAAGGAGGTAGAAATCGCTAAACGGTATCTTTAGTTACAGCAACATCAGTAACAGTAAATAAATAAAGTGTTCATCACAGCCGGCGGCCCAGTGACCGTTGTTGACAACAGTGACCGTTGTTGACAACAGTGACCGTTGTTGACAACAGTGACCGTTGTCGACAACGAGTAAACCCAAAACAACAGGAACCTGCGCAGATTAATCCCTGAATAAAGAATAAAAATGCACAATACCGTGACTGGAACAATAGGAAAATTACTCAATACACAAATAATTCTCAAAATAGCCATAGCCAGGTTGTATTGACATAAAAAAAACTTAGTAAAATAACAGACTTGACTCATTAAAATCCATATTGGAGTAAGCAACTGAAGAAGCGGGGCCATGAGCTATGTCTCGGCCCCTGCAACCACAACTAGGTGAGTACAGACACAAACACACACAGGATCGAGGATCAGGCAGGACTATAAAGAGACCTGGACAGGCTACAAGCCTGGTCCAGCAACTGGCTCCTTGAATTTAACCCAGCCAAATGTAAAGTCATGAAGATCGGGGAAGGGCAAAGAAGACCGCAGGCAGAGTATAGTCTAGGTTGCCAAAGACTGCAAACCTCACTCAAGGAAAGAGATCTTGGGGTGAGTATAATACTGAGCACATCTCCTCAGGCGAATATCAATCAGATAACTGCTGCAGCATACGGGCGGCTGGCAAACCTAAGAATAGCGTTCCGATACCTCAGTAAGGAATCGTTCAAGACTCTGTACACCATATACGTCAGGCCCATACTGGAGTATGCAGCACCAGTTTGGAATCCACATCTGGTCAAGAACGTCAAGAAATTAGAGAAAGTGCAAAGGTTTGCAACAAGACTAGTCCCAGAGCTAAAGGGATTGTCCTACGAAGAAAGGTTAATTATGGGAAATCGGCCTGACGACACTGGAGGACAGGAGGGTCAGGGAAGACATGATAACGACATATAAAATACTACATTGACAAATACAACTGACAAATACAACTTTTTGTTTCTGTAAATAACTCTGATTTAAGGCATTAAATATTTTGTATTTGTAATAAAGGGCATATGTTATTAAAGTAAACAATTTATATAACAGTTCATATATTTTTTTATATTATATTTTACCATAAATTGATGCACTGCTGAAATAATTATTATTTTGTGCGCAAAATAATTATTTTTAAATAATTAGTAATTTTTCCATCAGTTTTACATCCTCTTTTCACACAGATATATTAAGCAAATTTCATAAATTTGCTTGTAACATATATGTGATCTGTAGATATGAATCCAGATGTAGTACTCCTATAAATCCTTTTGGGGCCTAATTCTTAGGCCCTTTGTGAATCCATATGCTCATGCGCTACCGTCCTCGGGATTGATGGGGTGCACAATAAACCAGCCACTTCCGTGGCAAAATCTAAATGTCTTCACACTGAATTACAGTGTGAAGACATCTAGAAGGTGATCTGTTCTTCCTCAGTGAATACAGATGAGTTTGTCAGATGCTCTTGATGCTTCCTCGTGAGTCTTGCCTCGTGGCATCACAAGAGAGGAACGGTGTTCTCCCCAGTATGCAACTCAAACGCGAATCGATCCACAGTCAAATATGAATAAACTTTGCACACCAACCTCACTCAACTTTTGTTTTAAACTTTAGTCTCGCGGCATCTCAATGAGCCTCATCTCAATGTCTTCATCTGCACTCTTATACCTCGAAATTAAACTAGGCAGTAAACACAGAATTTTTCTTCTTCTCAGAACTGGAAAGTTAGAATTCTAACATTAGTCAAGTTTGTTAGAACACCGCTGATCTTGTGTTCAATGAACGGCAAATGTGAATATTTTTTATAGATTAGAGATTTGCGAATTCCAGAACTGATCAAATGTTTATCTTCTCAACAGATAGGCGAAATGTATTACTCCAACTGGTTTAATAATAATAATAATACTAATAATAATATTAATGCTAAAATATTATTATTTTATATTATTATTATTTATTACTATTATTATTATTATTATTATTATTATTATTATTTTTATTATTATTACTGTTATTATTATTATTATTATTATTATTATTATTATTATTATTTTTAGTAGTAGTAGTATTATTACTGTTGTTATCATTGACATTATTATAATTAGTTTATTTTCATTCCCATGTTTTTTTTAAACATTATCATATTATTACTTTTTATTTTCGTGGTTTTTATTATAATTACTTTTATTGTATTTTTTTTTTATGGAGATTCGATCCCCCGCCCCCTGACGGCACTTCCCAAGTGATAGTAACTCCAGTTTTGCTTGATGGAAACCTTCAATGCTACCATAGCTGATTAACCCTTGCTGGAATACTTTGACGATATCCTTATTGCTTTACTGAAGTCTCTCAGCTCAAGCTGACACACACTATATATATATATATATACGTATATATATATATATTATATATATATATATATATATATATATATATATATATATATATATATATATATATATATATATATATCAATAACTACACTTCACTAGCCAGGGTTCGAACCTATGATGCTTTGGCCCGCCTCATGGTGAGCGAAAACATATAACGCCTTAGTCCACTGAACCACACAATCCTAAGTAGCGCATCCAGTAGGACTGAATGTTGTACTCGCTTCCCAAGGACATACGGTGGTGTGGACGTCTCTAAGCTAATTTCATTCTCCTCCTGTTTGGTGTACTAGCTCAAAAGCAGTAGAGACGTCCACCCCACCGTATGTCCTTGGGTAGCGAGTACAACATTTAGTCCTACTGATGCGCTACTCTTAAGAATTGTGTGGTTCAGTGGTCTAAGGCGTTATGTGTTTCGCTCACCATGAGGCGGGCCAAAGCATCATAGGTTCGAACCCTGGCTAGTGGAGTGTAGTTATTGATCAATACCACTCGTTCGTGGTTACAATAATATATATATATACATATATATATATATATATATATATATATATATATATTATATATATATATATATATATATATATATATATATATATAAATATATATATATATATATATATATATATATATATATATATATATATATATATATATATATATATATATATGGAAAACAATTACAAACAGGAGATCTTAACAATGCAAGACAAGCCACGGAAAAGGAGGGGAAATCTTTAGCTCAAGTACTTTCACACTTCTCAGTGCGTCATCAGGAGCTGTGCAATGTTGTAAGAGCAGCAACAGGAGAAATAGGGAAAGTTTTTTCAGAGTATGGTAAAGCTGTGGCACCAGCCACTGACTGAGGGAGAGAGGCCCAGCGGAATGCCAACCACACACAGGTCCCCCCACACCCCACCCAATATGGAGTCGGGTGGAGTAGGCCCGACAATTTGCAGATAGTATGAGGTAAAATAACTAGGGGATAGTTAATAGCCAGCCCTAAGCTTCTAACCTCTGGGAACAGGTCATTTGACGCAAGAAGTTACATTGCAATACTCTATCATTCCATACAGAATGCAGCTAATGTGAACAACCTTCTTATTAATGAAATAGAGGGAATAAAACCCTCATTTTGTCAACTGTTGTCGCAGAACATTCCAGAATATTTAGGAAATAATCTGTGTCATTTAATATGTCTGTGTAAATTCTCCTATTCAGGCTTTTCTTTCTTATAATAACTAGGCATTTCCTGATTTTTTAACTAACACCATTATTGTCATTATTATCCACTAGCATCCGCTAATATCATTATTATTATCAGTATCATCATAGTGTTACTAACAACCTAATTCAATAAACCACTAAACTAGTTGCAATCGCCATGTTGCAATCAACTATGCGTACCTTGTGTACTTTGTTCGACCAGAGTCTGCAAACTGAACATAATGGTACGCCCGTCGGTGCAACATACCCCCAGTGAAAAATAGTGGCGTTACTGGTACACTAGGAGAAAACACAATAAGTGTCCGGGGTCCAAGACAAGTCCGTCGCGAACGTCGATATTTAATTTAACATGTTAGGTCTGCCGTGACCGTCGGTATAACCTACTCAGTTACTACTGTATACAGGTATCACAAGGCTACAGGTGCTCTAGGTGGTGTGCTGCTATACAGACTGTAACCTGAGTGATATAACATCAGTAGTAAGGAAGTAGTCATGGGGGTTCATTTAGGTATGGGTGTACATGTGCCATTACCTTAGGATAGCCCAAAAGAGAAGCAGAGTGACCTATTGAGGTCCTAACTAGTCCAGGTACAGTGGTACAATCTACACATAGTATAGATGCAACATGGTGATTGCAACTAGTTTAGCGGTTTACTGAATTAGGTTCTTAGTACGTAATATTATAATGATAATAATAATAATGATAGTAGCAGATGATAGTGGATAATAATAATAGTAATGGTTAAAAAATCAGGAATTGCCTAGTTATTATAAGAAAGAAAAGCTTGAAATAGGAGAATTCACTCAGATATATTAATTAACATTGAAATTATTTCCTGAATATTCTGGAATGTTCTGCGACTAAAGTTGACAAAATGAGGGATTTATTCCCTCTATTTCATTAGTTAGAAGGTTGTTCACAATAGCTGCATTCTTACGTCACATGAACTGTTCCCAGCGGTTAGAAGCTTAGGGCTGGCTATTAACTCTCTCCTATTTATTTTACCTAAAGCTATCTGCAAACTGTGGGGCCTACACCACCCGACCCCATATGGAGTGGGGTGTGTGGGGATCTGTGTGTGGTTGGCATTCCGCTGGGCCTCTCTCCCTCAGTCATATTGGCTGGTGCCACTGAGCTACCATACTCTGAAAAAACTTACTCAATTTCTCCTGTTGCTGCCCTTGCAACATTGCACAGCTCCTGATGATGTACTGAGAAGTGTGAAAGTACTTGAGCTAGAGAGTTCCACCCCCCGTGGCTTGTCGTGCATATATATATATATATATATATATATATATATATATATATATATATATATGTCGTGCCGATTAGGTAAAACTGGTCAATTAGCAAGAACTCATCTAAAATTAAGTCCTTTCTAAAATTTTCTCTTATACGTTTAAAGATATATTTTTTTTCATTTATGTTAATGTAAGAATTTATAATTTTGTACCAAGAGAAACTTTGAAAACCTACCTAACCTTATTACAACAAGCGCAATTTAATTTAGCCTAACCCAACTAAATATATTTTAGATACGTTAACATTAATTTAATAATAAACAAACACAATGAAATATATTTTTTTCGTTATGTTCAGAATGATTTTGGCGAAATTATTGCATTGACAAATTTTCACTTGTCTTATATGGCAAGGTGAGCGTTGCTATTTAAGCCAAAATTCCAAGTTTTACCTAATCGGCACGACATATATATATATATATATATATATATATATATATATATATATATATATATATATATATATATATATATATCATAAGACTAGGAATTCGCAAGAGCAGGCGAAATATTCACAAACACTGATCTCTAGCCGTCGGAGACTCGAACCTACGAACCTCATAACAAGGTACGCAGTGCTTTGCCGACCGTACCACACTGGTCCAATACCTTGGCATCCAGCTCACGCTAGACGTTGATCCAAGGCACCCAGCTTTCAGGCAGGTGGCTTACAGCTTTTCATCTCATCCCTGCATGCATCGACACAACTAGAGATTTTTACAATGCTAGGAATTCGCAAGAGCAGGCGAAATATTCACAAACACTGATCTCTGGCCGACGGAGACTCGATATATATATATATATATATATATATATATATATATATATATATATATATATATATATATATATATATATATATATATTATTGTAACCACGAACGAGTGGTATTGATCAATAACTACACTGCACTAGCCAGGGTCGAACCCATGATGCTTTGGCCCGCCTCATGATGAGCGAAAACACATGGGTTCGACCCCTGGCTAGTTCAGTGTAGTTTTTGATCAATACCACTCGTTCGTGTTTACAATAATATAATATACTGCTTGTTGAGCCAGTACACCAAACAGGGAGTATAATGAAATTAGCTTGAGGCGTCCACACCACCGTATGTCCTTGGGTAGCGAGTACAACATTCAGTCCTGCTGAATGCGCTATTTTTAAGGATTGTGTGGTACAGCGTCATGGATTCGACCCCTGGCTAGTGCAGTGTAGTTATTGATATATATATATATATATATATAGGGTCCCCAGCAAGTTCTAGAGGTGGTACCTCCCTATATATATATATACTTTAGCACAATCGAAAATATATACACAGAAGATCGCAGCCAGCAGCTTAGAAATATATCTTGACTCGCCCCTCCTTACCTGGAAAGACAACATCATACATTTCCACCGTACCACCCAGTCGACGCTTACCATCCTCAAAGTCCTATCTGGTACATCCTGGATAACACATCACAAGATTCTTCAACAATTTTTACTCTACAAACATTCTTACGTAGCGTAAAAATAAGTACTGCAAATTATCAGCATTAGCGGCACCATCAAACCTCCAAAAACTGGAGACAATTCAAAACACTGCCATGCGAAACATTTGCTGCGCCTTACGTTGCTCACTTATAATAGGCTTTCAAGGGGAAAACAGTGCTCATAAACCTAGCCATAACAAGAGAAAAATGTGTGTGGCTAACGCGATGGTCTGGAGTTTTATGACTCCCTGACCGAGGGTTTTATCCCCACCCTTGGTATAGTTTGGATTACCTCTCCCTCTCTTTCTGCACGTCCAACGCATCCATTCCGCTCCAAAGTGAATCCTGGCAACATCTCTTCAAATGAACACGCTAGATCTACGTCACACACCTTACACATCTTTCAGAACTGCAAATACCAAGAAGTTCTGTCTATCCCCATGCAACTATTTAACCCTGGATGAAGCAACTCACCTTCAATGCACAATCTTCACCTCTATACAATATATGTATATATATATATATATATATATATGCAAGACAACCACTATGAAAAAATAGAGGAATTCCAAGCGCTTTCGTGACTACTCACATTATCAAGGAACTATAAAAGGAAACATGGCAAGATGGCTTATAAAGGGGCATAAGCCTCTTGTCATGTTTCCTTTATAGTTCCTTGGTAATGTGAGTAGTCACAACGCTGGAATTCTCTATTTTCAAAGTGGTTGTCTTGCATATTTTGATATCACCTGTTTACTGTGATCTTTTTGCATATATATATATATATATATATATATATATATATATATATATATATATATATATATATATATTGAAAAATGCTCAATCAGGCTTGGTTATGTTTAAGTATATTGAACTCCAAATTTCAATGTGTGCCTCAATCCAGGTCTTGGTTATGTTTCTGAGAGGGTTGCTGCTGAACTCACCAAATTTGTCTAAGTGTGCCTCAATGTTGAAACCAACTCAGCTCGGTTTTGGTGTTCAACAAGGCTGTGAAGCAGCTGCCCATGCAGCACAGTATACATCAACAACATGTCCAATGAAAAGCCTTAATCAAATTGGACTTTGCCAATGCTTTCAACTCAGTCAGAAGGGATGCTGCTCTCCAAGCAGTTTCTAGGCACTTTCCTTCCCTCTATTCCTTCATAGAATCGTGTTATAGTGTGGCTTCTAAACTATTGTTTGGGGACTATGAAATTGACTCGTGTGAGGGTGTGCAACAGGGGGACCCTCTCGCCCCCTTTCTATTCTGTTTAGTCATCAAGGAAGTCACAGAAGCGCTGTCCAGTGAGCTCAATATCTGGTTCTTTGATGATGGCACCCTAGCTGGCACTACAGAATCTCTCCTAGGAGACATCAGGAAAATTAAAGATATGGTAGAGAGCCTGGGCCTATCTTTAAACCACACCAAATGTGAAATAGTTTCCACCAATCCACAGATGATCCAGAACATTAGGGCTGTTTTACCAGGGGCACGAGCCATTGATTCAGCCAACAGCACTCTCCTTGGTGATCCTCTTGGGCCCAATGCCATCGATCTAATTCTGGAAAAAAAAATCTCAGACCTCAGGACGATGGAAGGTAGGATGAAAGACATAGATACACATGATGCCTTCTACCTACTCACCAGGTGCCTGTCAACCCCAAAACTTACATACTTCCTGAGATGCTCCCCAGCCTTCAGCAGTCCGAAACTCAAGGAATATGACTCTCTCCTCAAGACCATGCTAGAGAGTGTATTGAATCTTTCCCTCGAAGATGGACAGTGGTTGCAAGCCTCACTTCCAGTCAGTCTTGGGGGGCTGGGAGTACGCAAATCCTCCCAGATTGCCCTACCAGCTTTCTTATCCTCTTCCATAGCATCAAATGAGCTAATAAAACAAATACTTCCAGACAACCTCAGTGATTCAGCAGGAATACAGGACCCTAGCTACACCAGTGCCATCACTGAATGGGAGACTCTTGCTGCTCCAACACCAAAACCTAGTGAAGAACTGGCCTACAAACAGTCAAGCTGGGACGGCCCCATCACTGAAAAGATATTTGCCAATATGCTTAGGGCCGTAACATCAGACAGGGAGACTGCCCGTCTCATAGCTGTGAGTGCACATCACTCTGGGGACTTCCTCCAAACAGTTCCCATTTCGGCCATGGGAACACGCCTCGACCTTAAGACCCTTCGTATTGCAGTGGCTCTGCGCCTTGCTGCCACTATTCACACGGAATATACGTGTATTTGCAGCGATGCGCAAGCCGACCAATATGGTCTACATGGTCTTAACTGTTCTAAAACCAAGGGTTGGCATGCAAGACACAATGAGGTCAACGACATCATAAAGAGAACCCTTGCTACAGCTGAATGCCCAGCCGAGAGAGAGCCTCGATCACTAGCAGCCAACAACGCCCACAACCCAGCAAACCGCCCCGACGGGATCACCATCTATCCTTGGAAGAATGGCAAGCTCTTAGCATGGGATTATACCTGTGTGTCGACACTGGCTGACACCTACATCCATCACAGTGTCGGGCGACAGGGAGGAGCTGCTGACCACAGAGAGGAGTACAAGATCGGCAAGTACAGGGACATAAGCCAACAGTATCAATTTGTCCCAGTGGGATCAGAGACCTTGGGAGCGTGGGGAAAAAATGCAACACGTTTCCTTAAAGAACTGGATTCCAGACTCATCGACACCACCAGGGACCCAAGGGCAGCCACGTTCATGTTCCAGCGTCTCAGCGTGGCCATTCAGAGGGGAAACGCATGCTGCATACTTGGCTCGCGTCCGGCTTCGGAGGAGCTGGAGGAGATTCATAATCTTTGACATATTGTACCATTGTATTCATGTTCATGTTTGTGTTTTCTATAAATGTATTCTGTCTATTAATAAAGCATTTATATGTATGTATGTGTGTATATAGGATGGGGTGGTAGGAGAAGTGGAATATTCAAATGGCTTCAGGAAGAAATCCAAATATTCTTCCTTGAAGCCTTTTTATCCACTTCTCCGAGGCTATGGGTCCCAAAATTTGCACAATTTGTAAATATATATAAATATATATATATATATATATATATATATATATATATATATATATATATATATATATATATATATATATATATATATATATATATATATATATATATATATATATATATATGGAATATTCAAATGGCTTCAGGAAGAAATCCAAATATTCTTCCTTGAAGCCTTTTATCCACTTCTCCTAGGCTATGGGTCCCACAATTTGAACCAGAGGTTGACCCCATCCTTATATATATATATGCAAAAAGATCACAGTAAACAGGTGATATCAAAATATGCAAGAAAACCACTATGAAAAATAGAAGAATTCAAGCGCTTCGTGACTACTACATTATCAAGGAACTAGTTCCTTTTATCCACTTGATAATGTGAGTAGTCACGAAAGCCTGGAATCTTCTATTTTTCATAGTGGTTTTCTATATATATATATATATATATATATATATATATATATATATATATATATATATATATATATATGTAGGTGCGGTAGAAGCTCAAGACCCCAGGTTCATTGAAGCAGCCGTGCGGTGGGACATCCTTGCAGACTCCTCCAGTAGACCAGCTCCTCCCAAAGAGCACAAACAGTCCTACTGGGACAAACCGATAATGGAAAAAAATTGCCAACACATTGCTCACCAACGCTTCAGGAAATGATAAAGCTCGTCTCCTAGCGGTGAAGGCTCCACATTCAGGAGATTTCCTTTTAGCTGTTCCCAATTCCTCCCTGGGCACTCAACTCGACCCACAGGTCATTCGGATTGGTGTTGCTCTTCGCCTAACCACCCCCATACTCACCGAACATAGGTGTATTTGCGGCAGGGCGTCGGCTGATCAATTTGGACTTCATGGTCTCGTGTGTCATAAATCGGAAGGGAAGTATGCTAGACATGAGGAGGTCAATGACATCATAAAGAGAAGTCTCGCCACAGCCCGTTGCCCTTGCTAAACGGGAACTCTGAGTACAGAGGTCTGATGGAAGTCAAAAGCGTCTTGATGGAGTCACTATGCTACCCTGGAAGGATGGTAAGCAGACTGCTTTGACTACACCTGTGTTGCCACTTTGGCAGACACCTACTTATCTTATCTTATCTTATATTATCTTACCCTGAAGCTGAAGGGGTGGAGCCACCAGCTACAGGGAGACCCTGTAGATCCGCAAATATGAAGGCCTGCCCCCTTGCTATAACTTTATCCCAGTAGGGTCAGAGACCCTTGGAGCATAGGTCAAGTGTGCTCTAAAGTTCCTCAAAGAGCTGGGTGAAAAGATCGTCTCAGCAACTAAGAATCACAGAGTGGCCAGCTTTCTCTTTCAGAGACACAGTGTTGCGATCCAGAGGGAAAATGCCTGTAGCATTCTGGGCACGTGGCCCACTGCCGGGGAGCTGGACGAAGTATTCGAGATGTAGGTTCTGATATGTTATTTATGTTGCTCTATTCCCCATTGTATTTTTGTCAATGTATTTTGTCTATAAATAAAGTCCACATAAAATATAGAATATAGGGGTGGTAGAAGAAAATATTCAAACAGTTCCTTGAAGAATCTAGCGTTTTCCCTGAAGTAAGTTTTTATTCTTTTCACTGAGGACGATTTCTCACATATTCAAGGATCTGTAAAATAATAGAACAATAGAAGGCTTATAAGGTTGAGATATCACCTCACATACAACATTACAACCGTCCCAGTATAATGCCGGTGGGAGTGTCAAGAACCTGTCATGCATACCTTCAATTCTTCCCAAATTTTATTAATTATAAATTAATCTAATTCATATAGCCCTAAACTATTATTCATATTGAAATAAATACTATTTTTTATGAAGCTAGATTCAATTATATTTTTTTCAACCATAGACCTACTTGATACAACTTTCTTGGCCTACTGAAAATCAATTGGGTGGTTCAGATCTCTCACATGAACAAACTTAGCATTAGACTCTTGTCCAGTTTGACCGTAATAATCTTTATTATATATATATTTTTACATGGAATCTTGTAGACACAGTCATCAGCTTTTGGGGGATTTTTAATCAGATTTTTTTTACTGTATCAAGATTTTTAAATACAATTTTAATTTTAAAATTCTTAAGTAGAGAAGGTATATCAAGAAGGATTTCATGGCAAAGGAGAACCAATATATTCTTGGTTGAGTATGATTGTTTGTCTTTTTTTTAATTTGTAAAATGTATTTCCCACAATTTTTAAAGTACTTATCAGTTAATTACTTTGGGTGTTTTAGATCATTACCTATATCATGAATCTTCAAAATTTCTTCATCTATGAATTCTGGGTTACAAATACGAAAAGCTCTCAAAAACATGGATGATACAGAAAGCTTAACTCTATCAGTATATTCTGAATTGAAATGTTTTCCCTTAATAATTAAGACATAAGAAAAGGCAATGAGCTATTTTTGTTTAAACTCAACAGTAAAATTTATGGAATGAGTTAGACTATTTATCTCAAGAAGGAACTGATTTATATCTATCCCTGAGGCATTAGGCATAAAGCATTATCAACATATCTGTACCACTTCGTTGCAAACTGGAAAATGTTATGATAGTCAACACACTATGGAACTATTTAAACTAGTTGGTGTTATGTTATTTTCCCTTATTTATCATCAAGGTTCTACATGTACTAGCATAGGGTATTTACTTAAAAGGTCTTAGGGTAAAATGAGGATACTTACTCATGCTTAGCTGCTGTATCTGAAAACTTCTCCTGGCCTCTCCATGTTATACAAAAATATATATATTCATGGATCAACATATATACAGATCTTACATTCATAATAACATACAATACCAGATCAGTCACATGGTGATTCACCTCCACTATTAAGACCCAATTTTCTCCACATCACTCCTACTTTCAGTGTTTTGATACACTGAAGATCACAGAATATCATGGTAACATCGATCTACAGCACACCTCTTACCTCTTGGGTCACTTTTCCTGCCCATAACACAAGTTAAGGTAAGAGCAAAAAACTATACCCGCTCACTGCAGCCATGTTGGGCAAGGAGGAGAGAGAGTGGGAAGGAGGACTCTCTCTAAGCTCCTCCCACATAAACAAACAAAAACCTATCGCTTTGCACATCCTCCACATGTACTCTCAATATATCTTATATAATTACAATGAGACATGCAACTTATAAACTACTTATTAAAATGTGTGCATTTATATTTATAACCTATTATATTGAGAAAATCAGGTTAATTCAGCTTCTTTAAGTTTCAAGAGTGGCCTGCCCTTAAACATCTTAAGCAGTACTTCTGATTAATTCAATATAATTAGGTATTCATGTTACTTAATTACTACAATACATGCTGGGTTCCATAGCCCCCATAACAAGTCCATAACACCCCATAACAGTTGGGAAGAATGGAAACGCACAATACATAAAACTAAAGCAATAGACACAGCAATGACCAGACTAAAGTTGGGGTACACTAAACTAACAGCCCATAGCTACAGCTACAGTAATTATATAAATGAAAATTGCACTCCAAACCATACCACGAGTGGGGTTCGAACCCGTGGTCACAGAGTCTCAAAACTCCAGACCGTCGCATAAGTCACTGGGCCAGCTAGCTTCAATAAGATTCATCCAACTAGGTATATTTCAACACCATAGGAAGGTTAGCATAGGCACCACTGTGTCCACAAATGCAAGTTTTTACAGCGGGTTCGAACCCCACTCGTGGTATGGTTTGTTTGCAATCGTGTCATTACGTTTTCGTGAGTCGTGAAAATTGCACTCACTGTAATGTTACAAAAACAATTCAACATTTTCTCATCCATGTTATGGATAACACAAAGCAGGAATCACCTTCAAGCATGACATTACCGACATCAAAATCACCTTCACCAGTGAAAATATTTTGCGGGGTGAGATCTTCCCATTACATACGAAGCAGAATATACCTAAGGCACGAATAAAATTCCTACGAATAAACAATAAACTGAACAATATCTAAATACCATCTGTAAAACAGTATTTCCACTCGGTAGAGGCAAGAGGAACACTAGGGCCTAGTAACTGTAAGAACAACACATATCAATAAATCAACACAACTAATCATTGCACATACCAACTCGTGCAGGCACCGGGAGTAGTGAACCTCTTATCATGCACTTATCATGAAGAAGAGATGAAAAGAATTTGCGAGGTTACCACGAGTAGGTGGGGTAAAACTTGATAACACTGTATTTAGAGTGTAACTCAGCAATCAAAGTGCGTCAACAAGGAAAACCTTTCCCTTACAAATTTACAAATTATGTCGAGCATGGACGGAGCGGAGGTGAACCTCATTGGTTATGATTATGCCACGCCGGGTCACCATCTGGAGAAGACCCGGGCCGGATGGTCACCATCTGGAGAAGACCCGGGCCGGATGGTCACCATCTGGAGAAGACCCGGGCCGGATGGACCGGCGAATCTACAAGAAGATTATGCCACATTGCAAGGTATTCGATCAGGTGTTCCCATGAAATTCGAAGCTTGCGTAAACTCTGGACCCAGTCCACTGATTTTCCTGTGCTGAGATGTGAAGTTGGGTATCAGGCTGCTCCCTGATCACTCCAGAAATACTTTATGACAGATTTAAGTAAAACGTGGCAAGTTTAACACCATAAAGGCTTGACGGTACTTTAACTTAACTTGTGTTGGGAAATAACTATAAAAGTAACATTGATAAATTCATGTTTTATTTTTCTTTAATTTATTTCCAAGCAAACAAGGTATGTTATGTATCGTCAGTCACTGTGTGTGTCTGTGTACCGGCAGTGTTGATCAAGTGAGTTGAGAGAGGGAGAGAGCCTTCTGCTTTACTTTCCAGGCATTGGCTGTGCAGAAAAAGAGCGGCAGAGGTTTATCAAGAGAACGTTTTTATCAGCAGATATTCAAATGGACCATGAGAGAAATCTGGGCTGAGACCCGAACCTTTATTTGTGTACATACCAGGACCAACACCTGGTATGAACAAGGTGTAAGTCCCAGCCCAGTTTATAGACAGTAAGATCTTCCATTATGTACTCTCTCTCACTCGCTCACTCTCTCTCTCTCTCTCTCTCTCTCTCTCTCTCTCTCTCTCTCTCTCTCTCTCTCTCTCTCTCTCTCTCTCTCTCTCTTCTCTTGCGTCAGACACATGAAGTAATCACATCTGTCCTGACAGAAAGGGAAAGGTTGATCTGGGCTGGGGGCTGTTCAGAGAGACGAGGGTTGTGTGTTGTTGTTGCTGGTATTGTTGCTGGTGTTGTTGTTGCTGCTGCTGCTGCTGCTGCTGGCGTTGCTGCTGCTGGTGTTGCTGCTGATGCTGGAGTTGCTGCTGCTGCTGCTGCTGGCGTTGCTGCTGCTGGTGTTGCTGCTGGAGTTGCTGCTGCTGGTGTTGCTGCTGCTGGTGTTGCTGCTGCTGGTGTTGTTGCTGCTGCTGCTGGTGTGGTTGAAGTGCATGGTTGTGTTATAATTGAAACAAGTGGTTATGCTAGAGTAGTTACAATGACAACTGGTGCTGACAATTTAGTTGTTTTGAGTATTTGTGTTGTGTATGTAGTGGGTGATGGTGTTGTGTATGTTGTGGGTGATGGTGTTGTGTATGTTGTGGGTGATGGTGTTGTGTATGTAGTGGATGATGGTGTTGTGTATGTTGTGGATGATGGTGTTGTGTATGTTGTGGGTGAGGGTGTTGTGTATGTTGTGGGTGATGGTGTTGTGTATGTAGTGGATGATGGTGTTGTGTATGTTGTGGGTGATGGTGTTGTGTATGTTGTGGTTGATGGTGTTGTGTATGTTGTGGGGATGGTGTTGTGTATGTTGTGGGTGATGGTGTTGTGTATGTTGTGGGTGATGGTGTTGTGTATGTAGTGGGTGATGGTGTTGTGTATGTTGTGGGTGATGGTGTTGTGTATGTTGTGGGTGATGGTGTTGTGTATGTTGTGGGTGATGGTGTTGTGTATGTAGTGGTGATGGTGTTGTGTATGTTGTGGTGATGGTGTTGTGTATGTTGTGGGTGATGGTGTTGTGTATGTAGTGGGTGAGGTGTTGTGTATGTGTGGGTGATGGTGTGTGTATGTTGTGGGTGATGGTGTTGTGTATGTTGTGGGTGATGGTGTGTGTATGTTGTGGGTGATGGTGTGTGTATGTAGTGGGTGATGGTGTTGTGTATGTTGTGGGTGATGGTGCTGTGTATGTTGTGGGTGATGGTGTTGTGTATGTAGTGGGTGATGGTGTTGTGTATGTAGTGGGTGATGGTGTTGTGTATGTAGTGGGTGATGGTGTTGTGTATGTAGTGGGTGGTGGTGTTGTGTATGTAGTGGGTGATGGTGTTGTGTATGTAGTGGGTGATGGTGTTGTGTATGTAGTGGGTGATGTTGTTGTGTATGTAGTGGGTGATGGTGTTGTGTATGTAGTGGGTGATGGTGTTGTGTATGTAGTGGGGGAGTGGGTATGTAGTGGTGATGTGTTGTATGTAGTGGGTGATGGTGTTGTGTATGTAGTGGGTGATGGTGTTGTGTATGTAGTGGGTGATGGTGTTGTGTATGTAGCTGGTGGTGGTGCTATGTTTGTAGTGGGTGGTGGTGTCGTGTTTGTTGTGGGTGGTGGAGTCGTGTTTGTAGTGAGTGGTGGAGTCGTGTTTGTAGTGGGTGGTGGAGTCCTGTTTGTAGTGGGTGGTGGAGTCGTGTTTGTAGTGGGTGGTGGAGTTGTGTTTGTAGTAGGTGGTGAAGTCTTGTTTGTAGTGGGTTGTAGAGTCTTGTTTGTAGTGGGTGGTGGAGTCGTGTTTGTAGTGGGTGGTGAAGTCTTGTTTGTATTGGGTTGTAGAGTCGTGTTTGTAGTGGGTGGTGGAGTCGTGTTTGTGGTGGGTGGTGGAGTCATGTTTGTAGTGGGTGGTGGAGTCGTGTTTGTAGTGGTTGGTAGAGTCGTGTTTGTAGTGGGTGGTGGAGTCGTGTTTGTAGTGGGTGGTGGAGTCGTGTTTGTAGTGGGTGGTGGAGTTGTGTTTGTAGAGGGTGGTGGAGTCTTGTTTGTAGTGGGTTGTAGAGTCTTGTTTGTAGTGGGTTGTAGAATCGTGTTTGTAGTGGTTGGTAGAGTCGTGTTTGTAGTGGGTGGTGGAGTCGTGTTTGTAGTTGGTGGTGGAGTCGTGTTTGTAGTGGTTGGTGGAGTCGTGTTTGTAATGGTTGGTAGAGTCGTGTTTGTAGTGGGTGGTGGAGTCGTGTTTGTAGTGGGTGGTGGAGTCGTGTTTGTAGTGGGTGGTGGAGTCGTGTTTGTAGTGGGTGGTGGAGTCGTGTTTGTAGTGGGTGGTGGAGTTGTGTTTGTAGTGGGTGGTGGAGTCTTGTTTGTAGTGGGTTGTAGAGTCTTGTTTGTAGTGGGTTGTAGAATCGTGTTTGTAGTGGTTGGTAGAGTCGTGTTTGTAGTGGGTGGTGGAGTCGTGTTTGTAGTTGGTGGTGGAGTCGTGTTTGTAATGGGTGGTGGAGTCGTGTTTGTAATGGTTGGTGAGTCGTGTTTGTAGTGGGTGGTGGAGTCGTGTTTGTAATGGTGGTGGAGTCGTGTTTGTAGTGGGTGGTAGAGTCGTGTTTGTAGTGGTTGGTAGAGTCGTGTTTGTAGTTGGTGGTGGAGTCGTGTTTGTAGTGGTTGGTAGAGTCGTGTTTGTAGTGGGTGGTGGAGTCGTGTTTGTAGTTGGTGGTGGAGTCGTGTTTGTAGTGGGTGGTGGAGTCGTGTTTGTAATGGCTGGTGGAGTCGTGTTTGTAGTGGGTGGTAGAGTCGTGTTTGTAGTGGTTGGTAGAGTCGTGTTTGTAGTTGGTGGTGGAGTCGTGTTTGTAGTGGGTGGTGGAGTCGTGTTTGTAGTGGGTGGTAGAGTCGTGTTTGTAGTGGTTGGTAGAGTCGTGTTTGTAGTGGTTGGTAGAGTCGTGTTTGTAGTGGTTGGTAGAGTCGTGTTTGTAGTGGGTGGTTGAGTCGTGTTTGTAGTTGGTGGTGGAGTCGTGTTTGTAGTGGGTGGTAGAGTCGTGTTTGTAGTGGGTGGTAGAGTCGTGTTTGTAGTTGGTGGTGGAGTCGTGTTTGTAGTAGGTGGTGGAGTCTTGTTTGTAGTGGGTGGTGGAGTCTTGTTTGTAGTGGGTGGTGGAGTCGTGTTTGTAGTGGGTGGTTGAGTCGTGTTTGTAGTTGGTGGTGGAGTCGTGTTTGTAGTGGGTGGTGGAGTCGTGTTTGTAGTGGGTGGTAGAGTCGTGTTTGTAGTGGGTGGTAGAGTCGTGTTTGTAGTTGGTGGTGGAGTCGTGTTTGTAGTGGGTGGTGGAGTCTTGTTTGTAGTGGGTGGTGGAGTCTTGTTTGTAGTGGGTGGTGGAGTCGTGTTTGTAGTGGGTGGTGGAGTCGTGTTTGTAGTAGGTGGTGGAGTCGTGTTTGTAGTGGGTGGTGGAGTTGTGTTTGTAGTGGGTGGTGGAGTCTTGTTTGTAGTGGGTGGTGGAGTCGTGTTTGTAGTGGGTGGTGGAGTCGTGTTTGTAGTGGGTGGTGGAGTCGTGTTTGTAGTGGGTGGTGGAGTCTTGTTTGTAGTGGGTGGTGGAGTCGTGTTTGTAGTGGGTGGTGGAGTCGTGTTTGTAGTGGGTGGTGGAGTCGTGTTTGTAGTGGGTGGTGGAGTCATGTTTGTAGTGGGTGGTGGAGTTGTGTTTGTAGTGGGTGGTGGAGTCATGTTTGTAGTGGGTGGTGGAGTCGTGTTTGTAGTTGATGGTGGAGTCGTGTTTGTAGTGGGTGGTGGAGTCGTGTTTGTAGTGGGTGGTAGAGTCGTGTTTGTAGTGGGTGGTAGAGTCGTGTTTGTAGTGGGTGGTGGTGTCGTGTTATGTCATGGGCGTTGCTCTACTCTGCAGTTGTGTAAGTTATGGTGGGGTTTCTTCTAGTCAGTTATCTCGCTTCATAGTTAGGTCAAGTTCGGTATATTAATTATCGTTGGCAGCTGAACGAGGTGATTCACTACAGAGGCTGGCGGTAATTACCCAACTACCTCAGGCTGCCTAAATTGTCGCCTCGAAACTTGTCTTTTCTCGCTGAGTAAAAATTGTAGGATTTGCAGAATAAAAACGTTCACACATTAACCACATTATGCCAATATTGTAACATGATTTCTAAAAATTTGGTTATAATTCTGAAAACAATTGTGATGAGGGTGATACATATTTGATTTAGATTTTTAGGAGAATCTAATTAGATGAAATTGGTTTAAAAAAATTGGCTCCCATTCAGCCCAATATCAATACAAAAAATTTCCTATTAAGATTCACCAGTGTTTAGGGTTTGTTGCCGATCAGAAACTGCGCTCACTAAGTATTACATAAGAAGCATTAAATTGTCCATTTAAAATTGACACATTTCAAAGTGAAAATATGAAGCTGTTTAGAAAAGTCATTCTCCAGATTTTGATCTGATTCCAACGATTCCACCTTAATATTTCAATATTTTTTTATATTTGTGCATACTAAGGCTAAACTTATGAGTTAGTCATCCTTGTTGCAGAAAACATTATTATCATCATCATCATCATCATCATCATCATCATCATCATCATCAATCATGAAGAAGAAGAAGAAGAAGAAAGAAGAAGAAGAAGAAAAAAAAAAAGAAGAAGAAGGAGAAGAAGAAGAAGAAGAAGAAGAAGAAGAAGAAGAAGAAGAAGAAGAAGAAGAAGAAGAAGAAGAAGAAGAAGAAGAAGAAGAAGAAGAATCATTCTTTAGTTATTGAATTTAAATGAATATCAGTATTTATTCAATAAAATTGGCAAATCGGGGAAAATTGAAGACGATTAGTTGATTCATTCTAGAGTTATGGCTCGTCAGGTCTCAAAAACTATTCGTCTCCATTCACTCCTATCTAACACGCACGCTTGCTGGAAGTCCAAGCCCCTCCCCCACAAAACCTCCTTTACCCCTTCCCTCCAACCTTTTTGGGGACGACCCCTACCCCGCCTTCCTTCCCCTACAGATTTATACGCTCTCCAAGTCATTCTACTTTGATCCATTCTCTCTAAATGACCAAACCACCTCAACAACCCCTCTTCAGCCCTCTGACTAATACTGTTAGTAACTCCACACCTTCTCCTAATTTCCACATTCCGAATTTTCTGCATAATATTTACACCACACATTGCCCTTAGACAGGACATCTCCACTGCCTCCAGCCTCCTCCTCGCTGCAGCATTTGCAACCCAAGCTTCACACCTATATAAGAGTGTTGGTACCACTATACTTTCGTACATTCCCTTCTTTGCTTCCATGGATAACGTTTTTTGTCTCCATAGATACCTCAACGCACCACTCACCTTTTTTCCTTCATAAATTCTATGGTTAACCTCATCCTTCATAAACCCATCCGTTGACACGTCAACTCCCAAATATCTGAAAACATTTACTTCTTCCATACTAAAAAACGAGATATCTAATTTTTCTCTATCTATATCGTTTGATACCCTCATTTACATATATATGTCGTGCCGATTAGGTAAAACTTGCGAGTTTGGCTTAAATAGCAACGCTCACCTTGCCATATAAGACAAGTGAAAATTTGTGTATGCAATAATTTCACCAAAATCATTCTGAACATAACGAAAAAAATATATTTCATTGTGTTTGTTTATTATTAAATTAATGTTAACGTATCTAAAATATATTTAGTTGGGTTAGGCTAAATTAAATTGCGCTTGTTGTAATAAGGTTAGGTAGGTTTTCAAAATTTTCTTGGTACAAAATTATAAATTCTTACATTAACATAAATGAAAAAAAAATATATCTTTAAACGTATAAGAGAAAATTTTAGAAAGGACTTAATTTTAGATGAGTTCTTGCTAATTGACCAGTTTTACCTAATCGGCACGACATATATATATATATATATATATATATATATATATATATATATATATATATATATATATATATATATATATATATATAAACAGAACTGCAGCTTGAAGAGGACTCGATCCTGCGTTCCCATGTCCAGCTTGTGTGAACTGAACAAAGTGTGCATCACCACATTCGTGGTCTATATGACCACGAATGTCCTTGCATCAGGATAACACGCTCAGTACTGCTGAGCACCTAGTGTTTAAGGATTGTGGTCCAATGCAGAGAGTGATGCGTACTTTGGTCATTTCACACATGGCTGGGCATGGAACGCAGGATCGAGTCCTTTCCAAACTGCAGTTATTATAATATATATATATATATATATATATATATATATATATATATATATAATTGTAAACACGAACGAGTGGTATTGATCAATAACTACACCTCACTAGCCAGGGCTCGAACCTATGATGCTTTGGCCCACCTCATGGTGAGCGAAAACGCATGACGCTCTATTCCACTGAACAACACAATCCTTAAAAGTAGCGCATCCAGTAGAAATGAATATTGTACTCGCTACCCAAGGACATACGGTGATGTGGACGTCTCTAAGCTAATTTCATTCTCCTCCTGTTTTGGGTAGTAGCTCAACGAGTAGTATATATATATTATTGTAACCACGAACCGTATGTCCTTGGGTAGCGAGTACAACATTCAGTACTACTGGATGCGCTACCTTTAAGGATTGTGTGGTTCAGTGGACTAAGGCGTTATGTGTTTTCGCTCACCATGAGGTGGGCCAGAGCATCATAGGTTCAAGCCCTGGCTAGTGCAGGTAGTTATTGATATATATATATATATATATATATATATATATATATATATATATATATATATATATATATATATATATATATATATATATATATATATATATATATATATATAGTATATATAAATATACATATATATAATATATATGTGTGTGTGTGTGTGTGTTGTGCCGAATAGGTAAAATTGGTCAATTAGCAAGAAATCATTTAAAATTAAGACCTTTCTAAAATTTTCTCTTAAACGTTCTAAGGTTCTTTTGTATCAAAAGAACCTTGGAAAACTTACCTAACCTTATTATAATGCAACTAAATATATTTTAGATAAATTTATAATAATTTAATAGTAAACAAACACAATGAAATATATATTTTTTGTTACGTTCAGAATGATTTTTGCGAACTTATAGCATACACAAATTTTCGCTTGCCTTATTCGGCAAGAAGAGTGTTGTTATTTAAGCCAAAATAGCAATTTTTACCTATTCGGCACGACACACACACACTATATATATATATATATATATATATATATATATGTGTGTGTGTGTGTGTGTTGTGTGTGTGTATACACACACACACACACTATATATATATATATATATATATATATATATATATATATATATATATATATATATATACTAGGAATTCGCAAGAGCAGGCGAAATATTCACAAACACTGATCTCTGGCCGACGGAGACTCGAACCTACGAACCTCATGACAAGGTACGCAGTGCCTGCTCTTGCGAATTCCTAGCATTGTAAAAATCTCTAGTTGTGTCGATGCATGCAGGGGATGAGATGAAAAGCTGTAAGCCTTCCTGCCTGAAAGCTGGCTGCCTTGGAATAACGTCTAGCGAAAGCTGGATGCCAAGGTATTGGACCAGTGTGGTACGGTCGGTAAAGCACTGCGTACCTTGTCATGAGGTTCGTAGGTTCGAGTCTCCGTCGGCCAGAGATCAGTGTTTATATATATATATATATATATATATATATATATATATATATATATATATTAAATTTCTGAAAAAATAACGAATATAAATATTATGCGTACATAACCAGGCTGCAACAACCATTGTACTATTGTATACAACAAAGCTATACGCTATGTATCGCCAAGATTCGGATTCTGGCTGCCAATATTCAGTGGCTAGGATATGGAAAGGTCTGGTTAGGTGATGGAGGAGGTCACAGACCGGAAATCTGGGAGTGAGAAAGGAAGGTCTTTTGGCAGTGAGTGATCTGGTGTTGCAGTAACTTAGGGAGGTCCACTCATAGCAGTAAAGGTGTTCATGTATTCTGAACAAATGATGAACAGTTTTTTATTAATGATAAATACATATGGATAAGCTGTATTGTAAGCTTAATCAATCAACGGACCTAGTAGTTCAGAGGCAGTCCAAGAACTGAGTCCATTATCCTAACGCGCGCTCTTGCACACACACACACACACACACATGATAACTTTTTATCCCCTGGTTACTGTATTAAGTACATGATAAAACCACAATTGACTGAACGTTGTGCATATATATAATAAAGTTGCCAGACCCTGAAACATGATAAACCTGGAAGCTGTTGTGAGGAAGGAAGCATCGAGACTCAGAGGAGACGGTAGACTCCCCCGTTTCATGAAAACGATGATAAAAAATATAAGAAAGAAATATAAGCATGTGTTGAAAGCGTAAGTTAGACAAAATAGTTTATAAAATTTCCTCTATATACCAACGAGAAATATTAGTCTACCTGAAGCAAAGAATGAAAAAAGTAAATCATGATAAGTGAATCAAAGCTAAACACAGATATACATGTGCGTTCCGGACGACTAGGATGGTGCTACAGCAGCGCTGGAGGAACTTTGAAATCCACTATGATAGTAAGTAAGTAAGTTTATTCAGGTATACACAAATACATTTACATAGATTATCATACATAGCAGCATATGTGTAGAGAACCTGGGATAACCCAACTCGTAATAACGTGAGGATAGAAGCTGGAGAGTCGATCATTCTGAGTCGAGAACTGCGACTCCTTCACCAGTGGAAGTGGAAGTATGCACATTAGCAGCGAGGGACACACCAGTAACGGGTTGCATTGCGGCAAATTACTGACCCTGCCCTGAGTATGCCGTTAATAACAGGGTAAACAAAGCAAGGTTTGTAGACTGACAGAAGTGATGAACTGAATGCAGAAGTGGGCCTACTGGGGGGCAGAATCACAAGTAGGAGAGATGGCTTCCGCAGGCATAACGAGTAGTGGAAAAAAAAAATAGATCTTTTGCAGTGGCTTCAGCAGCCCCTGTAAAAGGTCAACTGACCCACAATGAAACTTTTCGAGCTGACGAGAGGAAAATACATCAATCATCAACATGACAAGCAGGTTACTCACTGATAGGCAAAAGGCCTTTGGTAAAACTGGTGAGAGAACATATATTTAAGTTACTGTAGTAAAATAAAGCACCTCAAATCAAGACATGCAACCGCTGTAAAAGGAAACAAACACAAAATAATTACGATAGTTAGAGAGCTGGATAGTCATGTGACTTTACTAAATACAATGCTCCAAACGCAACCTAGCAACCACGAAGGCAGTGTGAATATAGGTAGGTGGAGCTGAAGTCAACATTACTCAGTAAACAAGAGCTTCCACAGACAAACACCTACACCACAGTCATTCATACATTCACGTAGAATTATATTCAGTAAATACAAGGGAACTTTCCCTCGAAGTGGCCACCTACAGTGGCTAAAACCTCGTATTAATAAAATATTTCTCTGCAGAAAGTCTATATTTAAGCACTACTACTACTATGGAGGTTCTGAGTGTTTATTTCTTTCAGTTCGTGGTGACCCCGTGGCCTGGTTGGCAAAGCTCTCGCTTCACACACGGAGGGCCCGGGTTCGATTCCCAGCGGGGTAGAAACATTTCGACGTGTTTCCTTATACCTGTTGTCCTGTTCACCTAGCAGCAAGTAGGTACCTGAGAGTTAGTCGACTGGTGTGAGTCGCATCCTGGGGGACAAGATTGAGGAACCAAGTGGAAATAAGACAGACAGTCCTCGATGACGCACTGACTTTCCTGGGTTATCCTGGGTGGCTAACCCTCCGGGGTTAAAAATCCAAAGAAATCTTATCTCATCTTATTATCCATCTCTGGTTAAGCAATTTTGCTAGCATCCTCAATTCTTTGTATATATTTTTTATATTTAAACAAGCTATTTGCAAGCTTGAATATGATAGTTGGTTCTGTTTAGCTTCCATCAAATATATATTTTTTAATGTCTTTCTACCATCCCGTTCGTTACTTTCATATTTTATATTTTAGCTTTTTAGAATTAATCTGTTGAGTTTCTGGGTTGTCAGGATTGCTGCATCGGTTCCAATCCTGTGCTCGGTTTTGCAACGCATTGCATTAAGACGATAATTATTATGTAATTCTATGCTTTATTGTCTATCCTTCGCTATCTATGCTGATGTGTAGGTTGCGATGCATAGGCACTACCTATGATTCAGTGCCAATGCTTCATTGCCTATGCTTCAATACCTGGGCTTCCCTACCTGTGCTTCACTGTGTTTGCTTTCCTACCTGTGCTTCACTACCTATATTTACTTCATTACCTGTGCCTCAGTCTCTTTCTTTGATTATCTAGGCCTAGCTGGTTGTGCCTCAGTCTCTTTCTTCGACTGTCTAAGCCTAGTTACCTGTGCCTCAGATTCTTTCTTTGACTGTCTAGACCTAGCTACCTTTGCTTCAGCCTCTTTCTTTGACTGCCTAGGCCTAGCTACCTGAGCTTCTCTCACTGGTTCTGCTCGCCTTTCTGCCTATCTGTTTGAATCCGTATCTTCATATTTTATTTCTCTGTCTCATACATATATTCACGAGACAGGTTCCAGGTCTTCATCTTCAACACTACTGTCTGACAGACACACACTCACGAGACAGGTCCCAGGTCCTCATCTTCAACACTACTGTCTCACAGACACACTCACGAGACAGGTCCCAGGTCCTCATCTTCAACACTTCTGTCTGACAGACACACTCACGAGACAGGTCCCAGGTCCTCATCTTCAACACTTCTGTCTGACAGACACACACTCACGAGACAGGTCCCAGGCATGGTGGCTAGCGCTCTTGCTTCACGCACGGAGGGCACGGGTTCAATTCCCGGCGGGGCCAAAACATTTCGAAGTGTTTCGTTACACACACACATACATACAACAGGCCTAGTGTCTAATCGACATGTGCCTAGGACAAAATGGTAACTAACAGATACACACTCACGAGACAGGTCCCAGGTCCTCCTCTTCAACACTACTGTCTGACAAACACACTCACGAGACAAGTCCCAGGTCCTCCTCTCCAACACTACTGTCTGACAGACACACACTCACGAGACAGGTCTCAGGTCTTCACTACAACACCACAATCGGAGCTGCTGGTGTAATATCTGAGGAATGTAATAACTTTGCCTCTCGTGGTGTATTGCATGAGAAAACTATATTCTATATTTAAGTCATGCATGTATGATGTCTACATGTATGATGTCTGCATGTATGATGTGTACATGTATGATGTGTACATGTATGATGTCTAAATGTATGATGTCTACATGTATGATGTCTGCATGTATGAATATCTGGATACATGTATAATGTCTGAATATATGCATAATGTCTAAATGTATGCCTTATGTTTAAATATATGTGTAATGTCTACATGTATGTACAATGTCTAAACATATGTATAATGTCTAAATGTATATATAATGCATAAATATATATATAATGTCTAAATATGTATAATGTTAATGTATTATAATATATATATATATATATATATATATATATATATATATATATATATATATATATATATATATATATATATATATATATATGTATGTATAATGTCTAAATGTATGTATACTGTCAGCACGGCTGTGCAATGTCTACATGTAGACAAATTATTTAGAAAAACCGACATGTTGGTAAATAAGACACTTGTGCAACACTTGTGCAATATTTGTGCAACACTTGGGAACCTTTATTCCAGAATTAAGACACCCAAATGTTGCACAAGTGTTTCACTTATCAACGTCTGCAATATCTGAAAAATTCTTGAAGGATATTTTCAGGGTGAAAATATGTGTAATGTCTGCATGGCTTCATGATGTCTGCATGTATTCCAAATGTCTGCATGACTTCAAGATGTCTGCATGAATTCAAAATATTTGCATGAATTCAAGATGTTTGCATGGATTGGATAATGTTTGCATAGATTCAAGATGTCTAGCAGACATTATCCAGTCTCCTAGACTGGATATGTCTGCTAGATTAAATTATATCTACATGGATGGATAATGACACTTTATGTGCTAGGCTGAAAACTGTCTGCTCAGCTAGATAACGTCTGCTCAGTTAGATAACGTCTGCTCAGCTAGATATTTTCTGCTAGACTGCAAAATGTTTGTTAGGATACATCATGTCTCCTCATCTGAATAAAATCTGCTGGGTTTGATAATGTCTGCTAGGTTTGATAATGTCTGCTAGGTTGGATAATGTCTGCTAGGTTGGATAATGTCTGCTAGGTTGGATAATGTCTGCTAGGTTTGATAATGTCTGCTAGGTTTGATAATGTCTGCTAGGTTGGATAATGTCTGCTGGGTTGGATAATGTCTGCTGGGTTGGATAATGTCTGCTAGGTTGGATAATGTCTGCTAGGTTGGATAATGTCTGCTGGGTTGGATAATGTCTGCTGGGTTGGATAATGTCTGCTAGGTTGGATAATGTCTGCTAGGTTGGATAATGTCTGCTAGGTTGGATAATGTCTGCATAGGTGTTGGATAATGTCTGCTAGGTTGGATAATGTCTGCTAGGTTGGATAATGTCTGCTGGGTTGGATAATGTCTGCTGGGTTGGATAATGTCTGCTAGGTTGGATAATGTCTGCTAGGTTGGATAATGTCTGCTAGGTTGGATAATGTCTGCTAGGTTGGATAATGTCTGCTGGGTTGGATAATGTCTGCTAGGTTGGATAATGTCTGCTGGGTTGGATAATGTCTGCTAGGTTGGATAATGTCTGCTAGGTTGGATAATGTCTGCTAGGTTGGATAATGTCTGCTGGGTTGGATAATGTCTGCTGGGTTGGATAATGTCTGCTAGGTTGGATAATGTCTGCTAGGTTGGATAATGTCTGCTAGGTTGGATAATGTCTGCTAGGTTGGATAATGTCTGCTAGGTTGGATAATGTCTGCTGGGTTGGATAATGTCTGCTGGGTTGGATAATGTCTGCTAGGTTGGATAATGTCTGCTAGATTGGATAATGTCTGCTAGGTTGGATAATGTCTGCTAGGTTGGATAATGTCTGCTGGGTTGGATAATGTCTGCTAGGTTGGATAATGTCTGCTGGGTTGGATAATGTCTGCTAGGTTGGATAATGTCTGCTAGGTTGGATAATGTCTGCTAGGTTGGATAATGTCTGCTGGGTTGGATAATGTCTGCTAGGTGGAATGAATGGTTGCATAATATTATTTAGGCTGGATAAGGTCTCCTATAGTACGCTGGATAAGGTCTCTTAGTAGGATGGATAAGTCAACCAATTAAAGGCGTCCCTTCTGAGAGATGCCTAAAGAAAGGGGGTGCACTGGAATAGGCCTATTGGCCTATGCTAGGCAAAAAAAAAAAAGCAAGCAAAAATGTCGAAAGACGGGAAAGTTGAAGTAAAGCAAATGTATTGTGTAGACTGTGCGACTCCAGAAATGTATTGCCCGATTCCCTTAACTCCAGCCTCAGGCACCTCAGTGCTTGCCAGAGGCAGAGAACTGAAGGCCAACTGAAGAAAGTCATAGCTCAACCCTTAAAACTGGCCCTGGAACTGGAGACCAACACCTTATAGAGGCTCAGAAACTTTAGCACAACACACTTCAGACTTCTAACACTTAAAGGCTAACAACTGTAATATACACAGTTGCTATGGTTCAACACTCTTAGAGGACCAGGAAGTGGTTAGTTAATGGGGTTTAAAACATGTATACCCCTTAGGGTATATATCCTGTTGACCAGCAACTGGAGCCCAACATAGTCTAACACCTGAAATATTCATGCAGTAAGATCTCAGACAACCATAATAGTACTAAGACACACACAGTACACTGCCCATGCATCTGTGGTTCCTGGACCATGACAACATTACATTTTAAACACAAAACTATCACCACTACACTAATTACAGTAGAAAATTAGATATGATTTGTCAAAAAAAATTCTACACTTATGGGATCTTTGATGCCAGAGTTCAAAACGTCAAAAAATTGTTTTCGTTAATTATTCATTTTCATTTTCACACTGAACCTTATATTGTAAATTTTATAGGAATCTGTAGAGTTTTTTTTTTTTAATTTGGAATTTCAAGTCTATGAGAGGTAATGGGTATTTCAGTCTCAGAGGTCGAAACATCTTTTACACAGGTCCAATTATAACCCTTGCCTTCTATATAAGATACATCAGCGTTATTGGTTTCAAGAACAGAAAAGGCATTCACAAGGTAGTGTATAGAAACTATTGTTCCATTTCCTCAATTTCGCCAATAAAAATAGTAAATTGGCACCTACACTGCCTAGTTCTGAAAATATGAAATATATCAGAAGAGATATACTTCATTTACTGCATGGAAAGATATACTATAACACAGTACGCCTAAAAAATGACAAATTAGAGCTAGAAGTTTGAAACCAATCAGAAATGAGATTCTCTAGTTATCGCACGAAAATCTATAAATCCTATTTTAAACTATGTTAGCAAATTTGTACCCACATAGTCAAAACCTGATGGGAATCATCATCGTCTGTAAAATTATTCTTATGATAACGATTCAAAGTGTTTATAAGAGGAATTATCAAGTTTTAAACTACAAATGCTACATCATTTTAAAAGTGGTGTAGCCATTAAGAAAGGCAAGCATGTATAAAAACAAAAGCAGAACTAAGAGTCATGCTAGAAATATACTGTGTTTTAGGGTCAATTCAACAAAATCTCGTCTGTGTAGACTAGAAGAGGAATAAATAGTTTTAGGAGAGGACCACTTTATGGGATGACTGAGAGCTTCAGCACGACGGAAAAAATTAAGAGCTGTTACTATCAGTATGACGAACACTTCTTTTGTACTCTTGAGCGGTTAGTGTCACCAGTGTACTGGAGTAAGCAGGAGGAGCAGGACACGCAGCAGACACCTGAAGCATCAGTGGCAGGACACGCAGCAGACACCTGAAGCATCAGTGGCAGGACACGCAGCAGACACCTGAAGCATCAGTGGCAGGACACGCAGCAGACACCTGAAGCATCAGTGGCAGGACACGCAGCAGACACCTGAAGCATCAGTGGCAGGACACGCAGCAGACACCTGAAGCATCAGTGGCATGAGGAGAGGTATGAGACACATTACTATGAATGTTATTATTTTAACGATACAAGTTTGATATCCCGAGGACAGAAGGTGTTCCTAACCATACTACGGCTGGAGTCAGGAGTTATGAGACTCTCTGACCGCGGGTTCGAACCCCACCCGTAGTATGGTTTGTTTGCAATCGTGTCATTACGATTTCGTGAGTCGAGACATAAGGTGTTGTTAAGATTTTGTTAATTGGAAATAAAGCGATAACAAAGTACAGGAGTCTTCATAGAAGTGGGTTTTGAGGAAGAAGAAAATCTATTTAGCATAAGAGGCAGAGAAGACGGAAAAAAATAATGCGGAGAGTGAACTTTTCGAAGTCAATAAACTGAGGATCACAGATGTGGAGTGTTATGAGAAATGAGAAACAAGAAATATTTTCTTGAGAGAAGGTATATAGTAAAAAAAAGAGTAATTCGTGAACACGCAAGATGGAAGACGGAAAAAAAAAAATACTCCTGACACAAAGCGGTGGACATAAACAAGTACTGAGTTAGATTCCCATTCATCTGTGAACATAAACGACGTAAGACATTTTAGGGCAAACAAGTGACATGTTGCTAGAGACTGAACACATCATCAACACGACAAAGTCAGGAAGAACAAACAACAATTGTGGAAAGTGAATTACTATTAATATAATCAACTAAGCCCTAAACCATGTAGAAAGTGAAACATAAAAGTTAGCACGAAGAGGAAATATAAGTGAACGAATAGCAGTAACAAAGGATTGTAAACAAAATTTACCTTCAAAAAAAAAAAAGAGTTAGAATCCACACAATGAAAAATTCGATCAAGAAAGCGGTCAGTAGGAATAGAGAGACGAATATATGGTGAAAAGTAGGTTTTCTGGTTTTGTACGTCAGTTCAGAATGAATAATAATGCAAGTGGGCTTTATTTAGCCTCTATTCCATTACTCCCAGAGGTGAGCACCCCCTCAGCGTTATCTGTTTTCTAGTTATCGTACTTCCAACAGTCGTCCGGAACTCATGGCATTACTTCCTTCTAACTTTCTCCTCATGGTCTTACTTTATTTTCTTTTTAACCTGTTTAGTGGAATTCTTCACTTCTCCTACAGCCTATCTCCTATAACTGTAAGTTATTTAGGCCTGTTGCTTGGCTCAAGAACCCTTCACTAACATCAAGACACATCCGTCGAAACCTGCAATAATAAAGAAGTTAAACATCGGGTGACAGCAACAATAGAAACAGCGAGTAGCACAAGCAACACACAAAGTAGCAGTAACAGCAGCAGTGGGAACGGAGGAGCCGGAATGGTAGTGACAATAGCGTTATCTCCTTTCAGACACTCTAATGCAGACTGAAAGAGTCTCAGTGGGATCGTTCCAGAGATGAATGGAGCTCCGGGAGAAGGGCTGCAATACCTACTTAAATATGACGCCACGGCCTCGCTCACCCAGCATTGAAGAGACCGCTTACGTTTGGCAGTCAATGGTTCGATTTTGCTAGTGTCACGTACTTTCAAAGCCCATATGTGTGTTTGTGAGATAGATAGATAGATATAGAGACGGAAAGGGAGAGAGAGAGAGACAGTCAGCCAGAGACAGACAGACGAAGAGACAGATCGGTGGATACCATGAACTATATGCTGAAAAATTCAAATAGAGCATTCATTTCGCTGCAAATACTAATCCACAATGAACTTAGTCAGGACTGGAGCCTCCTTCCCATCCCCACCTTCGACTGAACGTGAACGTTGCTAACCGTACTAGCGTCTCTCTGTACTTCTCAGTTTTTGCTGTGGCTGAGATCCAGCGCCTTTAACCACAAAGCTGGCAGTGTGAGGCTTTCACAGACCCAAGAATTTTCTAATATTATAATTATTCTTAATATTATTATTATTATTATTATTATTATTATTATTATTATTATTATTATTATTATTATTATTATTATTATTATTATTATTATTATTATTATGGCTCACCAAAGTTGTAGGAGCCATTCCAAGCATCCTGGAATGGCTCGGATAACTTCCAAAAACCCTCAGAGGCGTAGCTTCAAACATCCATAAAAATTTTTGCTAATTCTACGACGGCAGAGAGTGAAAATTCATGTGTGTAGGAACAGCTATGACAATTTATGTGTACAATAGTGTGAAATTTTAATTCCCTCTAAATCACGTTAAATAAATTTCAGTTTACTTCTTCTGGACGACTTTAACATTTAATGGCTGATGCATCTTAGGGACTGCAGCTAAATTTGTTGATGTGGTAAAATAAAAAAAAAAACTTGTTATAATCGAAGAATGATTCATCAGATTGGCTTCAAATTTCAACCACTGGTGTGGGTCCTTGAACACAAGGTTCATGCTGTTGTTGGGTGACATAAGTCCCAATTTTGTCAGTATTATTGAATAGTGATATTCAACAGGACTCGAGCGGTTACCTGGAAAGTGAAGTCTTACTGTAAATACTAGAACCAATGTTGGGGAAAACAGACATTTTATTTCGAAACTTTCAATTCTCATCTTCATGTCTACAAAAGGAAAGAATTCCCAGAATTACAAAATGTAAAAAATTAAGAATTTTTTAAGAAGCTTTTAAAATTTTACAGGGATAAACAAAAAAATACAATCATCATACAATTAAAAAACAGGAAAGCTCGCAGGCACTCCCGTAAACGCCTAAGTTTGGCTAAGTTGGTAGGTAAACAGAGTTTGCGATTTTCAGCTCTATGTCTGAAGGGCAACTAATACTTTCACGTCTCGCTCATAGGGTGGCCATGCGCATGTTCACTTGTCGCTAGATATTAAGGCTGGCCTAGTAGCTGATCTGTTCTGCAACATTTACCTTAATGTTCAGCAAGTCAGCCCCTGAGCTGTCTCATCGTCTTTCCAAAGCTCTGAGACTTCTCTCTCTGTTCACCCATCAGTATAAAATGGGTACCTGGGTGTTAGTGGACTGGTGTGGGTCGCATCCTGGGACGAAACTGGCCTAATTTGCCTGTATACCTTGTACATGTACTTGTAGCAAATAAAGACATTATTATTATTATTATTATTATTATTATTATTATTATTTTTATTATTATTATTATTATTATTATTATTATTATTATTATTATTATTATTATTATTATTATTATTATTATTATTATTATTATTATTATTATTATTATTATTATATTATACAGTAGACGACTGTACGCTGTCAGGGATTCAATGCTACTCCTTCATAAACCTCTGTGAGGTACAGCCATTGGTAAGGATAATGTAAAGAGAACATTATGGATAAGATTCCCTAAGCAATTTTATTTAACCAATTTATAATACTGTATCTATAACCTAAAAAGCAAGGATCACTTCTGTTGAAAAACACAGTGAAAAATTTTTAATGCAATAAATCTGCTAAAATTAGTCTGATCATAACAAAGTTATTTTGGAACCTAACGTGGTGTTAGTGTTAGAAGGATAACATTTATGAAGGGATTCAGGGAAACCAGTTAGCCGGACTTGAGTCCTGGAGGTAGGAAATAACATGCCTGCACTCTATAAGAAAAGTAGGGGGGAGGGGAAATATTTGCTGTCTTGGAGAGTCGTCTAAATTGTTGTATCCGCTTGCCTCTGGCAAGACAGTGACAGTGTGAATGATGGTGAAAATATTCTTTTTCGGGTCAGACTGCCTCGTTGGAAGACGGTGGGTAAGTTACAAAGTATATATATGTACATGTGTATACTCACTTACCTAATTCACTTAATTGTGGTTTCAGGGGTAAGTCACAGCTCCTGGCCCCGCCTCTTCATTGGTTGCTACTAGGTCACTCTCTCCCTGCTCCAAGAGATTTATCATGCCTCTTCTTAAAGCTATGTATTGATTCTGCCTGCACTAAATCATTTTCCAGACTATTCCACTTCCTGACAACTCTATGACTGTGACTCATCTGAGTTTTCAACTTCCAGTTGTGACCCCTTGTTGCTGTGTCCCATCTTTGGAACAGCCTGTCTCTGTCCACCTTGTCAATTTCTCTCAGTATTTTAAGTCGTTATCATGTCCCCACTATCCCTCCTGTCATCCAGTGTCGTCAAGTCGGTTTCCCTTAACCTCTCCTCGTAGAACATGCCCCTTAGCTCCAGGACTAGTCTTTTTGCAAACCTTTACACTTTCTCTAATTTTCTTATGTACTTGGCTAGGTGTGGGTTCCAAACTGGTGCCTGAACGATTCCTAATTGAGATGTCAGAATGCTATTCTCAGGTTTGCTAGGGGCCCATATGCTGCAGCAGTTATTTGGAAGATGTTCCCGGTGTTATACTCACCCCAAGATCATTTTCCTTGAGCGAGGTTTGTAGTCTCTAGCCCCCTTGACTGTACTCCGTCTGTGGTCTTCTTTGTCGTTCCCCAATCTTCATGACTTTGCACTTGATGGGGTTGAACTCCAGGAAACAGTTTCTGGACCATTGCCTGCAGCCTGTTCAGATCCCTTTGTAGTTCTGCCTGGTCCTCGTCCGATTGAATTCTTCTAATCAGCTTCACATTATCTGCAAACAGGGACACTTCTGAGTCTATTTCTTCCGTCATGTCGTTCACATATACCAGAAACAGCAGCGGTCCTAGGACTGACCCCTGTGGAACCCCGCTCGTCACAGGCGCCCACTCTGACACCTCGCCACGTACCATGACTCTCTGATGTCGCCTCGACATGTATTCCCTGATCTATTGCAGTGCCTTCCCTGTTTTACCTGCCTGGTCCTCCAGCTTATGCACTAATCTCTTGTGTGGAACTGTGTCAAAAGCTTTCTTACAGTCCAAGAAAACTCAATCTAACCACCTCTCTCTCTCTCTCTCTTGTTTTGCTGCTGTCACCCTGTCATAGAACTCCAGTAGGTTTGTGACACAGGATTTCCCCTCCCTGAAACCATGCTGGTTGTCGTTGATAAGCTCATTCCTTTCAAGGTGCTCCACCACTCTCCTCCTGATAATCTTCTACATGAATGGAAGACAGCAAATGTAGTCCCAATTTAAAAAAAAAGAGACAAACACGCAGCATTAAACTACAGACCATTGATCTGTAGTTTAATTTTGCGTGTCTGTCTCCTTTTTTTTTTAAATTGGAACTACATTTGCTGTCTTCCATTCCTCAGGTAGTTGCCCTGTTTCGATAGATGTGTTGAAGATTGTTGTTAGTGGTACACACAGCACCTCTGCTCCCTCTCTCAGGACCCATGGAGAGATGTTATCCGGCCACATCGCCATTGAGGTCCTTGACTGTTGTTTTCCTCATGATGTGACTGTACAACAGCTTTGGGTCGGACTTGGCTTTCGCTGCTATGTCATTTTCGTATTGTCATTAGGCCTCCCTCCTTATCTGTACATATTCATTTCTGACTCTTCGACTACTCTCCTTATTCTCCTTGGTCCTTTGCCTCCTATACGTCTTCCATTCTCTAGCGCATTTAGTTTTGGCCTCTTTACACCTCAGGGTGAACAAAGTGCTCGTTCTAGTATTCTCATTATTTTTGTTGCCCTTAGGTACAAACCTCTCCTCTGCTGCATGTATGCGTATGTACGCACTTAATTGTACTCACCTAATTGTGGTTGCATGGGTCGAGACATAGCTCCTAGCTAAGCCTCTTCACTGGTCGCCACCAGATCACACTCTCTCCCTGCTCCATGAGTTTCATCATACCTCTTCTTAAAGCTATGTATGGTAGCTGTCTCCACTACCTCACTTTCCAGACTATTCCACTTCCTGACAACTCTATGGCTAAATAAATACTTCCTAACATCCGTGTGACTCATCTGAGTTTTCAACTTCCAAATGTGACCCCTTGTTGCTGTGTCCCATCACTGGAACATCCTGTCTCTGTCCACCTTGTCGATTCCTCTCAGTATTTTATATGTCGTTATCATGTCCTACCTGTCCCTCTTGTCCTCCAGTGTTATCAGGTCGTGTTTCCTTAACCTCTCCTCGTAGGACATGATCCTTAGCTCCGGGACAAATCTCGTTGCTAACCTTTGTACTTTCTTTAGTTTCCTGACGTGCTTGGTCAGGTGTTGGTTCCAAACTATAGCTGCATACTCCAATATGGGCCTCACGTACACGGTGTACAGGGTCCAGAACGACTACTTATTGAGATGCTGGAATGCAGCAGTTATTGTTTTTGATGTGCGCCTCAGGAGATGTGCTCTGTATTATACACAGTCCAAGATCCTTTTTCTTGAGTGAGGTTTGTAGTCTCTGGCCCCTAGCCTGTACTTTGCGGTCTTCTTTGCCCTTCCCCGATCTTCATGATTTTGCACTTGGTGGGGTTGAACTCAAGGAGCCAGTTGCTGGACTAGGCCTGCAGCCTGTCCAGATCCCTCTGTAGTACGGCCTTGTCCTCCTCCGACTGAATTCTCCACAATAACTTCACATCATTTGCAAACAGGGACACTTCTGAGTCTATTCCTTCCGTCATGTCGTTTACAAATACCAGAAACAGCAGCGGTCCTAGGACTGACACCTGTGGAACTCACATTGAGCTTCTCACACACTTCAAGGTAGTTTCTTGTAAACTCCCCTCCTTCCTTCCTCAGCCTGATTACCTGGACTTTGACTGATGTTTGCTTCCTGATATGACTGTACAACAGCTTCGGGTCAGACTTGGCTTTCGCTGCTATGTCATTTTCGTATTGTCGTTGGACCTCCCTTCTTACCTGTACATATTCATTTCATGCTCTTCGACTGCTCTCATTGTTCTCCTGGGTCCTTTGCCTTCTATACTTCTTCCATTCTCTAGTGCACTTGGTTTTATCATCTCTACACCTTTGGGTGAACCAAGGGCTCGTCCTGGCCCTCTCATTATGTCTGTTGCCCTTGCGTACAAACCTCTCCTATGCTTCCTTGCATGTTGTTGTCACATATTACATCATCTCATTTTCTTTTTTCCCTGCCAGTTCTTTGTCCCACTGGACATCATGCAAGAAACTCCTCATGCCTGCGTAGTCCCCTCTCTTGTAGTTTGGCTTCATTCTTTCCTCCCTCTCTACTTGTAACTCTATGTATTCAAAGCTTAGAACCACATGATCACTAGCTCCGAGGGTCCTTTCTTATGTGAAGACCTCAAGGTGAATACTAGGTCCAGTCTTGCTGGTTCATCATGTTCCCTCCCTCTCTAGTAGTGTTGACTAGTGTTGGGACTAGAGTCTGAAGTGTTCCTATTATGTAGTCCCTTGCTTCTCCTCTGTCCCCTCTCTCCAACTCCTCATAATCCCATTGGTTTTTGATGAGAAGTGACACTCCTCCACACCCAACCCCCCATCCCCGTTTCCTGTGTCTTTCCTCAGCATCTGATATCCAGTAGGAAAGATGGCATTTGTTATCATTCCTCTGAGCTTGGTTTCTGTGAGGGCTATGATGTCTGGTGACGCCTCTGTGATTCTTTCGTGCCGCTCCTCCCATTTATTCGTTATACCATCAGCGTTGGTGTATCATACGTTCAGTTTCCTCTCCAACACTGTATTTTGGGGGGTTTGTGGTGGTGGGGGTAAGTGTCCTGGCAGGGTGCTATGGGATTCTACTGCGTATTGTGGGGTGGGGATTGTTAGTATGAGGTGTGTTTATCTGTGTGTATGTACTCACCTAATTGTGGTCGCAGGGGTCGATTCATATCTCCTGGCCCCGCCTCTTCACTGGTCGCTACTAGGTCCACTCTTCCCCTGCTCCATGAGCTTTATTATACCGTGTGTGTGTGTGTGTGTACTCACCTAATTGTGGTTGCAGGGGTCGATTCAAAGCTCCTGCGTGTGTGTGTGTGTGTGTGTGTGTGCGTGTGCATGTGTGTGTGTGTGTGTGTGTGCGTGTGTATATGTGTATGTGTGTGCGCGTGTGCATGTGTGTGTGTGTGTGTGCGTGTGCATGTGTGTGTGTGTGTGCGTGTGCATGTGTGTGTGTGTGCGCTTGTCTGTGCTCTTGTTGAGGTGGTTAGGACATTTAGAGAGGATGGAACAACATAGAATGACTTGGAGGGCGTATAAATCTGTAGTAAAAGGAAGGTGGAGTAGGGGTCGTCCTAGGAAAGGTTGGAGGAAGAAGGTAAAGGAGGTTTTGTGTAACTTTTATAACTTGACGTGCTGTTGGTGTGTAAGCAAAGTAACATTTCTGATGGAATTCAGGGAAACCGGTTAGCCGGACTTGAGTCCTGGAGGTGGGAAGTACAGTGCCTGCACTCGGAACTAAGGGTGGAGATATGTTGCAGTTTTGAACTGTAGTATCGGCTACCCTCTGGCAAGACAGTGATGGGGTGAGTGATGATGAAAGTGTTTCTTCTTTTTCGTGTCACCCTGCCTCAGTGTTAAACTTCCTTTTTTTCTTTCTCTTTTTGTTCTGAACGTGTCCCCTTCGCCTATATGTTTTGGCTCCCTCACTCTCGTGGCACTTGTAAATTGTTTAAGTCGGAGCGAAACGTCGTCGTAATCTCCTCTCTCTTAAATTTGGCTTATTTGTGTAACTATGTCAATAATTTCAAATGTCATAGAAAAGCTGTAATTAGTCCTTAAACTGCAACACTGTAGTGTTACTTACCCCACATAGGATGTATAACATTGTTATTGTTTTATAAGTTCAGAAAATCCGTGTCTCTGTGGCATTACACATTAATATTAGTCCAGGTCAGGAACAGTACATAGGAAATTATCTGGAATATAACCTCATTTAAGAGTCACAAGTGACATATTTATCTTACTGCTTTTTCAAGTCACGAAATGATTTATCTTTATTTCTTATTAACAAGCTACGGAACAGACGTGTTTAACATAATATGGCGGACGCAGTTAATGTATCTGAGACAATAGTCCATTTTCCATGGAATTTCTGTTTGTCCCCAAATTAGTTTCACAATACCACGTGATATCCACATCACTTCAGAGATGTCACTGCTTCACGGTAATTTCTCGTGGGTACAGACCGACTTCCAGACGAGACACCAAGGAAAAGCTTTAGGGGTTGAAGCCCCCCAAAAAATTTTTTTGCGTCCCCAAAGCCTTCTTCAAATTAAAATAGTAATAATAATATTAACCCTGTTTTAAAACAGGTCTGCTTTCCCCTCTCCCTTCCAAACAGAAAACCTCCTATAAACCTTCACAGAACATAAATTCTGGCGCCGCTTATGCTAGCTGTCACAGCTTTAAAAATATATTTTTCCATTAACTATATTTCCATTATATTCATTATTTATATTTGAATCCCGTTGAGAATGTGGAACTAAACATGTTTACTATTATTTGGAACTATATTACAGTTTAAAGGTTAAATAAGGAGGAAATGACGACATTAACTTAATCTTATTTGATTGGATTTAAATGGCTCAGGCAGAATAGTCTCCATGACAACACCGCATTTATCTACCAATATAATTCAAAGTAGTCTTCTGTTGTTATACATGCTAACGCCTGCTTCTGGTCTATAACAACAGGAATTTATTAGAAGATATAGTTGCATAGGCAAAAATCTTGAGTTATGTGAATAATAAGACGTAATGGACCTACCCTACATGGTTTATAATATATTTATTCTCTCCTAAGCTACACTGTACTTTTTAAGGGTCTGTGAATTACCAGGTTTTGTTACATTATATCACTCACATATTAATGCATTTATATAAGAACTGGCTGGTGTATAAAGATCTTCTTTCCAGAGTACAAGAATTAATCAAGAATGAGGTACACTTAACCAAAATTACAAAACGTATATCAAATCCGTTACAGTCTATTTTAGATCACAGTTGCTTGGTCAAGAAGTCAATTGTGTGAGCACTTCCTTTCACAGACACACAAAGCTGTGCCTTAAATTCAATCAACTTGCATCTTTCACTCACAACATTTTACGCAGCCCTTCAAGCGTTTGCATGACGCGAGGTCATAATAGGCGTGGGCTGCCTCTGGTAACCTCGTCCAGGACGACTTGAACAGCCCCTTAGTATTCTTGATCCAGCCCCAGATGATTGGTAGAAGCGCTTCAGGTGCTAGTGTTTGACCCCACACATAACCTCCCTAGTAGACTACCCTCTGTACATTCTCCTCCAATGCTCCACACGGTGCATTACATACAACACACGGTGCATTACATACAACACACGGTGCATCACATACAACACACGGTGCATTACATACAACACACGGTGCATTACATACAACACACGGTGCATCACATACAACACACGGTGCACTACATACAACACACGGTGCATTACATACAACACACGGTGCATTACATACAACACACGGTGCATTACATACAAAACACGGTGCATTACATACAACACACGGTGCATTACATACAACACACGGTGCATTACATACAACACACGGTGCATTACATACAACACACGGTGCATTACATACAACACACGGTACATCGTAGATGAATGGTTCAGAGAACCAACAAGTTATAAATTAGACACATATGCAACACTTGGGTATCTTTATTGAGGAAACGTTTCGCCACACAGTGGCTTCATCAGTCCAATACAAAGGAGAATCGTGAAGAACAGGAGGACTGATTACCTGAAACTCCTCCTGTTCTTCACGATTCTCCTTTGTATGGACTGATGAAGCCACTGTGTGGCGAAACGTTTCCTCAATAAAGATACCCAAGTGTTGCATATGTGTCTAATTTATCACACGGTACATTACATACACCACCCACGGTGAATCACATACAACACAAGGTACATGACATACAACACACGGTACATGAAATATAACACACGGTACATGACATACGGAGGGGCCGGGTTCAATTCCCGGTGGGGTGGAAACATTTCGAAGTGTTTCCTTACACACACACACACACATACAACAGGCCTAGTGTCTAATTGACATGTGCCTAGGACAAAATGGTAACTAACAACACACGGTACATGACATACAACACACGGTACATCACATACAACATACGGTGCATTACATACAACACACGGTACATGACATACAACACACGGTACATGACATACAACACACGGTACATGACATACAACACACAACCTTCACTTTACATAGTGTGGTAAGAAGAGAGAGGGCGGCCACACCACCAGCACGCACTCCGCTGCTGTCTTTTCACCCCAAACTTTAACCATCAGCAGCTAAATGACTCGAGCCTGGTAAACGATGCTCGCCCGATTATAACTTTAAGGATCCCTTGTGTGTGTGTGTGTGTGTACTCACCGAGTTGTACTCACCTAGTTGTGGTTGCAGGGGTCGATTCATAGCTCCTGGCCCCGCCTCTTCACTGGCCGCTACTGGGTCACTCTCCCTGCGCCATGAGCTTTATCATACCTCTTCTTAAAGCTATATATTGTACCTGCTTCCTCTACATCGCTTCCCAAACTATTCCACTTCCTCATAGGACATACCCCTTAGCTCCGGGACTAGTCTTGTTGCAAACCTTTGCACTTTCTCTAGCTTCTTTAAGTGCTTGGCTAGATGTGGGTTCCAAACTGGTGCTGCATACTCTAGTATGGGCCTAACGTACACAGTGTACAGGGTCCTGAACGATTCCTTATTAAGATATCTGAATGCTGTTCTTAGGTTTGCTAGGCGCCCGTATGCTGCAGCAGTTATTTGGTTGATGTGCGCCTCAGGAGATGTGCCCGGTGTTATACTCACCCCAAGATCTTTTTCCTTGATTGAGGTTTGTAGTCTCTAGCCCCCTAGACTGTACTCCGTCTGCGGTCTTCTTTGCCCTTCCCCAATCTTCATGACTTTGCACTTGGTGGGGTTGAACTCCAGGAGCCAATTGCTGGACCAGGCTTGTAGCCTGTCCAGATCCCTTTGTAGTTCTGCCTGGTCTTCGTCCGATTGAATTCTTCTCATCAACTTCACATCATCTGCAAACAGAGACACTTCTGAGTCTATTCTTTCCGTCATGTCGTTCACAAATACCAGAAACAGCACTGGTCCTAGGACTGACCCCTGTGGAACCCCACTCGTCACCGGCGCCCACTCTGACACCTCGCCACGTACATGACTCGCTGCTGTCTTCCTGACAGGTATTCCCTGATCCATTGTAGTGCCTTCCCTGTTACCCCTGCCTGGTCCTCCAGCTTCTGCACTAACCTCTTGTGAGGAACTGTGTCAAACGCCTTCTTACAGTCCAAGAATATGCAATCTACCCACCCCTCTCTCTCTTGTCTTACTGCTGTCACCCTGTCATAGAACTCCAGTAGGTTTGTGACACAGGATTTCCCGTCCCTGAAACCGTGTTGGCCGTCGTTGATAAGCTCATTCCTTTCTAGGTGCTCCACTACTCTTCTCCTGATAGTCTTCTCCATGACCTTGCATACTATACATGTCAGTGACGTTCCTGTCTCCTTTTTTAAAAATTGGAACTACATTTGCTGTTTTCCATACCTCAGGTAGCTGCCCTGTTTCGATAGATGTGTTGAAGATTGTTGTTAGGGGTACACATAGCTCATCTGATCCCTCTCTCAGGACCCATGGAGAGATGTTATCCGTCCCCATCGCCTTTGAGGTATCTATCTCGCTTAGTAGCCTCTTCACTTCCTCCTCAGTTGTGTGTATTGTGTCCAGTACCTGATGGTGTACCCCACCTCTCCGCCTTTCTGGAGGCCCTTCTATCTCCTCTGTGAACACCTCTTTGAATCTCATGTTGAGCTCCTCACACACTTCACGGTCTTTTCTTGTGACCTCCCCCTTGTGTGTTTGTGTTTTTTTTTTTTGTGTGTGTGTGTTTGTGTGTGTGTGTGTGTGTGTGTGTTTGATGTGTATGTGTGTTTGTGTGTGTGAGTGTGTGAATGAGAGAAAGTCGGAGGGGCTAATCTAAAATTAGCCTTCGCTGTGATGAAGAACATCATTTATTCTTTTTTAAAGTCAACCACAATAGAAGACACGAGCAACCACGCCTACTGCAGTGCTCCTCTATTTACATGTTTTTTTTTTTTCAGACAAGGGATTGAGGATTATCAGGTAAGTTGTGCACCCTCAGATAGACCTGTGTCCTCCCGGGAAGGTGTAGTGTTAGTCATCATCAGAGATGTCTTGCTACCAGTCTTGGTACCAGTCTCAGGGAAGGCGTGTACCATCTGACGGTAGATGGTACGACACAAGTACTTGCAAGAACTTGGTATCTTTATTGTTGAAACGTTCGCTTACGCGGTAGGCTTCATCAGTCAAATACAGAGGAGAATGCATTGTAGGCAGGAGGACTAGCTCTGATAGGCTGGGAGCTAAAGACAGTGTGATGTTAGTTACCATTTTGTCCTAGGCACATGTCGATTAGACACTAGGCCTGTTGTATGTATGTGTGCGTGTGTGTGTGTGTAAGGAAACACTTCGAAATGTTTCCGCCCCGTCGGGAATAGAACCCGGGCATGTCTCCCATATGCTGTGCGAAACTGTTCAAGACTCGAGTCTGGAACAGTTTCGCACAGCATAATGACCTCGATGAAATAAAGTCAATTGACCAAATGAAATAACTGACCCACAGATGGTTCCAACTTCATCCTATTCCATATTTGTGTCTCATTACAGTCAGAAAACTTTCGAATGAGCAAATAAAAAATGGAACTCTTAACCTAACACTGTAAAACCACTGTGTAAATAAAAGAGAGAAAGAGAGAGACAGATACAGACAGACAGACAGAAACAGAGACAAAGAGAGACAGAAAGAAATAGGGACAGAGAGAGATAGAAACAGAGAGACACGAAATCCTATAATTCCATGGTTGAACTTTGGGACAACAGTACTTGCTAAGAAAATGGCTGTGTAAGTACTAGACTCTCAGTAATCCTTATGTGTCTCTTGAGGTAACTTTTCTTTTCTCCGGGTGTGGTACGAGACCAGGTGTGGTACGAGACCAAGTGTGGTACGAGACCAGGTGTGGTACGAGACCAGGTGTGACACGAGACCAGGTGTGGTACGAGACCAAGTGTGGTACGAGACCAGGTGTGGTACGAGACCAGGTGTGGTACGAGACCAGGTGTGGTACGAGACCAAGTGTGGTACGAGACCAGGTGTGGTACGAGACCAGGTGTGGTACGAGACCAGGTGTGGTACGAGACCAGGTGTGGTACGAGACCAGGTGTGGTACGAGACCAGGTGTGGTACGAGACCAGGTGTGGTACGAGACCAGGTGTGGTACGAGACCAGGTGTGGTATAAGACCAGGTGTGGTACGAGACCAGGTATGGCACGAGACCAAGGTCAGTTATTAGGTATCCCAGAAGGCTGACCTTTACAATAACTTTCGAAAACGCTCAGTTGTGTGGCTTCAAACGTTTATAGAAAAATAAGCCTCCTAATACGACGACGTCGTAGAGCAAAGTTCCAAGTGCGTATTAGACGTAGATGTGACCATTTCTCGAGTGTAAGATGGTGAAATTTGTATTACCGTTAAATTACGTTAAATAATTTCTCACTCTGGCTTCAGTATTCAATGGTTGATGCTTCTTACTGCCAGAACAGTACACAGTAAGTGTTGTTTGTGATCAGTAAAGCTTGTTATTACAGTTAAACAGTGAAAGAACTTGGAATCGTAGGAATCTGTGCCATAACTAGAGAATGCCTCTTCTGATTGGCTTCAAATTTTTAGCCCTGGTGTGCTTTTATGACCGCAAGGTTCGCTACGTCGTAGAATGGCATTAGGCCCAATATTTTCAATTTATTTGACTAATGTCTTTTTTAAATCGGCTTCAAAACGCTAATACATAATATATGACGGATGATTCCTGATAAGTTCAGTGTGGGTCGCTGCAAACTCGAAATTTTACTAAAATTGTTAAAAAAAATATTGAATCGTTGGAATCAGATCAGTTACTGGAGAATGACTTTTCTGATCTGTTTCAGACTTCACCGTTGGTGATCTTTATTAAAAGAAAACTTGGCGTATACTTTGAGCTGTGAAATTTGCAATTTGTCAGTTTTATTCAATAAAATGATTCCCCATGTAAAAACTATAGAATGTCTTTTTTTATTGGCTACGAACCTTAAACACAGGAGTATCTTAACTAGAAATATTATTGTACTGTGTTTGTGCTTTATGGGTTCCAATTTGCCATGTTTTAGCCGGTTTTATCATATTTATTTCTTTACAATTTTGCAGAACTGTAGAGAAGTCTTAAAAGAACATGGATAAGAAAACTGAAACAATCGCGTTTTTCAGGTGTTTTTAATTTTAACGAGGATAGATTATCGTTTATTGTTCGTGAATAACTTATTCAATCGGCTCCAAATTTTCAAGACTGGTGTACGGTATCAAGGACAAGATTCATGGGATTATTCACATATATGGTTGACCTGTGGTCAGTGTCAACACAGGCCATTCCCAGATTTTGTTTCCTTGTGATCTTTCCCCTGATTGTGTGATAACAGTTGACATCCTCCCCTGATTGTGTGATAACAGTTGACATCCTCCCCTGATTGTGTGATAACAGTTGACATCCTCCCCTGATTGTGTGATAACAGTTGACATCCTCCCCTGATTGTGTGATAACAGTTGACATCCTCCACTGATTGTGTGATAACAGTTGACATCCTCCCCTGATTGTGTGATAACAGTTGACATCCTCCCCTGATTGTGTCATAACAGTTGACATCCTCCCTAATTGTGTGATAACAGTTGACATCCTCTCCTGATTGTATGATAACAGTTGACATCCCCCCTGATTGTGTGATAACAGTTGACATCCTCCCCTGATTGTGTCATAACAGTTGACATCCTCCCCTGATTGTGTCATAACAGTTGACATCCTCTCCTGATTGTATGATAACAGTTGACATCCTCCCCTGATTGTGTGATAACAGTTGACATCCTCTCCTGATTGTATGATAACAGTTGACATCCTCCCCTGATTGTGTGATAACAGTTGACATCCTCTCCTGATTGTGTGATAACAGTTGACATCCTCTCCTGATTGTGTGATAACAGTTGACATCCTCTCCTGATTGTGTGATAACAGTTGACATCCTCCCCTGATTGTGTCATAACAGTTGACATCCTCCCCTGATTGTGTGATAACAGTTGACATCCTCCCCTGATTGTGTGATAACAGTTGACATCCCCCCCTGATTGTGTGATAACAGTTGACATCCTCTCCTGATTGTGTGATAACAGTTGACATCCTTCCCTGATTGTGTGATAACAGTTGACATCCTCTCCTGATTGTATGATAACAGTTGACATCCTCCCCTGATTGTGTGATAACAGTTGACATCCTCCCCTGATTGTGTGATAACAGTTGACATCCTCCCCTGATTGTGTGATAACAGTAGACATCCTCTCCTGATTGTGTGATAACAGTTGACACCCTCCTCTGATTGTGTGATAACAGTTGACATCCTCTCCTGATTGTGTGATAACAGTTGACATCCTCCCCTGATTGTGTGATAACAGTTGACATCCTCTCCTGATTGTGTGATAACAGTTGACATCCTTCCCTGATTGTGTGATAACAGTTGACATCCTTTCCTGATTGTGTGATAACAGTTGACATCCTTCCCTGATTGTGTGATAACAGTTGACATCCCCCCCTGATTGTGTGATAACAGTTGACATCCTCTCCTGATTGTGTGATAACAGTTGACATCCTTCCCTGATTGTGTGATAACAGTTGACATCCTCTCCTGATTGTGTGATAACAGTTGACATCCTCCCCTGATTGTGTGATAACAGTTGACATCCTCCCCTGATTGTGTGATAACAGTTCACATCCTCCCCTGATTGTGTGATAACAGTTGACATCCTCCCCTGATTGTGTGATAACAGTTGACATCCTCTTCTGATTGTATGATAACAGTTGACATCCTCCCCTGATTGTGTGATAACAGTTGACATCCTCTCCTGATTGTGTGATAACAGTTGACATCTCCCCCTGATTGTGTGATAACAGTTGACATCCTCTCCTGATTGTATGATAACAGTTGACATCCTCTCCTGATTGTGTGATAACAGTTGACATCCTCCCCTGATTGTGTGATAACAGTTGACATCCTCCCCTGATTGTGTGATAACAGTTGACATCCTCCCCTGATTGTGTGATAACAGTTGACATCCTCTCCTGATTGTATGATAACAGTTGACATCCTCCCCTGATTGTGTGATAACAGTTGACATCCTCTCCTGATTGTATGATAACAGTTGACATCCTCCACTGATTGTGTGATAACAGTTGACATCCTCCCCTGATTGTCTGATAACAGTTGATATCCTCTCCTGATTGTGTGATAACAGTTGACATCCCCCCCTGATTGTGTGATAACAGTTGACATCCTCCCTGATTTGTGATAACAGTTGACATCCTCCCTGTTGTGTGATAACAGTTGACATCCTCCCTGTTGTGTGATAACAGTTGACATCCTCCTGATTGTGTGATAACAGTTGACATCCCGATTGTGATAACAGTGACATCCCCTGATTGTATGATAACAGTTGACATCCTCCCTGATTGTGTGATAACAGTTTGAATCCTCCCTGATTGTGGATAACAGTTGACATCCTCCCTGATTGTGTGATAACAGTGACATCCTCCTGATTGTGTGATAACATTTGACATCCTCCTGATTGTGTGATAACAGTTGACATCCTCCCTGATTGTGTGATAACAGTTGACATCCTCCCTGATTGTGTGAAAACAGTGACATCCTCCTGATTGTGTGATAACATTGACATCCCCTGATTGTGTGATAACAGTTGACATCCTCCCTGATGTTTGATAACACAGTTGATCCCTTGGTTGGTATAAGAGTTGGGCATTTTTTTTAATTGTGTGATAACATTCACTATTTTCCTTATCATCCTCCCTGATTGTGTGATAACAGTTGACATCCTTCCTGATTGTGTGATAACAGTTGACATCCTCTCCTGATTGTGTGATAACAGTTGACATCTCCCCTGATTGTGTGATAACAGTTGACATCCTCCCTGATTGTGTGATAACAGTTGACATCCTCCCCTGATTGTGTGATAACAGTTGACATCCTCCCCTGATTGTGTGATAACAGCTGACATCCTCCCCTGATTGTGTGATAACAGTTGACATCCTCCCTGATTGTGTGATAACAGTTGACATCCTCCCCTGATTGTGTGATAACAGTTGACATCCTCCACTGATTGTGTGAAAACAGTAGACATCCTCCCCTGATTGTGTGATAACATTAGACATCCTCCCCTGATTGTGTGATAACAGTTGACATCCTCCCCTGATCAGTTTCAAGATAACAACAGTGTTGTATCCCACTTAGGTTGGTATAGTTAGTGGAGTGTGGCCGCCATTTTGTCAGTTTTAATTGCGAAATGATAGAGTATTTTACATTACACTATTTTTCCCTTTTATGCTGGTGATGGGGCTCTTGATCCAAGGAACATGGACTTTACCTGCCCTTCCTTGGATCGAAAGTCATAATCTCCCATTCTACAGGCACCATATGACCCCTAATGCTTTTGCGCTTTACACTGATTGAAACAAAACAAGTGTGAATGGCGCCCGTCTTTAATGACTGATTCATTTTATGAAATGGATGAATTATATTTTTGGCTTTAGGCTGTACAGATGCACATTTTGATGGATTTTGTGCAATAACTGGAGAATGCCTCTCCTGGCTGGCTTGAAACTTTCAGTGCCGATGTGTTTTCCTCAAAGGAAGTTTCGCCCTAAATCTAGGTTATGTAAGTTTTAATGTAATAATTTAATTAAGCAAACTGGTTTCTTTGAAAAACTCTAGACTGTTTCTTCTGATCAGAAATAAAACAGTGTTTGATTTTATTGGGTTATACCGGGTATAATGTACGTGATATACTTTTATGTGCATATAACATCTTTGTTCCATCAAGACCCTTGTACAAAATTTGTACATGATGTACCGTAATGTACCCAAATATTTAGTAGTACATACTTGCTTATTTCCACTCACACTTAAATCTTTATCGCTGATAAATCGTACTTAGAGAGAAAATTTAAAATGATTTTCTGTGTTGGCTCCAATTTGCTTTTTTTTAAATGGCAGAAACTGGGAAAATACTGGTTATTACTAACACAGCTACTGATATATGACCTGGCGGTAAAGGTACAAGTCAAAAACAGAAAGCAGTCAATAAAGCAATCGAGAAATGCTGAGAACAAAAAAGCACATACCCGAGGTTGGTTTTTGGGTACCTATATATTCCCACTGCCAAAAATATGTAAATGAAATTTTGGTAGATACTTTAATATTAATAATGTTACAAAAGTGTACTCTCACAGGTTACACTTCATACACCCACCTTGGCAATAAGCAACAAGGCTGATTATTGATGGAATATAGAATGTTCGACTGCATGTAATGCATGCTGAATGAAAATGACCTAGTCTGCACATGCCAAACCACCACCAACAGAGCACCGTTACAGCTGGGGTCTATCAGCTTCGATCGATTGTGAAGCATGGCACCATGGCACAATGAAAACTAGCTAATGGGTCGCTTTTCCTCTTTACCATCTTACCCAGCTGGCAGTGCTGCCACCAATACCTGACCTCACTAGACTTGATCTCACAATTTAATAACCTCATGTGTGACCTGCTCTTGTAATTTAATGACCTTATGTGTGACCTATCTTTCTCTGAGCCTGACCTCATGATGTTTGTTTGCCTTATAAGGCGGTGCATTTTATCATTCCTGTGTACTTAATAAAGCCCAGCCTTGGGCGAAACGTTGTAATAGAAGTATCCTCTGCTACCAGTTTCTTAATTCCCACTTTTTGGCTTTTGTTATTGTCTAGTAGGCAAATGCTTGCAAAGACAAGATTTCATAACCTGTGCGATTCACGTTTTGTCACAAGAGGGTGCCTTCTATAACCGACAGTTTCAAGCTCCTAAGACAGCCCTCGGGAAGTGGTAAATCTGGGAATGCGTATAAGTCAAGTAAAAAGGAGCCTATTAGCAACATCTCTACTGTAGCATATAATGCTACCGCTTTGAATTTGGCGAAACCTAAAGCCGTTGCTAAATCACTTCTGTCATACGGGTAAGGAGGTTAATACTGTGGAGAAAGTAGTTGTCCCTAAGATATTTTGGCACCATTGACTCAGGATTGTCCACAATTCTTCTATGGGGAAACTTGTAGGTTTAACGAAGACACTTTACAGTATCTTGAAATATTAGTCCGGCTGTGACTTCCAGTTGGTGGAAAAGCCGGGACACTAGATTCCCGGCTGATGGGAAACTTTTGCTATTCTGATTATAGACTGTTTAGGGCCTCTTCCGGAGACTAAATCATGTAATAAGTTTACTTTTACCATTAATAACAAAAGCACTCGATATCCAGAAGCAGTACCCATGCGCTTCGTATCTCAAGTAGAAATCCCTCTATTTATTTAGTGATCTAGAAAGGTTCCATGAAACCATGACTCGAACTTTCTGATCTCATTTTCCTAAAGAGTGGGACGAGTCTTTACATCTGCTGCTCCTTGTTATGAAACTGTTCAAGACTCCACCAGATACTGCCCCTTCGAGAGGATGCTTGGACACAATGTAAGAACATAAAAGAGGGCTGGTCAGTCGTACGATGGTCATACACTGAAGGCACGCTTCGTTAGTCTTACGTCGACAATTTCACTCACCTATAATGACCATATCTTCTGGGACAGGATGTAAATGAATGGTTCAGAACCATATCTTCTGTTCCCACAGACCCTGGTCCCGAGACTGACGCATTACAAGAAGTAAGTGGGATAGAAATACGATTGCCTAACTCGAAGCTACTGGTGAGTCTACGACCACTAATGTCCTGCATAAATGAGGCACAAATGCCTGGCATTACATCCCTACTGAAGAACTATCCCTATATTTTCTTGGATGTTACAAAAATTAGTAACCTTGGTTGTCGTGCTATGTATGTAGGAACAGCTAAGTCAATAAAACTGTTTCCTAACAGAGTTCATAATGAAAAGTTGAAACTGCTGCAATAGTAAATAAACTTTCTATATGAGGAATAAACTTTCTATTTGAGCTTTGGATGGTTGAGGAATCTTGGGGTCCGTGAGTCTCGCCTTGCATCCTAGGAAAGAAACCAGATGGTGGACTACGGAAGTACAGGGACTATCGTAGAGTGACTGAAGTCAGTGCGCCTGATGCCTACCATCTTCCATGTATGGACGACACTCTGAACTTTGTTGGTAAATACACAAATAACCCGAACATAGATTAATGAACCTTATGACGACGTTTTGGTTCGACTTGGAGCATTAACTGTGTGACCAAAACACGTCTAGCAAGAACAGTCGAATTAATTTTGGATGGTTAATAGGCTGTCAGGTGTATTTGATGATTTGTTTGTCAGTTTGTCAGTTCATGAAGCTACATTCACACCTCCCACTGTCTCAGCTAGGAAATACTCTACAATCAAGAGAATGAGAACATTATGTATAATTATTGTATTTGTGTATTTTTCTGTGTTTATCTACATTTTTCAGTTAATTAATGATTTCGATGTTTTAATTAAAAGTCTTCATTGCGCAGAAAATACCAAGGTCCAGAATAAATAAAAAAAAAATATGTAACCGCATATTTGGGTATGGAAGTAAAATATTGTGTTATGTTAAGCCAAGCGAGGTCATGTGACCAATATAAATGTGTTCAGATGGCTCCTGATATTGTATTTAATTAAGGATACTGGCGCGTCAGAGGTGGAAGAGACCATTGATAGATCATTAACATATTGTAAAAGTAAATGGCTTGATGGAAATTGATGTACTTTGTTCAATAAAGGTATTTCACGTCAGCTACATGGTGTCCTACAGTTTCTTAAAACTGATGGCATCAAACTGATGTTAAATGGTTGCATATTATTTGACAAAGAACGGGACTGGTTCCAATAACCTCTGGGAGAGAAGATACAGGGTATGTCAGAAGATATTTTGGAGTAAATTAGAGACCGGTTTTGACACAGAGCCCAAGAGCTAGAGAATAGTGGGTAAAGCCAGGAGTCAGAATTTTAGAACTAGAGTCAAGTAAGTAAAGTCTCAAGCTAGAGTAATAGTAAATGAGCTAGTTTAACAGATCCAGAGTCCACTAGCTAGTTTACCAGAGCTAGAGTCCACGAGCTAGTTTACCAGAGCCAGAGTTCACGAGCTAGTTTACCAGAGCCAGAGTCCACAAGCTAGTTTACCAGAGCTAGAGTCCACGAGCTAGTTTACCAGAGCCAGAGTCCACAAGCTAGTTTACCAGAGCCAGAGTCCACAAGCTAGTTTACCAGAGCCAGAGTCCACAAGCTAGTTTACCAGGGCTAGAGTCCACTAGCTAGTTTACCAAAGCTAGAGTCCACAAGCTAGTTTACCAGAGCCAGAGTCCACAAGCTAGTTTACCAGAGCCAGAGTCCACAAGCTAGTTTACCAGAGCTAGAGTCCACGAGCTAGTTTACCAGAGCCAGAGTCCACTAGCTAGTTTACCAGAGCTAGAGTCCACAAGCTAGTTTACCAGGGCTAGAGTCCACTAGCTAGTTTACCAAAGCTAGAGTCCACAAGCTAGTTTACCAGAGCCAGAGTCCACTAGCTAGTTTACCAAAGCTAGAGTCCACAAGCTAGTTAACCAAAGCTAGAGTCCACAAGCTAGTTTACCAGAGCCAGAGTCCACTAGCTAGTTTACCAAAGCTAGAGTCCATAAGCTAGTTTACCAGGGCTAGAGTCCACAAGCTAGTTTACCAGAGCTAGAGTCAACGAGCTAGTTTACCAGAGCTAGAGTCCACAAGCTAGTTTACCAGAGCTAGAGTCCACGAGCTAGTTTACCAGAGCTAGAGTCCACTAGCTAGTTTACCAAAGCTAGAGTCCACAAGCTAGTTTACCAGGGCTAGAGTCTACGAGCTAGTTTACCAAAGCTAGAGTCCACAAGCTAGTTTACCAGGGCTAGAGCCATGAGCTAGAGTTACGGATCTATTCATCAGTTTTCAGTGAAGCGAACAGCGGACAATCGAGAGTTACGAGCTTCTCTGCTTATCAGTATGTTATCTCCGTGGCCAAAACTGCTGCCGTGGTCAGATAGGGAGCCTTAAATTCCACCCTCTAGGGAGATAATCCTGACGAAATGTTGAACCCTGGGAGCCTTCTGACGGGGCTTCAACTGACGGCGTGTGTAAAACTGCCTTCCTCTCTCTCTCTCTCTCTCTCTCTCTCTCTCTCTCTCTCTCTCTCTCTCTCTCTCTCTCTCTCTCTCTCTCTCTCTCTCCCTGGCGAAGCATTACCCCGAAGAATATGGAGGAGCGATTTCATTTTACAGTTTGGTAGGCAGTAGTGAGCGTCGGACTCTGGGTATCTCTTTCCACAGCATCAAGACAAGATGGTATTTTCATGCGACGGCATCCTCATTCCTCCCATTCATTTAAGATGTAGTGGCACCAATGAGATTTAAGCTGGGATGTTTGCAGCACTCCGCACGACCACGAGATAATTGGTGGTTCACTCTCCTTCCTGCTTCCTACATACACTGTGTGTGCATGGAAGAGATATAGAAGGGCAGAACTTACGGTCGATATCGAGGTTATCACCAGAGATTAACTGAACTAGATATCAATATTAACAGAAATACCGACAGTATGTTAGGTTAATATACGCACGGATACGCACGGATGGAGGCACGGATAAGTCAAGAACTGAGATCATGCGAACAGAGCAATGCGGTAGATCGCTTGGTCCATACTAGTAGTAGCAGTGATAGTAGAAGTGACAGTGGGAATTCATGGTAATATTTCAGAGGTGACGATGCTGCCTTTGTTCTATTTAAGTGTGTCTGAAAAGAAGATTAAAGACGCTTCAAGTATTTTCGTGTTCGGTGTATGGTTTTGTAATCACTAGGTGGGTCATACTCCATTTCATCAAGTGGCTGGTAGCGTTGTGGTGTACACATTCATTGAGCTGGTTTTTACATCTACGTATATGCATAGATATGTTCTTTAGAACGTGTTAATAGGTTTTGAGCTGCTTCCCCAACACATATCTCGTCACCACCTCCACAGTGGATTATGTAAAGTCTGGCGTTCACTGATTCGAGGTTCTCCACTGTTGAGACCTTTATGGATTTGCTGGTTGTTATGGCGATTCCAGTATTCATGTGAGCACTTTGGAGACATCCAGGGAACTTATCTGTTGTGGCTGAGGATAACTTTAATCAAAGTTGTCAGTGGGTGAAGAACTGATGGTGTCATGATCTTTTTTCTAGCAGCTTTTAGTGAAGAAGAAAGGAAAGTGTGACTTGGTGAAGAAGGTGTAGATGCGAAAAATCCGATGATGATACCTCATTAAGTCATAGTATATTGACTGGAGTACAGGTATATAAGGTTATTTAAGTTCGTTACGTCAACAATCTCCCTTACAGAGAGTTGCACACAAGAATGTAGCTTCCTCATCTCTCGTTAATAAGAATTCTGAATATTTTAATCTTACTCGCTTGTTAATCAGGAATTTAATTTGTACGTATGTCCCAGCTCTTCACTGATACATACTGTATATTTTTAATGTAATAATATAAAAAATAAGTTGGCTTCAAATTCATGAACCAATTATAAGTAAATTGACATAGCTATGAGCAACTAAGGTATAGTGTAGTTATTTGCGGCTTGTGTTTATGCTGTACTGCATATTATGAAATAAAAGTTTATTGATTGATTAATTTATTACTACTACTACTACTTCTACTCCAGTAGTATGCAAATTAATTAGTTTTGGTTCTTTTCTTTTCAGAAGAGTTTGCTATCGACTTCTGGCAACCGTTCAGATGTGGTGTTACCCTGCGACTCTCGTCAGTGCTACAACAGCTGTTATTCTGTAAGGTTATTCCTGCAAGAATGCTCCGTGATTAAATGTGGTTTCGCCAAATTCTCGCCTTTAAGTCATGATTACTGCTGAAATTCATGATGGATGTTACACCTAGGAAGCGTGCAAGTATTGTAACTTTTAGAAAACATGCTGATTTGAGTGTCAGACAGATCGCCGAAAATTTGAGCCTAGCAAAGTCAACTGTTGGTCGGATTCTGAAGAGAACTGATGACACTGGTGATTGTGGAGCGCTGCGTCGAGGAAGATGTGGAAAAAAACACAAGACAAAATGCCACACAATGACAAGGTTAAACCATACCACAGTTGGGGTTCGAACCCGCTTTCAGAGAGTCTCAAAACTCCAGACCGTCGCGTTCGAACCCCACCCGTGGTATGGTTTGTTTGCAATCGTGTCATTACGATTTCGTGAGTAATGACAAGGTTATTATAAGAAATAGTGTGAAAGATCCCAAGAAAACCAGCAAAAATCTACAGAGAGATTTGGCTTCAGTTGGCATAAATGTTGATTTTTCAACTGTTCTAGGAGAGCTCCTTGAAGTTGGCAGAACTGCCAGAAAGCCAGTGAAGAAACAATTATTGACTGCTGCTATGAAAAAAAAATGGCTGCGGTGGTCACTTGATCATAAGGGACGACATATGAATGGGTATAGATCAGTGGTAGTGAGACGCAGCAAAGGCAAAGTGTTACACTTTTGACTGCGTAACGTAAATAAAAGTCGTGGCTCCTAAGGGCAAACCTGCCTAGTCTAAGGGCATTTATATTATTTAAAATAGAAAAAGAAATCACTCTAGGTCCAGCTTGTACCTTCACGTTAACTGTGGAGACAATATTAAATTTATTATAAGGAAGGACACAAACATCACCACACCAACACCACCATACTCCATTTCAAATTAGCTCACTAGCACACTCACTAGCACACTACTACAAGTGAGTAAAACAAATATATAAACAGGGAGGCTCCATGACACCCCCCCCCCTCCTGCAGGCTGCTCAACCTGCAGGCTGTACTAGTACTCTCCCAAAACTTAAACAGGCCTCTGCATACTAGGGCCTTACAGGTAAACATGAGAACATTTAAACCAAAAAAATAACCTATCTCTACAAACCAATAAAAACCACCATCCCCACAAACACCACGTCTTAGGAGACCTTGCTCCAGCTGCTGCGCTCCACGTACTGCCACTAACACCTCACTCTCCTCTCCTGGCCAGGAATAATATGCGTCTGGTTTCAGAACAAATCCCGGAACATTATATATGGAGCGTTTTTTTTTATACAATATTTACCCATACACTGCGTAATACAACCCTCTCCAAAATGAACACATTCAACAAGAGCCAAAACACCCACCTAAGAATATTTTTCGGGGTAGTGTTACTGCTAGAGGCCCTGGACGGCTTGTTGAGGGTACGATAGACAGTGACAACTACAAGGCAATCCTGCCTTCACCGTCAGGAGCTTCTTAAATTGGCCTGGAAACACTCCTAACCTCAAGCCAGTTGAAAAGCTATGGACAATAACCAAATGCAGTATCGTGAAACAGGACTGTTCAACTGTGGAGAAACTAACTGCTGCTGTTATTAGGACCTGGTACCATAACGTAGAACTTGTCAAAATGTGTTCAACTTTGGTCGACTCTATGCCAAAGCGTGTATCAATGATTATAAAAGCAAAGGGTAGTCATATTTTAATTAAATCTGTCATATCACTGCCGTGTATTTCTCAAATAAACATTATTTTTTTCAAATGTTATATTTCCTCAGTGTTGCAGTTAATAAGCACACTACAGTACTGCTGCTTTCACTATTACTACAACTGGTTTCAAATATTTAACTATTACAACTACTACTACTGTTAATACTACTGCATCTGATTTCAACTATTTAACTTTCACTGCTATTACTACTACTACATACACCACTACTACTATTACCACTACTACTACTATTACCACTACTACTACTATATTACTACTACTACTACTACCACTACTACTACTAATGCTGATTTCAACTACAACTGATACTATTACTAATGCTACTATTACTACTACTATTACTTCTACTACTACCATTATTACTACAGCTACTATTATTATTACTACTACTACCATTACTACTACTCCTACTACTATTACTACTACTACTACTACCGTTATTACATTTGCATAAGTGCGTTTTGTCCTTCAGTTCACCCCCCGTCCGTGTTTATGGTCCTACCCCTTGTGAGTCCTTAGTTCTCCACCAGTGTTTCTTTTTCTTGTTCTTAGACTGACTCCACTTCTACGACTACTACGACTGCCACTCCATTTCTGCTATTTTTGCAACTCTTACTTTTTCCTCCCTTTACTTTTCGCTCTCCTTCATATCTCTTGTGCCACCAAACCTACTCTCCCTACTTTCTACTACCACTACTACCTCTTCTACTTCCACTACCCTCCTTACCACTACCACTGATTTTTTCCCCTCTCTTGGTCCCGTGCTTATCCCCTATACTGGCTCCCCTCACTCCTTTATGTCAGTATCACGTTGTAAATGGTCTAAGTCACACTGAAACGTCGTCGTAAGGTACCCTCTCCTATGTGAGGGTTATCTGTTTACTCCTGTTATTACTACAACTACTACCACTGCTGCTACTGTTATTACTACTGCTATTACCACTACTAACATGGATCAGAAGGCCTATTGCAGTGCTCCCCTGTTCTTATGATCTTGACTTAGCTACTGTCACCCTCTGTGACCTTGTTTGTTTGAAGTGACTTGATAATGTTGCTGGAGAGAGAGAGAATTAACCGTCCAGCGCCTTCTTGAAGACAGCCAGGGGTCTATTGGTAATTCCCCTTATGTATGCTGGGAGGCAGTTGAACAGTCTTGGGCCCCGGACACTTATTGTGTTGTCTCTCAGTGTACTCGTGGCGCCCCTGCTTTTCACTGGGAGTTCATTTGTTTCTTGTGGTTACCTTTGTTGCTCGAGGTTACCTCTGCTGCTTGTGGTTACTTTTCTTGTTCATGGTTACCTTTGTTATTTGTAGTTACTTTTGTTGCTTGTGGTTACCTTTATTGCATGTGGTTACCTTTGTTGTTCACAGTTACCTCTTTGTTGCTTCTGGTTACCTTTGTTGTCCATGGTTGCCTTTGTTGCTCGTGGTTGGCTTTTTGCTTGTGGTTACCTTTGTCTCTTGTGGTTACTTTTGTTGCTTGTGGTTACCTTTGTTGCTTGTGGTTACCTTTGTTGCTTGTGGTTACCTTTGTTGCTTGTGGTTACCTTTGTCGCTTGTGGTTACCTTTGTTGCTTGTGGTTACCTTTGTCGCTTGTGGTTCTTTTGTTGTATGTGGTTACCTTTGTCGTTTGTGGGTTACCATTGTTGCTTGTGGTTACCTTTGTTGCTTGTGGTTACCTTTGTCGCTTGTGGTTACTTTTGTTGCTTGTGGTTACCTTTGTCGTTTGTGGGTTACCATTGTTGCTTGTGGTTACCTTTGTTGCTTGTGGTTACTTTTGTTGCTTGTGGTTACCTTTGTTGTCTCTGTTTTTTACAGTTACCTTTGTTGTTTGTGGCTGCATTAGTTGCTTGTGGTTATCTTAGTTGCTTGTGGTTACCTTTGTTGTTTGTGAGTTACCTTTGTTGCTTGTGGTTACCTTTGTTGCTTGTGGTTATCTTTGTTGTTTATGGGTTACCTTTGTCGTTTGTGGGTTACCTTTGTTGCTTGTGGTTACCTTTATTGCTTGTGGTTACCTTTGTTGCTTGTGGTTACCTTTGTTGCTTGTGGTTACCTTTGTTGCTTGTGGTTACCTTTATTGCTTGTGGTTACTTTTGTCGTTTGTGGGTTACCTTTGTTGCTTGTGGTTACCTTTGTTGCTTGTGGTTACCTTTGTTGCTTGTGGTTACCTTTGTTGCTTGTGGTTAACTTTGTTGCTTGTGGTTACCTTTGTCGTTTGTGGGTTATCTTTGTTGCTTGTGGTTGCTTTAGGCGCTCGTGAGTGCCATTGTTACCTGTGGTTACCTCTGTTGCTTTTTCAGTAACTGATACAGAAGAAGTGATTACTAGCCTTTTGCCCTCTGCATTTTAGCTTATGGAGGATGGCTTATGGAGGATGGCTTATGGAGGATGGCTTATGGAGGATGGCTTATGGAGGATGGCTTATGGAGGATGGCTTTTGAAGGATGGCTTATGGAGGATGGCTTATGGAGGATGGCTTATGGAGGATGGCTTATGGAGGATGGCTTATATCAACTTCCTGAAATTTAAGGAATTCAGAAGAAAACAAGTGTGGAATGATAAACAACCATGGCATTTATAAACTAAACAATGTAGATCTTAATATCTCTGATTGCGAAAAAGGTGTTTGAGATCTGGTTAGCAGTAATATAAAGCCAAGAGAACAGTATTCTAAATAAAGCCTTATATCAAGAAGTATAAGGAATACAGAAGAAAACACGTGTGGTATATACGTGATGTATGTAAGTAGTAGTTGAGAGAATTACCTATCATCTTATGTGTTTATGGGACAAAGTGTAAGACCAGCAATCCTACCAGAATGTAAAATATTTAACAGGTATATGTTTCACACTCATTTGAGAGGACAGTAGCACCTCCGGGGCGGTTATGGTGTCCCGACCAACGAACCTGAGGATATTTTCAGAAATTTCATTAACCCTGTGTGTGAGATAAGCCATTCTGAAATAAGGTAATCGCCTTCTAATAGTTGGTTTAGCTCTGCTGAAGCAAAACCTTAAAACTCCTGTAGTTATTAAACAGACATTGAAATGCTTGAAAGTATTCTCATCGTACCCAAGTCTTGCAATCTTGGCTCAGAGATCTTACAATGTGATGTATACAACAAATCTTGAGTAATGAAAAAATGACAGCGAAAAACAACTGGCTGTCATGTAGAGTATGATATCAGCACACCATAGATGAACCTATTTTTTTTTAATAAAAACAAAAACGCGAGCGAAAGAGGAGGGAAGAGAAGCAGCTTAAATTCATAACGTCAGTGACAGACACATTCAAAGAAGGTGTCGTGGATATGAGGGCTTTTATCCGCACTATTACCGGCATGTTCCTCTCCTTATTACTTCTCCAGTCTTCCTTTGACGGGGCGAGCGTGGTGCTTCAGTACGCCAGATTGGATCTTAAACAGAGGGTAGTGAGCGCCACTACCCCGGGCACACCTTCTCAGTCACTTCCTTTTACAAAGAAGCAGTTTCTGGGGAGCTCTGAATTCTCTTGCTTGAGGATACTCCCTTTTTTACAGTGTCGTCGAGTTTCCATTTATAACCTTCGTCTACACTTGGCCCTGTCTGTTTCAGGTTAATGTTACTCTAACCTCTCCATCTATGCTATTGTCTAGTTGATCGTACTCATCTTTCAAATTTTTGCCTTGTTTACTTGCTCGTATAAATGACCTTCCTCTGTACCATCTGCTCATATTTGGTACTTACTTTTTGTCTTTGCAAAATCATTCATTACCTTAATAATCCTTTTTCTTTTGTTACGTTTGTTGAAATTATAAAAAAAAAAATGAGAATGAATACTTACACGAACTCTGCATACCCTTGACTTTCTTGGCCATTTCACCTTCTTTATAGCAAGAATACACTCACGTTTTAACATTATTTACGGGACCATATCTTCTTACTGCCTCTCTAGGGAGCATAGAAAGCCCCAGCTGTAAAACCCTTCCAGATGTGCAGTGTATAATGCAGAATGTGCAGTGTATAATGAAGAGTACTCAGTATATAACAGATAATCTTAATTTATGGGGTAGGGGCGCACAAGCTTCGGGAAGGATCAAATGAATTTAGCTCTTTGCTTAATGCTGCTGGAAAACTAGAATGAGGAAGGGCAGAGGTGAAAGACAAGGAAGAGGTAAATAGGAAATATAGAGAAAGAGGCAGTAGGAGATTTGAAAAGGAGCGACGAAGCATAAGAAGAGAATAGGGATAAATGTTTTTAATATAATATGTATGTAAATGATCCACTATTGTAATGTTACTTCTTACGTCACATGACCTGTTCCCAGCGGTTAGAAGCTTAGGGCTGGCTAAGGTGGTGGGATGGAGTGTGAAGGACCTGCCTAGTGTGGGCCAGCGGGCCTGCTGCAGTGTTCCTCCTTTCTTATGTTCTTAACAATCTTCCAAGTAGGGTGATAGAGGCTAGGACCTTGGGTGGCTTTAACAAGAGATTGGACAAATATATGAGTGGGAGGGGCTGGGTTTGATTGGTGTCGTGAGTACGGGAGTAAATTCTTAGGTAGTGGTGGTTTTGATAAGGACCTGCCTTGTATGGGACTTGACTCCGTCCGGTGGTCCACCTGCATACAACGAGCTCAGTAATAATCAGACCTGGCATCTCTCGAGAGGTGATAAATCCAATATTGTTGTTATTTTAGATAAAGTTGAATACTTAGATAAATGAACCATTTATTGAGTGATAATGAAACTTACGAACCGCTTGTTAGGAACCCCATTGACCAGGTCAATAGCCATTTCAATAAACGTCTTAAAACGTTATTGAAGGGAAAGGATGAACTAAATAAACACCTGTCAGCAGGCTCAGCAGCCTTACGTACCTTGAAGACGAACTAGAATATAATTATTGAATATAATTGAATATATAATTATTGAATATAATTGAATATATAATTATTGAATATAATTGAATATATAATTATTGAATATAATTGAATATATAATTATTGAATATAATTGAATATATATAATTATTGAATATATTTGAATATATAATTATTGAATATAACTGAATATATAATTATTGAATATAATTGAATATATAATTATTGAATATAATTTAATATATAATTATTGAATATAATTGAATATATAATTATTGAATATAATTGAATATATAATTATTGAATATAATTGAATATATAATTATTGAATATAACTGAATATATAATTATTGAATATAATTGAATATATAATTATTGAATATAGTAATTGAATATATAATTATTAAATATAATTGAATATATAATTATTGAATATAACTGAATATATAATTATTGAATCTAATTGAATATATAATTATTGAATATAATTGAATATATAATTATTGAATATAATTGAATATAATTGAATATATAATTATTGAATATAATTGAATATATAATTATTGAATATAATTGAATATATAATTATTGAATATAATTGAATATATAATTATTGAATATAATTGAATATATAATTATTGAATATAATTGAATATATAATTATTGAATATAATTGAATATATAATTATTGAATATAATTGAATATATAATTATTGAATATAATTGAATATAATTGAATATATAATTATTGAATATAATTGAATATATAATTATTGAATATAATTGAATATATAATTATTGAATATAATTGAATATATAATTATTGAACTGATTAAACATTGTGTTATGGATTGCAAGTTTGTGTTTGAAGGCAAATACTATGCTCAAAAACAAGGTATGACTATGGGAAATCCCCTCAGCCAGGATTCTACCCTACGACACATCTTGCTCTGTTGCATGCGTGATCTTTGTAGGATCGCTGGCTCAGTGGTAAGGTGATATTGTACGTTGTGTTGTTTCTTGAGGCTGGACAATGTGTCGTAGGGTCGAAACCTGGCCTGCCGCAGTTTGGTAAATATATATATATATATATATATATATATATATATATATATATATATATATATATATATATATATATATATATATTAGCAATAACTCATTTAAAATTAAGTTGTTTTTAAAATTTTCTCTTATACGTTTAAAGGTATGTACTTTTTCCATTTATGCTAATGTGAAAATTAATAATTTTTACCCAAAGAACCTTTGAAAACTTACTTAACCTCATTATAACAAGCGCAATTTAATTTAGCCTAAAACTACTAAATATATTTTAGATAAGTTTACAGTAATTTAATAATAAATAAACACAATGAAATATGTTTTTTTCGTTAGTTCAGTACGATTTTTGCGAAACTATTGCATACACAAATTTTCGCTTGCCTTATTCGGCTCTACACTATATATATATATATATATATATATATATATATATATATATATATATATATATATATATATATATATAACTAGCTAAGGACTCGAACCCATGTTGTACTGGCCCGCCTCATAGTGACCCAGAAGTACTTGACGCCTTAAACCACATGCACCCAATCCTACAAGAATGGCGCAGCCAGCAGAGCTAGCTGTTTTACCGCCATCCGAGGATATACGGTGTTGTAGGAGTTTCTAGGCTAATTTCATGAGGTGGGCCAGTACAACATGGGTTCGAGTCCTTGGCTTGTGCAGTGTTGTTATTGATCAATACCACTCGTTCGTGGGAGGTACCACCTCTAGAACTTTACTGGGAACCCTCATCCTCAGAGAAGACAATAAACGTACCTCAGGGAAAACTCAAGGTTCTCCCCGGAGCTGTTTGAATATTTTCTTCTACCAACACCTATATTTTGTATTACATGTTAACTTTATATATATATATATATATATATATATATATATATATATATATATATATATATATATATATATATATATATATATATATATATATATATATATATATATATATATATATATATATATATATATATATATATATATATATATATATATATATATATATATATATATATATATATGTCGTGAAGAATAGTGTGCTACTCGCTATTCCTTAGAGGGTGACACTGGATATTACCTGTATAAGAAGTCTCACATAATTTACTAAGTGTGACCAGAATAGAGCTGTCTTTCACATCAGTCTTTAAAATTGACTTGTCAAGAATCGTTATTTTTTGTGTAAGAGAATTTATGAGACAGCCTTTTCTTGCCAATGATTTTATCTTTTTCTGCAAAGATATGCAAATCATCCCATGATAAATCTAAAAGTATGAGGTCCAAAAATAGCACAGGATGAATAACTTAAACCTTAGATTGAGATCCGTGTCAATACATTTACAGAATCATTAGTCAACGATACAGCTCACCAAGTACAGGTGGCAGACGAGTAATATTTATAATTACTGGAACATCTACAAGTCCTGGAATAATGACACCGTTAACTTCATCAGTGTTTAAAATGACGCATTTAATTTTAGTGCTACGTGGTTTTAACCAGAATTACTATGGTGTACTGAAGGAGGGGATTATTTCCGATCAGAGTTACTGGTGGTTTAAGGGGAACTTCCCTGGGCAGAGCTGCTAGTAGTGTACTGGGGCCATTCTGATCAGAGTTGCTAGTGGTGTACTCTAGGCCTCTGATCAGAGCTGTTAGTGGTGTACTGGGGACCTCTGTGACCAGGGCTGCTAGTGGTGTACTGGGGACCTCTGTGTAACCAGGGCTGCTAGTGGTGTACTGGGGACCTCTGTGACCAGGGCTGCTAGTGGTGTACTGGGGACCTCTGTGACCAGGGCTGTTAGTGGTGTACTGGGGACCTCTGTGTAACCAGGGCTGCTAGTGGTGTACTGGGAACCTCTGTGTAACCAGGGCTGCTAGTGGTGTACTGGGGACCTCTGTGACAAGGACTGCTAGTGGTGTACTGGGGACCTCTGTGACCAAAGCTGCTATTGGTGTACTGGGGAAATGTGACCAGGGCTGCTAGTGATGTACTGGGGACCTGTGTGACCAGGGCTGCTAGTGATGTACTGGGACCTGTGTGACCAGGGCTGCTAGTGATGTACTGGGGACCTCTGTGACCAGGGCTGCTAGTGATGTACTGGGGACCTGTGTGACCAGGGCTGCTAGTGATGTACTGGGACCTGTGTGACCAGGGCTGCTAGTGATGTACTGGGACCTGTGTGACCAGGGCTGCTAGTGATGTACTGGGACCTGTGTGACCAGGGCTGCTAGTGATGTACTGGGACCTGTGTGACCAGGGCTGCTAGTGATGTACTGGGACCTGTGTGACCAGGGCTGCTAGTGATGTACTGGGACCTGTGTGACCAGGGCTGCTAGTGATGTACTGGGACCTGTGTGACCAGGGCTGCTAGTGATGTACTGGGACCTGTGTGACCAGGGCTGCTAGTGATGTACTGGGACCTGTGTGACCAGGGCTGCTAGTGATGTACTGGGACCTGTGTGACCAGGGCTGCTAGTGATGTACTGGGACCTGTGTGACCAGGGCTGCTAGTGATGTACTGGGGACCTGTGTGACCAGGGCTGCTAGTGATGTACTGGGGACCTGTGTGACCAGGGCTGCTAGTGATGTACTGGGGACCTGTGTGACCAGGGCTGCTAGTGATGTACTGGGACCTGTGTGACCAGGGCTGCTAGTGATGTACTGGGGACCTGTGTGACCAGGGCTGCTAGTGATGTACTGGAGACACATCTCTAACTGTTTATTTTGAAGACAATTAGGAGAAGTTTCATGAATGTTCAGGATTTTATTTTTAAGTCTTATGTAAAACGGTCTAAAAAAAAATGTTCTGTTTTAAAGCATTTTCTTAGACTTCCAAGACTTTTCCGATTTTTTTTTTTATAAAAAGTCTCATTTGAAATCCCGGAAAGTTTCGAGACCGTTTAGAAAAAAAATGTTTTTATGTGTATTTATGACATTTTCAGAACCTTTAAAAAAGGAAAAGGGTTTCAATATTCCTTGATATTTCAGGGACTTTGTCCCTGAACTTTCAGAATATTTCTAAGACCATTTAGAAAAAAGTATCATAAGCGTAAGGAATATTTTCGAGATGTTTACACAAAGTCTTATATATGTCAATGATGTTCTTGAGTCCATTTTGAAAAATGGTCTCGTCCCCTTCCCCTCCCCCCCACGCCCCAGAGAAAGTACCCATCGCCCGCTGGCTGAACGCGCTGTGGGCGGCACCCACCGCCCGCTAGACGTGCTGGGGTGGCGCCCCTGACTGGACGAGCTGGGTGGCGCTCCCGACTGGACAGGCTGGGGTGGCGCCCCCGACAGGACTTCCTGGAGCGGCGCCCCCTTATTGGACTTGCTGGGGCTGCGCCCCTGACTGGACTTGCTGGGGTGGCGCCCCTCCCCCTGTTGACTGGACGTGCTGGGGCGGCGCTCCCACCCCCCTCTCTGGCTGGACGTGCTGGGGCGGCGACCCCCGCCGCTCCACCCTTGCTAGCTGGACGTGCTGGGGCGGCGCCCCCCGCCCCTCCCCCTCGCTGGCTGGACGTGCTGGGGCGGCGCCCCCCGCCCCTTCCCCTCGCTGGCTGGACGTGCTGGGGCGGCGCCCCCCGCCCCTCCCCCTCGCTGGCTGGACGTGCTGGGGCGGCGCCCCCCGCCCCTCCACCCTCGCTGGCTGGACGTGCTGGGGCGGCGCCCCCCGCCCCTCCACCCTCGCTGGCTGGACGTGCTGGGTGATATTTCAATAATGGAGGGATTACTGGAGGCGGCGCACCGTCATATTGAAATTGATTTTAACGTATTTTGCTGGATTGAGTGAAATCTCTCCAATATCTCCTCCAACCTGAACTCCAGGGACGCCAGGAGGAGGAGGAGGGGAAGAAGGGGGGAAGAGAGGCAGTGAGTGAAGGGTGATCACTGTTAGAGGAAGGAGGAGAAGGAGGGAGAAGGAGGGTGAGAAGTGGAGGAAGAGGTTCAGCGATTAAACAAACTTGGATACATCAGCAGTGTGCTGCTACACTGTTCTGTATCAGAGTTAAAGAAGAGCTAACTATGTTTCTCTGTCATTTTCCACCACGTAGGTTGTGGCTCATACGAGGTTGTGGCTCATGCGAGGTTGTGGCTCATACGAGGTTGTGGCTCATGCGAGGTTGTGGCTCATAAGAGGTTGTGGCTCATACAAGGTTGTGGCTCATACGAGGTTGTGGCTCATACAAGGTTGTGGCTCATACGAGGTTGTGGCTCATACGAGGTTGTGGCTCATAAGAGGTTGTGGCTCATACGAGGTTGTGCCTCATACGAAGTTGTGGCTCATACGAGGTTGTGGCTCATACGAGGTTGTGGCTCATAAGAGGTTGTGGCTCATAAGAGGTTGTGGCTCATACGAGGTTGTGCCTCATACGAAGTTGTGGCTCATACGAGGTTGTGGCTCATACGAGGTTGTGGCTCATAAGAGGTTGTGGCTCATAAGAGGTTGTGGCTCATACGAGGTTGTGCCTCATACGAAGTTGTGGCTCATACGAGGTTGTGGCTCATACGAGGTTGTGGCTCATAAGAGGTTGTGGCTCATAAGAGGTTGTGGCTCATACGAGGTTGTGCCTCATACGAAGTTGTGGCTCATACGAGGTTGTGGCTCATACGAGGTTGTGGCTCATAAGAGGTTGTGGCTCATAAGAGGTTGTGGCTCATACGAGGTTGTGCCTCATACGAAGTTGTGGCTCATACGAGGTTGTGGCTCATACGAGGTTGTGGCTCATAAGAGGTTGTGGCTCATAAGAGGTTGTGGCTCATACGAGGTTGTGCCTCATACGAAGTTGTGGCTCATACGAGGTTGTGGCTCATACGAGGTTGTGGCTCATACGAGGTTGTGGCTCATACGAGGTTGTGGCTCATACGAGGTTGTGGCTCATAAGAGGTTGTGGCTCATAAGAGGTTGTGGCTCATACAAGGTTGTGCCTCATACGAGGTTGTGGCTCATACGAAGTTGTGGCTCATACGAGGTTGTGGCTCAAACGAGGTTGTGGCTCATACGAGGTTGTGGCTCATACGAGGTTGTGGCTCATACGAGGTTGTGGCTCATACGAGGTTGTGGCTCATACGAGGTTGTGGCTCATACGAGGTTGTGGCTCATACGAGGTTGTGGCTCATACGAGGTTGTGGCTCATACGAGGTTGTGCCTCATACGAGGTTGTGGCTCATACGAGGTTGTGGCTCATACGAGGTTGTGGCTCATACGAGGT